>CM039135.1:37640624-38099183 GCA_022036555.1 Microstegium vimineum
GGAGATTGCTAACCGCCAGGACCATGACGATGTTCTGTTTGGTAATCCAAAGTGGCTAGAGAATTTCAGGGAGATGAAACAGGAAACAATTGATCTCCTCTACCCGGACGGCGGTGAATGTCCAAAGCATTGCACGACGTTGCGTTTCGTCCTCCAGATGCTGATGTGCAAGGCTCGCCACGAGATAACCAACACAGACTTCAATGACATTTTACACATCATTGGTGAAACGCTACCAGAGGGTAACAGGGTTCTCATCAATACATATCAAGCGAAGAAGCTGATCAGGCCAGTAGCGATGAAGCTTCAAAAGTTTCATGCATGTCCTAACCACTGTATTCTGTTTCGGGGTGAGTATGAGAATGCACAGAGTTGTCCGAACTGCAATGCGAGCCGCTACAAGAAGAATGCCGATTGTCGCGCGGACGATGAGGAAAAACCGTCGAGAGGGGCGAAGAAGAAGAAGACAGGCAAGAAGCATTTGCCGCCTATTGATCAGGACGAAGAAGAACAGGGTTACACACAGAGGAAAAGTCCTACCCTGTCAGCGTGGTACCATTCTATCATCGACCGGCTACGTGCGTTATTCGGGAACCCAGAGGATGCCCAACTCATGTCCTGGCATGCATCAACTTCGCGTATCAAGGGCGATGGCAAGCGGCGACACCCCTCCGATGGTAAGTAGTGGAAGCGGTTCGATGCCATGTTTGCGAAGGAGTTTGGGGACGAGCCGAGGAATGTGAGGTTCGGGCTGAGTACGGATGGGATGAATCCGTTCGGTGACCTCAGCAGCACGCACAGCACCTGGCCAGTCACCCTCACCATATATAACCTACCTCCGCACCTATGTCAGAAGCGCAAGTATCTTCTACTGTCAATGCTTCTCTCAGGACCGAGGCAGCCCGGCAACGATATAGACGTGTTCCTAGAGCCGTTGATGGAGGATATGCAGAAACTATGGGTGGAAGGGGTCCGGATGATAGATGCGTCCATAAAGAAGGAGTTCACTCTAAAAGCCATCATCTGTGTCACCATCACCGACTACCCTGGTCATTTTTCACTATCGGGACAAATTAAAGGGAAGACTAGTTGCGTAGTATGCATTGATGGTACCTTCTCCACTTATCTTAGTGGATCCTAGAAGACGGTGTATATGAATCATAGAAGATTCCTCCACAAGAAGCACAGGTACCATCATTCTTCGATGAATCAGTTCTTCGATAACCAGGCCGAGCCACAGACTGAGCCGGAGAGGACGAGCTACGGCCCAAAGGTGTTTGATATTGTGAAGGACATTAACTTCGAGTTTGCAAAGAAGAAGAAAGAGGACGAAGATGGGCAGAAGAAACCAAGGAAGAAGAGAAAGCAGGATGAGGAGGACGAGGAAGCACCTACCGTGAAGATTTCATTCAAGAAGAAGTCATGTTTCTTCAAGTTCCTACCATACTGGAAGTTTCTCAATACACCGCATACCATCGACTGTATGCACCTGGAGAAAAATGTCTTCGAGAGCACGATCAGGGTCCTCCTGGACATGAAGACTAAGAGAAAAGATGGTATCAAGTCACGTATGGACCTTGTGAAACAGAACATTAGGCACGAAATCCACCCAACACCAGCGGGACAAAGTGGAAATAAAGTTGACCTTCCAGGCGCGAGCTACAACCTCACACGGGATGAGAGGAGGGCTTTCTGCAAGTGGCTTAGGGATGTAAAGGTCCCAACCAGTTTCTCTTCTAACATCAAGAGTCTGGTCTCGATGAAAGACCTAACAATGACCAACTTCAACTCCCATGACTGCCACATAATGCTAACTGTGTTCCTTCCTATTGTGATAAAGGTTATCAGTCCAGAGTACGTGAAGATGGTCATCACACGCATGTCCTATTTCTTTAACCGCATCACACAGAAGGTCATCGATGAAGCTGACCTGCTTGCCTTAAGAGAGTTTATCACGGAGACTCTTTACCAGCTTGAGATGTGTTTCCCACCTTCTTTCTTCGATATTATGCCACACCTAATGACACACATGGTGGATCAGATAGAGGAACTTGGTCCTGTCTACTTGCACTAGATGTGGATGTATGAGCAGTTCATGTCCACCCTCAGCATATACGTCCATAACCATGCTTACCCGGAGGGCTCTATGATCGAGGCATACACAACGGAGGAGGCCGTTAACTGTTGCACGAGATACATCCGAGATGGAAATGCTATTGGGATGCATGTCCACCTGCACGAAGGCAGAACAACGGGTATGGGGTGCACAGGAAGGAAAGTACGCACTAATATAAACCAGGAAATCTTGCAAGAAGCCCATCACGCCGTCCTTAATCAGTTAGTGTCGATGGAACAGTGGGTCGAGCAGCACCTGAACGAGATTCGCCAAACTGTGGCCGGTCGTACGGAGGCCTGGGTACAGATACAACACAAGATCAAGTTCACGACGTGGATCCAAAAGCAGGACATCCCTACCGACGGAAGCACTGAAGAATCTAGGCTTGCATCGGGACCGTCCAGCCAAATCATCATGTGGCAAGGGTATGAAATCAATGGATACAGGTTTCACACGAAAGAGAAGGACAAGAAGAGCGCGGCACAGAACAATGGTATTCGATATGAGGGCTTTGACAAGGCGACAATGCAGATGAAGTCATTCTACGGGCAGATCGGCGAGATAAGGGAACTTGACTACGGCGGTGACCTCGAGATACCCATCTGTCGGTGCAATTGGGCCAACCCGAAAGGAGTTGAGATAGACGAATATGGACTAACCACCGTTGACCTACAAAGGGTCGGCTACAAAGATGATGAGTGGGTACTCGCAAACCGCATCGCGCAGGTAGCCTACTACAAGAAGCCCAGAGATTCAAACAAGCATGTGGTTGTGTCAGGAAAGCAAAGGATCATTGGAGCTGATGGAGTCCAAAGCCCCGAAGAATACAACAACTACCAAGAGCTCTCGCTCTTTACCGATCATCCACGCAAGATCAAGATCGTCGGGAACCGAATAAACAAGACCAAGATGAAGCCCTGGTTCCGCCCCGACGGCGAGAAGAAGACCGTTCTAGGATCACTTCCAGCAAAATGATATATGTGTGTAATAATGTATTTATTGATTAACGACTGAGAACTTTTATGTTTTTCACACCTATATGTAATAATGTACTCACTTATTCATTAATAATTTACTATGCTACACTCTATGAAAGCATCTAGGCCCCTAGAGTTTTGGTGATTAACGACAATGCAAGATTACTATGACTAACATGTGTTTTGCAAAGGCAATAAGAAAGTTAGGTCATGGTAATGGATGGTTGATTGGACTATCATGATATATGTGCCCCGTATTGCAATCGTTTCGGTTTTTCAAAGGATTGGCGACAAGGTTGAAGATTAGACTAGGTATAATTGTCATTGGAGTTGAGAGACACTTAGAGTAGTTTAGCACCTTTATTTTTCCTTTGGTCGTACTATTAAGAGGGGTTCTATCTAGTAGCTTGACCTAGGAGAGGCTTAGTGTTTAGGTGTGGTGCACACTTGTCAAACTAGCACTAGAAAGATATAGGAATAGTCCTTGGACCAAGTGGAGAAACTTCCATGAAGGAAGTAAGTTGATCTGCCCTGTTTTTCAGGTCCGAACACAAGTGGAACCTAGGGTCCAGACCAATGGTTGTGCGTCCAGACCCCAGGGTTAGGTCTACGAGTTGCAGACGATCCGGACGCAGTGAGCAATAGCTAGGTTCGGACTGCGGGTTGCGTCCGGACCCAACACAGAGAGCTACCTTGAGCTCTCTGTTGTGCTCTGGTCGCAAGGTCTAGATGCATGTTTTATGCGGTCTAGACCATCTCACTTGCGTACGGTCAGCCCCCTCCACTGTGCATCCTCCCGCACAGTGACTCCGGTCCCAACTATTCACTGCGTCCGGACTCCGTTCCGCGTCCGGATAATTAGAGTACATGTTTTCGTTTTTTGGCTCTCTGGCGTCTCTTTTGTGTCGAGTGTCCGGACTCTCTTTTGCGTCCGGAGTCTGGCTTTCAAGTGTGTAACCCCCTCGTTTGTTCACCCTCTTTTGTCTCCACGCCATTTTTTCCTCCCTGACCGTACATCGTCGCCCCCGCTGCCGCCGCGTTAGCCATTTGCGCCGCCCATCCACCTCACAGTCGTCCAGTTCTGCCGACGGCCTCTCTCTACGGGCCCGCGCGCTTCCCACCCCCTCGCCGCATTCGCCCGCACGCCCCTCGCCGCAACCGCCCGCGCGCTGCGGCCATCTCGCCGCGCCGCCCTCTCCAGCGCCGCCGTCGAGCTCACCAGTGCTGCAGCTGAGCTTTCTGCTCCCCCCACGCGCAACCACCACCCTACCTCACCCTCTACTCCTCCCCCTCGCAGTGCCTCAGAGCAGAGTCCCCCCCCTAGAGTTTCCCCTGTCTCCAATCCTCCCTAGGGTTTCCTTTTCCGACTTATCAGCGTGCGTTTCAGCCGTCGATGAGTTGTGTTCGTGGAGTCCTCTGTCCGTGGCCGACTTGCATTGGATCGACGCTTCTTACCTAAGGTAGCCGACACCTTCACTCCATTCTTATCTCGATTTCTTGCTTCCATAGGATTTTCGCACCTCTAGATGACTAGTATGCTCATATATATCCTGTCTATCTATTTCTATTTGGCAGTCGGGTCCGTGGCAGTGACAGAGAACTCGGGGCAAAGCCCGCGAGTATGGATTGAGGCAAAGCCTCACGAGATTGTCAGTGGTATACGGGCCTCTCGCAGTTGACAGTATTTTCTTTTGTGTCAGCGGCAGTGGTCAGTTTGACAGTGGGCTTATACAGTTGATCTTTAGTGGCAGTGGCATTTGGGCCTCTCTTTGTCTCACAGTTACTTGATTGCTTGCTATGGCTCGATGCAAAAATGTTGGTGGTGGTCCTGAAGATGAGCCGCCTCACCGTCCCCCTTCCATAGCTCAGCAGAAGGGGAAGGCCAAGGCGAAGATACCTGGCAAGAAGAGGAAGTTGGTTTATAGAGACGCTCTGTCAGCGATCGCAGTGGCAGAGGCAGCTGACCGGGCAGAGCGTGGTGCTGGGATTCGCATTGGCACCTGCCCTCGCACTAGTACTTCTATAGGCACAACTCAGCAGACCCGTCATCACAGGCAGCAGAGGCTCCCACAAAGGCAGTTGAGGCCACTCAGGCTCCAGACATAGCTCCAGAGGCAGCCGAGACAGCAGAGCTAGCTCAGCAGACTCCTCCGCTCAGACGCTCCACCCGTACCCGCGTCGAGGTAGCTTCTCACCCTGAGGGTCCTCGCCGGGGTGCTAGAGTCCCCAGAGCAGCTCCAACTCTAGCTCCACCGCCGTCCATGGTCGGGCCCCCAGTGATGCCCATCCATGTTGACCTCAGTTTGGCTACTACACAGCAGGTGTGTGAGCTCCGTCTTGTTGAGCTTGAGGAGTGGTTCCCAGTTCAGCGACACCCTGACGCTCCTCCTGGTTGGTGGCACCCTCGCCACAAGGACTTCTACAACGCAGCCCGTACCATGAGGATCCGGCTGTGACCCCACTGAGTGTGCCCTCTTGAGCGCATTCTAGAGACCGTTGGAGAGGTGCTTCGACCTCTACTTGAGTACCTTCCCGGGCTAGCGGACCTACTAGTCCGCTCAGGGAACTACATCGAGTACTGGTTCCGTGAGTTCTACGCTTCACTCTAGATCGACCCGGACGACGCCTACTTCCAGTACACCTTCAGAGGCGAGCGCTACAGGACCTACCTGACAGACTTCAGAGCTCGGCTCCACCTGACAGAGGCTCCTTTGAGGCTACACGAGCAGTGCTTTGGTAATGTGGATCCCCCCGCAGAGCAGTTGGAGGCACTTCACCTGACGCGGACTTGGTTGCTCCATGTTTTCGTCCTTCGTTCGGTCCCGGTAGCAGTCAGACTCCTCCCGAGTTTCACCCTCACGTTCGTCTCATTAACGACGTGATGAGGCGCACTCTTCTACCTCGCATCGGGTACCGTGACGCACTCACGAACCTCCAGCAGTACCTCCTGGCAGCAATTACTTCTCAGAAACCGTTCGACATTGTCGATTTCCTTCTGTGCGAGATGGAGGATACCATAGCAGATGGTATGGTTTCCAGGAGGCAGCTTCCCTACGGGCACTGGATCTGTTCCTTGATCGCCATGTCTCTTCGCGTCTCAGTGCCAGGGATTGCTAGTGAGCTTGACCAGTCACCCTCAGTTTTCCGATCTACATGATGAGTGCCATGGTAGATGGTCGTAAGGGCAACAGAGCCCTTCGGCGGGTTCGCCGTGCAGTTCCGGCCCGAGAGATGGCCGAGGTTGATGCCTAGGATGAGGTGATGCGCATAGTTGCTCATGCAGAGCTAGAGGCACTTCACCAGCAGGAGGACTTCGGTCAGGGCACTGAGCCCATCCCCTCTGACAGCGACGACGACGACTACCGTCCTCACCGGCCTACACCTTCACGTCCAGCAGCAGCTCACAACGCCGAGGCCGGTCCTTCCAGTGCAGCTCCACCTCCAGTACCTACCGACCCTGTCCTTCTCTGAGTTCTGGACATGCTCGACACGTCTCAGCAGCAGATGGTGGCCATGATGGGCCAGGTTCAGGACCGACAGGACCAGTTTCAGGAGCAGCTGCTCGCGAGTCAGGCCATGACTTTTCAGTTCATGGGGTATATTCTGCAGCATACTGGCGCTCCACTTCCTCCGTTCCTTCAGAGGCCGCCGCAGTTTCAGTTGGGTCCGTCTCAGTCTAGACCAGCTCAGCTACCACTTGGACAGTCTTCCAGGCTCTCACCTCAGTAGCCTCCTTTCGGCATGCCCTACTTTGTCCAGCACCCGGCACCCTCGTCTTCGTACTTCACAGCTCCAGTGGTCACCACTGCTTAGTACGCGGGTCGCCCGGTCACTCCTCCTGGGCAATCTCGCCCAGCGACTCCCACTTCAGCTATATCGTCCTCTGGTGGACTACAGAGTGTGAGTCCCTCAGCGCAGTTTCAGTCTCCAGTCAGCTAGGTGGCTCAGTGCTTCGACACAGTGGGGCAGACGACGCAGTTTTCGCCGATCACCACAGGGTTTACCCCGTACTCAGCATCTGCCGGCTTGGATAGTTCAGCTCCTGCTTTCTCCGCTAGCTACAGTGCCCTCACCGGCCTTGCTAGTCCTACTAACTACCAGCCTTCTCCGCCGGAGCCCGCACCACAAACAGGTGGCACTTTACCTTCCTCAGTGGCTTCGTCAGAGCTTGCACCTCAGGACCCACCGGCTACGGACACTCCTACTCCAGAGGTTCAGCCCGACTTGACTACAGTGGCTAGTGAGCCCCGGGGACAGACTGTTGAGCTTCCAGTGTCAGAGACACCACTTACATCTCCTGCTCCAGAGTCCGAGGTTACTCCTTCAGTGTTAGTTCCCGCTCCAGACTTGCCTAGTACAAAGGCATCGGCACAGCTAGAGGCAGTGGTTCCAGAGACACAACCGTCTGGTGCTCCAGAAGAGTCAGTGGTCGACGCTACAACTTCTACTTCTGTGGCCACTGCTCTAGAGACAGCTCTAGACATAGCCGGTTTGGGTGACAGCGACTCCAGTCCCGACTACGAGCAGTTCGACCTCCGCGCTCGTGACCCGGCTGCTCCTCCCGCGCCTGACACTTAGTTTTTGGTGCTTTGTCGCCAAAGGGGGAGAGAGTGAGAGTATGCTAGTGATAGGGGGAGTTGAGAGTGAGACTTGGTTCTTTTGATGTGCTTACTACTCTCGTATTCATGCATCATGTTTACCCTATCGCATACTTTTGTTTTTGTGTGATGATACAGTTGCTTGTGACATATGTGGTTCACTCTTATATATTATGTCACATGCTTTTGTCCCTTGATATGCTCCGTGCTTTACTTTGATATATACTTGTGGCTAAGCATATCTCATGTACTTGATCTTAATTCTTATCCTCGATACATGTTGTGGCTTGGATTATTTAAGCATGTATTATTCATTCATAATTCACTAACCCATGCTTAGATAAGCCAAGTCACTTGAAAAAACAAAATAAAAATCTCTTCTCATACTCTATGGCGTATTGTCGTCAATCACCAAAAAGGGGGAGATTGAAAGCATCTAGGCCCCTAGAGTTTCGGTGATTAACGACAATGCAAGATTACTATGACTAACTTGTGTTTTGCAGAGGCAATAAGAAAGTTAGGTCATGGTAATGGATGGTTGGTTGGACTTTCATGATATATGTGCCCCGTATTGGAATCATTTCGGTTTTTCAAAGGATTGGCGACAAGGTTGAAGATTAGACTAGGTCTAAGTGTCATTGGAGTTGAGAGACACATAGAGTAGTTTAGCACCTTTATTTTTCCTTTGGTCGTACTATTAAGAGGGCTTCTATCTAGTAGCTTGACCTAGGAGAGGCTTAGTGTTTAGGTGTGGTGCACACTTGTCAAAATAGCACTAGGAAGCTATAGGAATAGTCCTTGGACCAAGTGGAGAAACTTCCATGAAGGAAGTAAGTTGATCTGCCCTGTTTTTCAGGTCCGGACACAAGTGGAACCTAGGGTCCGGACCAACGGCTGTGCGTCCGGACCCCAGGGTTAGGTCTGCGAGTTGCAGATGATCCGGATGCAGTGAACAGTGGTTGGGTCCGGACTGCAGGTTGCGTCCGGACCCAACACAGAGAGCTCCCTTGAGCTCTCTGTTGTGCTCCGGTTGCAAGGTCCGGACGCATGTTTTATGAGGTCCAGATCATCTCACTTGCGTCCGGTCAGCCCCCTCCACTATGCATCCTCCCGCACAGTGACTCCAGTCCCAACTATTCACTGCGTCCGGACTCCGTTCCGCGTCCGGATAACACAACCCTAAACCCTCTACTACTTAACCGTGGCGGTTATCCTAAAACAACCGCCACCGTTAATGCCTATTAAACGTGGTGGTTGGGTTAGAAAAACCGCCATGGTTAATATTAACTGTAGCGGTTATATTACAAAAACTGCCATGGTTAATCGTTCCTATATAACCCGGCGCTGGCACCCTTCTTCTTCCATCTCCTCCATCGGCGCCGACACCACCCCGAAGGGCTGTCGAATCCACCGCCCACCCTCTCCTTCTCCGACGACCCATCATCGCGCCCCGCCCTCTCCCTCTCCGACGACCCACCATCGCGCCCCCTCCCTCGCTCCTCTCCCTCACGCCGCCGTCATCTTCCCCCCGTCCCAATCCGCGCCGTCATACAAGCCCCGCCCTGATCCACGGCTGGAGCGCCGCCTAGATCCGCGGCTGGAAGCGTCGCCGTCGTACAAGCCCCGCCCTGTTCCGCGGCCGGAGTGCCGCCCTCGTCCTCTCCCCATCCCGATCCACGACGGGTCTTCACCGGCGCCATTCTCCCAGTAGGTATGCTCACTCCCTTTTCCCCCTCCTTCCTTCCTTTCCGAAGCCCAGCACACCCAAACCCTAAGCTATTTTGGCCAGTAATGATGCTCTGTTTATGCACACCCAAACCCTAAGCATGAAATGTTGAAATGTTACTATTGTGCTTGAAATGTTGAAATGTTACTTTGTTCATTACAGAGCATGCCACTATTGTGCTTGAAATGTTGAAATGTTACTGAACTTTGTCAACTAATACTAAAATGAGTGGGTTCATATATATAGGTGATCTTTGTCAACTAATGCTGAAATGTTGAAATGTTGCTGAACTTCCATTACTGAACTTTTCAGAAATGTTGAAATGTCTGAAACTACTCCTCTTTACTACTCTCACTCCACTTTACTACTGCTCTCTGTCTACTACTCCTCTTTATTTACTACTCCCCTACTACTTCTCTATCTACTACTACTCCCCTACTACTACTAATACTACTGCTGTTGTTGCTCTGTGTCAACTACTTCTCCTCTACTACTACCCTACTGCTACTACTACTATGTATCATACTGTTACGCTATATATCTCTACATCTGCTACTGCTCCTACTGCCACATCTGCTACTACTACTACTACCTACTTCTACTACTACTCTCCTCCCTACTGCTTCTACTACTACTGCTGCTCCTACTACTTGTACTACTACTCTTCTCCTCCCTTGTACCAATCTGTTGGTGCTGCTCCTCCTCCTCCTACTAATATACTACTACTATGGTGTTGTCCTACTACTACTATGTTGACAGCACCTACTACTATTGCTACTACTTCTATTACTATGTTGCTGCTGCCTCCACTCTTCTACTCTCTTTTGCCTATTTTATTGCTTTTCCTGCCTCTCCTCTCCTCTCTTTTGCCTATGATGAAATTGTCCAACTCATATATTATCTTGAATATGATGCTCTGATGATCAAGAACTTGTGAGGAACTTGGCATACTTGTGATATCTTGATGCTCCAAGTTTTTGATCAAATGATGATTGACTTAAATTTGAGGCATGTACTTTTGCTACTTATCATACTACTTCTATACTACTGTTGCTGTTGCTGCTCTCTGCCAGCCACTACTACTCTCTACTACTAGTGCTCCTCTACTACTAACCTTTGCTACTACTACTGCTTCTACATCTGCTACTACTCATACTACCTCTACTACACTACTGCTACTACTGCTACTACTGCTCCTCTCCTCCCTACTGCTCCTACTATGTTGTTCCTCTCCTACTACTATGTTGTTCCTCTCCTCTCCTCCCTACTGCTCCTACTGCCACATCTCTTCTACTACTTCTACTACTACCTACTTCTACTACTACTAATATACTACTACTACTATGGTGCTGTCCTACTACTACTTCTACTACTCTTCTCCTCCTTCTACCACTCCTACTGCTCCTACTACTTCCACTACTACTCTACTACTACTACTTCCCTACTCCTCCTCTACTACTACTACTACTACTACCCTACTCCTCTACCCTATTACAAGGCTGGGCTTTCATCTCTACTACTTCCCTACTACTTGTACTACTGTACTACTACTCTACTTCTGCTGCCTATTTCAATTTGATCTACTTCTATTTCAATTAGAATCTGAGAAGATGATGTCTATTTTGATATTTACAAACTGAGCCAAGTGTCTTAGGTAAGTGATGTTTTTTCAATTTGGAAATGATGATAGCTATTTCAATTCTTACATATTGAGCAATGTGCAGTAGGTATATGATGTTATTTTGCTTCTTGAACATGATGATGGCTATTTTGAGTTGTGTAAACACTTGTTGGCGCAGGAGGAGCACCTTTAGGTGCGGCAGCCGCACCATAATTGTTTACTAGAATCTTTGCTCTAATAAGTACAACTGCACATTGCAATGATGAAAATTTGTAATATGAACTGAGACCTAAGGCACTTTGCAATGATGTTGATTCTAAAAATCCAATATTGGGAGCACTTTGCTATCATGTTTCTTGGACACTTTGATTGTTTTGTTGCTCGATGATATAAAGCGGTTGTAGTGAGACAATGTGACAGCCGAGTTCTACAGTGTTTGTCATGACTCTCATCAAACCGTGGCTCACGTCCATACCTAAGCAAAAGCATAGTCATGCTGTGCTGATGGTTAGGTTGGAGGTGTGCCATGGTTCCATGATTGTTATGATTTGAGTTTTCCTGTCTGTGAGATTTTGCTGCCTATGGTAAGAAGAGTTGTCACATTAGTCGAGGATAAATGATCACCATAAACATTGGAAGGTTGCGTTGTGCAGAAACCCGCTATTTTGACAGCAATTAGTCTACTACTACTACTCCTAGTCTCTACTACTTGTACTACTCTACTACTTCTATACTTTGACTCCTAGTCTCTATTAGTGTTGTTTATTTGCTAGTTTCTCACTGTTGTTCACTATTGTTAACTAATGCCTATGATGATAATAACAACCAACAATTGAGGTGGTTGCCTTTATACATTTGCCTTTTCCAAGGTTTTATGTGGAAGTTGTGGCTGTCTTTGTCATGTTACGTCATAACTCATCATGAGACACATTCGGAAGGGCCGAATCCACCCTTCACTCCTTATGTGGCCTTGGGAGTGCTAGAGGATGTGCTCATGCATGGTAGACATACATTGAACAAACTGCTCACCTTATTTTGCTTCCTTTTCAAAAGGCAGCCACTAATGATATTGATGACAAGTAATCTAAGAAGGGAATTCCCATATCTGAGGCATTTGCACTGATCAAACTTCAAAAATATGCTGAGGCAGCACGATGATGATCAAATCTCCTCCTGATAATAAGCTCCTAAACTAGGATGGCTCGTCTTGCAAGCAACCAGTTTGGAAGCTATGTGATGACATTGGGGTGGTCTGAGCCAAATTCATACTTTTTTTAATGATTATGTATTTTTCTTTGGGAAATTTTGTAATTTTCATTGGACAATTTTGTACTTTTCCTCACATTTTGTATCCTACACCCAATGTACATGAAAAAGTGTAATGTTTGACTCCAAATTAATACAATTCATGATTCCAAATGAATATCCATGTTTTCATATTCTCATATGTGAATGCACTACTCTATCATCTTTGTAGTAGATAAATGGCAGACCAACATAGAGGAAAAGAATGGCGCGAGCCAAGCCCAGCGCCAAGTTATAAGGGCTCAGACGACGATGCCTCAGATGGCGAGGGGTCTCCTTACAAGTCCGCCTCAGACGGCGAGGGGTCTCCTCAGAAGTCCGCCTCAGACACCGAGGGCTCGTATCACAAGTACGCCTCAGACGACGAGTATGATGTCGAGAATGAGGAGGTATTTACACCGAGCGCCCCTAAGAAAGTAGCCCTAGAGGTAGAGCTTGATCCGGACTGGGTGCCAGAAGAAGAGCCAGCAGAAGAAATGGGGCCCTCAACTCAAGCATCTCATAACACCCCAGGACGACACTTTTTAGATGACGAGGAACGTGTAAGTATATAATTAGCTTACACAACATTGATTCGCCACGTGCAAGTATACAACTAATTCATGCTCATATATAGTCTCGACAGTTACCTACGGTGCCTATGTCTTTGGAGTTCCCCGACGATGAAGAAGAGGAGGGGCATGCATTGGGTCCCACCCCGAGCACTTCAGCTACAATGGGAGGTGCCAACAAAGGAAACAAGTCTACCTTGAAGAGGGGCCAACATGGGAGGCACTAGTTAACCAAGAAGATGCATGTCATCGAGCAGATAGGGTCATAGGGAGAGCCTTTGGCGCCACAGTCAATCATCGGCACCTTCAGCAACCAATGCTCGTGTATAGTCAGGGAGCACGTGCCGATCACGTACTCCAACTGGAAGACGGTGCCGAATGAACTCAAGGACAAAGTATGGACTGATATCAAGAAATATTTCTAGTACCCACCAGACCAATTCAATGAGGAAAGATGCAGGGGACATGTGTTGTTTGTTGCAGGCAAATCCCTTCACACCCTCCGGGCTACCCTAAATAAGAAGTATGTGAAGACCGGGAAGACACCCTTTGCGGACTACACCTTCATTAAGAAACACGTCTGGGATGAGTATCTCGAGAAGATGAGCACTGACGAAGCAAAGTCCAAGAGCCAGAAGTTCTCGAAGCTTGCAAAGAAGAACGAGCTGTTGCACCACCTAGGCATGACCGGGTACGCCGGTAAGAGGCCGAGTTGGCGCCAGGAAGAAAGGGACGTAGAAGCGTCCGGGCAGAGTTATCCATTACAAGGCGTTGACGAGAGATCACGCGACTACTTCTATGCTCGTCGGCCGAAGAAGCTGAAGGAGGGGATGACCAAGTACAATGAGCCAAAGATCGAGGAGGCAGAGAAGTCTTTGCTCGCAGTCAAGGCGGCAAAGGAACGCGGGGAGTTCGTACCTCGCAGGGACCATGACGAGCTCACTGAGGCACTGGGAAACCCCGAGCACTACGGCCGCGTCCGGGGTGTTTCGTCGAGGCAGAGCTGGAACAATATCGGGTCATGGCAGTCCGATGCCTCCTCATAGCACACGAGGCAAGGATACAAGGAAGGTATATTCTAGGCCGGCAAGGAAGCCGCAATGAAGGAAATAATCATGGGTTCCATACAAGATGCTTTCACGAGCACCGACCCCAAGATGGTGGAGCTGAGGACACAGATGTTTCGCCAGGCTGGCGTGATGCCATCACAAGGTGTAGGCACCTCAGGACCCAAAAGGTATCTGGTCGATGAGGTCTTGGAGACCACATACGTCGACCTCTTGGTGTCGTTTGGCAGAGCGGGAAGGAAGAAAAAGGTGGCGGAGGGCTCAGTAGATCCGCCCAACCCTGAAGACAGGTACCTAGGCAAGCCCATCCCGCCCGAGTATGCCAAGGTCACAGTGGCGTGGACGGACGATCACCACGAGGATGATGAACTTGATTTCACCACTGAAGAGGGAGGCAGGACCCTCGCAAGTGCATTGGCCAGGGATGTGCTTTGGAACAAGGACGACATTCACTTCCCTCCGGATCCACCGTCGCCAAAAAGCTCACAGCGGTCACCAAATCCCCCAGGTGGCGGCCCAGGTGACGACGCCAATGACGTCAACGACGATGGTGTTGGTGGACACCAAAGCCCAGGTAGCCCGTCGTGTATCCCTCATCCGGACATGAGCAACCCACATGGAGATGAACAAACGGGCCACCAAACGCCGCCTCAAGGCCAGAAAAATGTGGAGTGTCCACCACCGCCGAAGAAGCCAGAAGAAGAGGGGGACAAACCCCCGAAAGGCATTGAGCTCAAATATGCGATGTGGGACTTGACAGCAAAGCACCATTACACAACGTCATTCGAAAGGTACAAATGGCAACCAAACATCTCCAGCAGAGTATGTGTGCACATATATATGATACTCACACTCTTGTCTCAATAACAGGGAGCAAACCCTCCATCCTTTTGGCCTCTGTCTCCAGATTGTCCTATTAACTTTGAGAATGGCAAGTTCATGGTGCCGTTAGGCCAGCTTCGAGGAACTGTGGGAGATTAGAAGGTTCCATCGCTGATATATGCATGCTTCTAGGTTAGGTATGAGGGAATTCGTCCAGAGGGTCCCCAAGGAGTACTTCCTCTTGCATGAGGACGCCTATATGTCAATTGACTTCCATGACATGCATAGAATGCTGCAGCGCAAAGACCTTGATGTCGCCCAAGTCACCCTGTTTGCCATGTAAATTATTGCACTTCTACATCTCTATAGCTAAGTAATTAAGTTCATTACGATCGAAGTAACATATGCAATGATGACTACTGCTGCTTGCAGGATGCAAGCATATGTAAGCAAGGAATTGTCGCAAAAGGTTATTTACATGTCTCATATGCGTATTAGCGAGAGGGCCATCATTAGCCACAGGATAATGGAGTAGGATCCGAAGCTGGCGAGCTTGACAAGGATGGAGCGAGTGGAGGCCATAGCTTTGATGCGAGGCGATATCAAGTACAAGAAGGGACACTACATTCTCAACGCCATGAAGCAGCTCAAGGGAGAAGGGTGTATACTTGCCGCTCACCAGTTTGGGTAAGTCCAAATGATACATGTTGGGCTTTGATGCAGGTTGGCTTCACCACTTTCCATAATTCAATATCTTTGATCCTTATTGTTTGAATGGTGTAGCACGGGCGTCACGGGGCATTGGATTGTATTCATGATCTATCCTCAGGATGGAATGGCGGTCATATTGGACTCCATGCGGGACACACAAATGAAAGGTTACAGGCATTTTGAAGGATGCCTGCGATAGTACGTGACTACACATATTTTCTTTTAAGCAATCGAGGTATATGATTGTATCTGATGTTTGACACTAGTGGTATGCACATTCAGCGCTTACAGGATGTACGTGGAAGACCCCACCGGCATTGACCGTAGGTCTGAAAGGTGAAGAACGAATGGGGCAAAAAACTCAGGATTAGGCGACAATTCCTGGTAATACGACTTGTACTGCTGCTATCCTACTAACTACCACTGCTACAATCCTACTACTATTTACTCTTACATATGCATATCTTACATGCAGTGTACCAAGCAACCTAAAGGCTCACTCTTGTGTGGATACTATGCTTGTGAGTACCTCAAGAGATGCCCGAAATTTAGCCAAAGCTGGCGGCAGCTCCAGAATGCTACAAAATGGTGGGTGAAAAGAACCGTCAATCAAAAGACCAACACTCGCACAATAGCCGACATTTGTAAGTTTGTCACCGATGAATGTGCTGAAATGAGTGGGAAATCTTCTACATGGACAACGCGCTAGCGGCATTACCTCAGTACCGTGTGTTAGCTAATTGGAGAACTAGTGGTTTAGACATGACTGACTACAAGCTGTCGGACATTGATTAGATGAACTTGTTGTAATGAACTGCTGGAAATGATTTTGCATAATGAACTTGTTCTAACTTTGTGATATCCGTTCTCTTGGAAGAAGACAACACATTCATGTAATATACTTGTTTAATCCATGTTATATAATCTGTGCTTGAATTTGAGAAATGTTTTGAAATCATTTTTAAAATTAAAAAACATTTTTTTGTTTTTTTGGAAAATATTAACCGTGGCGGTTGCTATAAGAAACAGCCACGGTTAATACTAATTAACAATGGCGGTTTACATAAGCAACTGCCACGGTTAATGCTATTAACCATGGCGGTTGTCCTTACATAACCGCCACAGTTAATGTATATTAACTGTAGCGGTTGGTCTAGTAAAACCGCCATGGTTAATGGCATTAACCGTGGCGGTCCAACCGCCACGGTTAATGGTCCGATTAACCGTGAGCATTGATCTGTGGCGGTTGGAAAAACCGCCACGGTTAATCAAATTCAACCGCCACGGTTAATCATTTCTATAGTAGTGAACAAAATGGTCTCTGGTTTGACCAACTAGAGTACCAAAGATATCTCTCTCCGGGATCGATCTTTCGAGCACACAAGGATATTGGATCCGAGTCTTCTCTCCGACGCAGGTATGACCACCGAATTTGACACTATCTTCTCTACTATTGGTTGGTTTGGCTTTTGACAAGTAGAAGAGCTTGGAATTGAGTTGCTCAATTTAGAATTCTTATGCTCTCTCAAAGTCTCTAAAATTGGTGTTACCTTTCGCATGTTTAACCAAAGCCATAGTCTATCTTGGAGTCATCTAAGTGTTCCTCTTGGTTTTGATAATTCATGCTTGATAGATTTAGACCTTGCCATGCGTAGGTTTAACAAAAGGAAATTTTGGTTCTCTATCTCTGCTCTGGAAGATTTCTCAAATCCAAAACCTAAGGAAATTCATAATCCAACCCTTCGTTTCATGCATCTTTGAATGAATATGACTCTATTCCCAGGAAGTAATACTAGCATGCTAAGTGACATGGACTTAAAATTGATTTATGCCATGGTAAACAAAATTCAAATTCTCCTATAAAATGCTTAGTGGAATTTTGGCAAAGTTCACTTGAGAGTAATGAATCTATTCAATTCACATCTTTAATTACTCGTCTTGTCGAATCCATGAACCTGCTAAATGGAACGCAACCCTTTATTCACATCTCTGCTTCTATAGCTGTAATCGCAGAAGAATATCTTACAACTGCTCAAATGTTAAAAAGAGATGTCAACGGTGAACTTAAAATGATTTAGAGTGGCCATACAATTGAGGTGCCTCTTCCAAATAAGCAACTTCAGTTGTATAGGGCCCGTAAGCTAACCCTTGATTTAGATCAAGGAATTGGGCAAAGAGGTTTTGCAGGTTCAGACAGGAGAACTCAAGAGGGGCTAATTTCTCCAACCACATGTTTAGGAAGATGACATGCTCCCTTTGGCCTACCGATCCAGTCTTCTGATACTCTTGGATGTATCCGGTCCAACCACCGATGTTGCGTGTGTTTACCCGACGTTCGGACTTCCTGCGAAAAAGGGTGACAGGATCGGCAGAGGAGACGTCGAGGCCGGTAAGCATGTGTACATCAGCAAGTGTGGGGGTGGATGGTCCATGTCTAAATAGAAATGCGTTCATTGTATCGGACCAGAAATAAAAAGCAGACAATCATCATGTTTTCATTCTTGACCATATTGGCAATAGACAACCTGATCCATTGATCTATATTGCGTTCTGACCAATAGAGTTGTTGTGACCTAGCCATCCTTAGGTACCAGTTCTTCCACCCTTTGGTAGGTTTGGGCCAAGAGAGAAAGGTGTCTGTCCATAACCCTAGATCAAAGTGTTCAGATCTAAAAGGGATACGGTTGGTTTCTGCGTTGATGAGGTTGGTTGGATCGGTATTCCCCATTGGACCCAAACAACAGAGGTGTGCTTGATCAGTGGGGATCACTATTCTGTTGCGCATTTCCTAGATTCAAGAAGTGAAAGAAAAGGAAGAAAAAGAAATCAAGAAACAACGCAGAAAGAGGGAACCGCAAAGTATGAAACAGGAAAAGAAAAGTTACCGCAGGAGCATTGAAGTTAATCGCCATCGGAACGGAGGAATTCTTGCAGAGATCGCGCCTCCTGATGGGAGAAGAAGCCGCCGGTGGAATGACTGCCGGAGTGCTCTTCGGAAACGCCGGTGAAGTGGAGATGAAGATGTGAACTCAGGGTAAAAAGGAGAGCGGACAGTGGTCTTTATAGGCCTAGGTCAAAGGGTGTTTTCGAATTTTTCCTTTTTACTAAGCAGAGATATGGGAAGATAACGTGGTAAATTTGTGCGGAGATCGAGGAGTTGCAATTGTTGGCGCTACAGTCGCAGGAGTTGTTGGTAATTTGCAGTGATGACGCGCGGAAATCGAAATGACGGCATGAACATTTTGGAGGGAAAAGATTACAGTAGAGGAAATTTCAGCGCATAAGATTTTTATACTCTGAAATTGGGGGGCATGTGTTGACATCATTTTTGGTACGTGTCAATATGAATTGAGTGCGTTGATCGATAAAGGGATGGTTGATGTTCCTTACCGGCATCAAGAAACTGCTGATCAGATTGCCGATAGAAGCAGGTGATTAAAGGAGCGTCAGGAAGAGAAAAAGGTTGCTTGCCGATAGGAAAGTTGCCGATGAAGGTGTTGCCGATAGGGAGGCATGCCGGTGAATGCAGAATGGCGTGACTGACGTCAGCGAAGGCTACCGATGGCGTTGAAGGAAGGTTGTAGATTTAAGGAAATCTGCCGATGGAAGGTGTCATCGTAAAAAAGACGGATATGGAAACTAGTGATTGTATGCTAGTATTTGTTTTTATAGTTTGAGTCCGACTCTTGCACGAGTCATTTATTTCCTTAAAAATAGGAGTTTTGTTTAGGTATAAGTTGTGTCTCTGTACAACTCCTCCTACCGGAGTATAAATATGTACCTAGGGCTTGCGTAAGATTTATATACAATCAATCAAATACATCTATTATTTTCATCTACTTTTCCAGCAAATTTACTTTCATCGTACTAGTTCTAGTTTATCTAGAGTTCTTACGAAGTCTCGACGGGCTGCATCAATACGATCTCCGTCAACCTCGCGAGTTCCGCGTTTTGAGCAATCTGAGCCTTGACGTCCGGACGCATCGTCGTCGTCTCGTTCATCGTTGTTCTAGTTATCGTCCTTGTCGATTAACTGTTGACTGGCACACCTTGGATATCGAATTTCGGGTATAAGCCCGAAGTGTTCGCATATCCAACGTTTTTTGTGTCACAGTTAAGTACGACCCACGGTGGCATTCTTGCGCGTGTGTGTTTTAAAAAAATAACAGATTTTAGCCCTCCTTTCCTCACTAAGTCACCATGTATTTATTTTGAATGCCCAGCGCTGCAGTTTATTATTCACCAAGCAGCCCATGGTTCAACATTAAAGCACAAGGCCTATCTTATTCTTATCTCGCCATTGCCCGTTGTCAAGCAAACGCAGGAGGGAGCAGCCACTCTGACGGGGCAGGAGAGCAAAGCAGCTAACAAAAGAAGCCTACTGCGTACTGTCCAACACAGGGCAGTCATATTCTCAGGCAACATCGTTCACATTACTTCTGCTCCATGTTCAAGTTTTTGTACCACCGACCTTAAACAAAAAGAGTTACTATCATACTGTGGGTCGAGTCAGGTTCGCAACCAAAATACCAGCCATGTAGCTAGTATGACACAAGAACATCAATGAATACAGGGTATGGATAGCAAAAGACAGATTCTCCATGTGAAGCACCGTATCACGTCAACCTGGGGTGCCTTTGTATCTAGGATGAGATTGGCCAGAGGATTGTCCCGCAGCCTCTGCAGGAATGTAGGAAGCATGGCCAGTATCCGGTCCCTTCTGCTTGTTTACAGGTTTATAGGTAGGGCTACCGATCAGCTCACATTTCTTTTCTAGTCCTTCAAATTGCGCAAAATATATGACCCTGAATTCAGAAGCCAAGTAACCATCAAACAGTACGCCACCAACATCGTGCGCACCTGCGAAGGGTGCTAATTCTACGCTCGGCAGATGCATCTGCCAGCTCAAGCACTCCAAACCATCCCCATCACGTGGCCCTTTGCGGTCTGGGGGCTGGATCTCCTGGGACCCTTCAAGAAGGCGCCCGGGGGCTTCACCCACTTGCTTGTCACCGTTGACAAGTTCACAAAGTGGATCGAGGCCCGGCCGATTGCGTAGATTAAGTCTAAGCAATCGGTACTTTTCTTCACCGAAATCGTCCACCGCTTCGGAGTCCCCAACTCCATCATCACGGACAATGGCACGCAGTTTACCGGGAAGAAATTCCTCAGGTTCTGCAACGACCACCACATCCGTGTGGACTGGTCCGCCGTAGCACACCCCCGCACGAACGGACAAGTTGAGCGCGCCAACGGCATGGTGCTCCGAGGCCTCAAGCCTCGGATCTTCAACCGTCTCAACAAGTTCAGTGGCCGGTGGGCTGCGGAGCTCCCCGCTGTCCTCTAGAGTTTGAGGACGACACCCAGGAGGGCGACCGGCTTCACCCCATTCTTCATGGTCTACGGGTCTGAGGCCATCCTCCCCACGGACCTAGAGTATGGGGCCCTGAGGACCAAGGCGTACGATGAATCGGGAAACCAAGCCTCCCTTGAGGATGCTCTGGACTAGCTGGATGAAGTACGCGATGTAGCACTCCTACACTCAGCCAAGTACCAGCAAGCGTTGCGACGGTACCACAGCCGCAGAGTACGGGGTCGGGCTTTCAACGTTGGCAATCTTGTGCTTCGCCTCGTCCAGAGCAACAAGGGTCGGCACAAGATGACCCCGCCTTGGGAGGGCCCATTCATCATCACTGAGGTACTGTGGCCCGGCACGTACAAGCTAGCGACCGCCGACGACCAAGTCTACGTTAACGCCTGGAACATCGAACAGCTACGTCGTTTCTATCCCTAGCTTTTTCCAGACCTTGTAGCGTGCTTTCGCCCTTTATAATAAACGTACTTTGTTAAGTTGGTTTCGCTAAGTCTTTCACAGAGGAAGGGTCATCCCACCCTAGCACCGGCTCAGGGTCGGATCCCCCTCAGGAGGAGTGTGCGGATGGCCCTCGGGCGAGACTGATCGGACTGCAAGAAACCTACGCCCCGGTGGCTACGACACTCTTGCTCATCAGCGCTCCCTGACCTGCCTACTTCACACTCTGAGTTTCCCAGACTTAAAACGCAGAAAGGGGATCGGAATTTTCCAAGACCTTTCTTTCTAAACGTGCGAGTGCAAGAACGGATGAGTGTGCGGATGGCCCTCGGGCGAGACTGATCGGACTGCAAGAAACCTACGCCCCGGCGGCTACGGCACTCTTGCTCATCAGCGCTCCTCGACCCACCTACTTCACACCCTGAACTTCTTAAACTTAAACGCAGGAAAAAAGGGTCGGAACTTTCCAATTTTCACAAGCAAAAGCACAAGTTTGTTTGTTTCGACACAAGTCCTTTACAATCCTTTGAGGGCACTTTCTTCCTGACGCTACTCCTACTGACGCTCTGGGGGGACGGCCTCCTCCTCGAAATGTTTGGCCAGGGACTCCGCCGGGATCAGCACCTTCAATCCACCTCGTCCAGCTCCTCCTCGGTGTACCTGGCAGCGTACCCCTGGCTCATTGTCTGCAGGTCCAGGCCGTCATAGTGCGAACAGAGGACGCCAAAGGCCCTCCGCACGCCGACGTGGAGCGCCTCCCGCGCAATTTCACGCGTCCGTCGGTAAGCGTCAAGAACACAGGCTGACAGGGAACTCGTCCCCTCCTACTGCACCACCCTGAGGTTGTCACAGAGGAACCCGACGGCTAAGCGGAGGTTGTTGTGTTTAGTTTCCTCTTCGTCGAGGGCGCCCCTCAGGCGAACAATCTTGCGGTCGAGGTCTGCCCAAAACCAACAAAACAAGTCAAGGGCCCGCACGTGTCAGGTAAGGAAGTAAAACCAGAGGTAACAAGACACTCACCCTTGGCACGAGCGTCGAGCTCGCGTTCTCGGCCGTGCCGCTGGGACACCGCAGTTTGGAGGCCCTGGACCTGCGCCCTCAGTTGGGCGCTCTCCTCGGCGATTTCGGCTGCCACCTTCTCGGCCTCCAACTTCCGGCCCGCCTCGGCGTCGCGCTCCTGGCGAGCCGCGTCGCACTCTCCCCACGCCACGTGGCGTTTTCGCCAGATCCGGTCGACTGTCTTTTGAAGGTCTTCGTGCTCTTTCTCAAGCCTCGCCATTTTCTCAGCGGTGAGGCGGGCCATCTCGCCGGCGGCCTCAAGCTCCTTGCGGGCCCACTCAGCCTCCTCGACATCACAGCAGGCCTTCTCGGCGACGGCCTGAAGATGGTCCTCGGCCTCCTGGGCGCTCTCCCGCGCCGCCTCTTCCTGGTTGCGCAGGTGTTCCACTGCCCCGTCAAGGACGGCAGCGCGCTCATCGGCGGCGGCGAGCCGGCCGGTGAGGTACTCGATCTCCCGGACCTTCTCTTGAAGGTTCGACCACACCCCCCCCCCTTTCACGCTGGAGGAACTCCAACTTCCCCCGGCTGCATTCCATCAGGGCCTGCGCAAAGCCTCATGGTCAGAACATGCCAAGGATAAGAAAAAACGACCGACACAAAGGTTAGTTCCTCATACCTGGCCCTCAGGGACCACGACATCGAGCAGGTTTCCCATGGCGGAGGACAGGACGGCCTCGATGTATTGAAGCTTCCCTACACCTTTCCCCATCTCCGCCGCTCCTCAACATCGTCAAGCGCGAAGATAGGATTTTTAGGATCCCGGCGGGAAACCTACCGGATGATCGGTCCTCCCCATGCCTCGGGGTCACGCCCCAATGGGACGATGACTCGGGAGGACTCCCCGCCCAGCGACGAGGGACCTACGGTGGATCCCACGGGCGCCACCGGGAAGAGCGCCGCCTCCGCCTCTGTCGCTACGGCTGCCTCCGGGAAGGGCGTTGCCTCCGCCCCTGTCACCGCGGCCGCCTCCAGGATGGGTGCCACCACCGTCTCTGCCGCCTCCGGTGCCGCGCCCTCCGCTGCGGCAGGCATCTCTGCCGCATCCTCCTCCATCGCTGAGGGCACCTCCACTACAGGCGCCCCCGCCACCTCCGTCACCGATGGCGCTAGCACCTCCTCCGTCGGCGCCACGGCCTCCGCTACGGCCTACTCCCCAGTTTCAGGCTCGTCCCTAACCTCCACAACCATGACGGTCGGCGAGGCCAGGGGAACGGGAGAAGGGACCGCGGGTCCCTCCGTCGTCGGGCCGACCGCAGGGCGCACCTCGGCGTCCACGCTACCCGTACTCTGCACGCTGGCCGGCATGGATGCCGCCTCCGTGCGGGGGAGCACGACCTTGCCAACTTCACCAGCTGACGTTGCCGCCCTGATCGCCTTCTTTGGGGCCAGCGACGGGGGATGAGGCGGCGACCGGAACTGCATGGCAACAACAAAATGTCAGCTCGAAAAACGATTAAGACTTGTCCGCGAAAGTAAGGTTGACATCCTCTACATACTCAACGGGGGCGCGGGCGTGACGGGTGCGCTTCGGCGTGGGCGCACTGGGCTCCGACCCAGCGACCTTGGATAGAGCCCGCTTGCCACGGTCCTCCCGTCCGCTCGGTGCAGGTGCAGGGGCTGGGGCCGATCTTGCCGACCCCTCGGCCTCGGTTCTCCCCCTCGGCAGGGCCTGCTCCCGGATGACCAGAGGGCCCAGCGCGGCAATCAGGATGTTGTCCTCGTCGGAGAGTCAATCCCAGGCCACGCCAGCCTCATCTTCATCACCCGCAGCCACCACGCCGTCGGACTCGTTCTGGATGGCGTCGAGGATGGTGTCCAAGTTTTCATCTTGGTCGTCATCCTCGGTGTCCTCGTCGCCGTCGTCCTCCGTCTCCTCACCCGCCTCCCTCAACCGCCTTTGCTGCAACGCTTTCTGTTGGGCCTTCCTGGCCTTCGCCCTCCTCTTCGCCGTCTGGGCGTCCTTTTTCTTCTTCTTTGCCTCGGCGGTGGTGCGGTTCTACGCCCACTTCTCCCAGTCCTCGGGGACCGGCGCAAGGGAGGCCTTGGCTATGTTCAACTGACCCTGCAGGATTTAACCTCCGGGTTAGGAGATGAAGTCAAAAAGCAGAGGAAGACAACGGGGAGGGTGAGACGCTTACCAGCTCGACGAATCCTGGGTCCGGTCGCATCGGGGGATGTCCTGGCACCGGGAAGGTAACGTCGGCCGCACCCGTTGCCTCGCGGATGCGCTACGCAATCTCGGGGTCGGACAGCTTCTCCGCCGAGAAGGCGGTCCCCTCGAGGCGCACATTCAGCACCATCTCGTCCAGGGAGTGGGCGCGCAAAATCAACGGCGCCACCCTCCGGGCATGGTAGGCCCCGATGACGCCGGCCGCGGTCAGACCGCGCCTCGTCAGGAGGGTGACGGCCTTGGTCAGGCCCTTGATCCTCGCCTTCGCCTCTTTATCGGCGACGTACGACCAGTGCGCCGCCATGTCCGTCATTATCCGCCCGGTGAATTCCGGCAAGGGGTTCTGGGCATTGTTCTTGATGTAGAACCACTAATCGTGCCACCCCTTGTTTGACGACGAGGCCTTCGACACCATGTACTCCCTCGACCAATGAGCATGAAGGCGGATGACACAGCTCCCCATCGGCATCGGCGCCAGAGTGCCCTCCCTAATGGTCCGCTTGTGGAGGGAGGTGCCGAAAAAGTACTTCCAGAGATCGAAGTGAGCCTCAATCCCCAAGTAGCCCTCGCACATTGCGACGAATGCCGCAATGTGCTGGACGCCATTGGGGTTGAGATGCTGCAACTCGATCCCGTAGTAGTGCAGCAGGCCCCTAAGGAAGCGACTCGGGGGAGTCGCAAACCCCCTCTCGTGGAAGGGGGCGAACGACACGACGTACCCGTCAGCGGGGCGCGGCTCCACCTCGTCCCCGGGAATCCGCCACTCCTTCTCGGCGGTCTTCTCGCGGAGAAGGCCTTTCTTGACCAGGCCGGCGGCGCGCGAGGGGGAGAAGCTCGAGCGGGCCCAAAACTCCATTGCAGGTGGGGAAGGGAGCTGAAGCGAAAGCTTGGGCGGTGATGGCGGCGGAACGGAAGGCTTTTTCAGTGCAAGGGTAGGCGAAAAGGCAGAGGGGCAGGAAAACAGGATTGCGCGAGGGTAGGTGCAAACGAAAAGAGCCCCCTGGGGTATATAAAGGTCGTGCAGGGAAAGGGAGTGGCGGCCTCCCGCGTTTATTACGGCGCCAGGTTCGCCCATTACTCCCACGATCTTGGTAACTCCCCGCATGACCCGTCCCATCCGCTCTGCAGGAAAAACCGCGCCCCCTCTTTTTTCGCCCCTGCAGGTTTCCGCCGCTCCGCCTCCCAGGGGTCGGGCGCACCACGCTCCCCCAGGCAACCAATCCTACAGCGCGCCGCGGGCCGCAACAGGTAAGGTGGGATACGGGGTTGTATACGCCCCTACAGCCCATTTACGGTCCAGGGGTTCGAAGGCTGGCCCGCCAGCGGGTTCGACAACTGCCCCAGGGCACCCCCGAGCGAGGGGTGAGGAAGGACGGGTCCCAAGCGGCCAATACCCAGGCGCGCGTGCGCCAAGGGCGTCCCAACTCACGTTCGAGTCCCGATTGGCCGGTTCATGGTTTTTCCCCGAACGAAAGGCAACGAGCCCTCGGGTCCTAGCGAACGGATCCGGGAACTATATGAACTGGCCATCGGGAATCTGGAGCCTGTCACCAGCTTGACCCGAGCCGCGCCCCCACCCCCCCGAACGGGGGCCGGGACTCCACTCGAATGTACCCATTTGTAGCTCACCGAGCACCATGGTTCGTCCATCGAGGATAGCATGGCACGGCTCAGCCCCTCCGTCCCAGCGAACGGACGCTTGAGGGGTAACGAAAAAAGATGAAACAGCCCTTGACCGGTCCCCTGCAACGAGCGGGGGCTCGGGGGCTGCATTCACAAAACGAGGCCAAACGCGTGGCCGCAGATCACTACAGAGCGGGCAAAGCAAACAGGATAGGAAGGGGGCCTACCCCCACGAACCACCTACGAAACGCTTTGCCTAGCCTGAAACGTTCCGCAGTTTTTTCCCATCCACGCTTCTGTCAAAAAAAATAAAAATAAGCCCTTGAAGGAGTGCCACACTCCCCCAAGACCTCGGGGCTACACCCATAGGGTGCGCTCGCGTGCACCCTCTGGCAGAAAAACAACGATCCCACAAAAGCCTCGAAAAAACCTCCAAAGGAGCACCTCGCTCATTCGAAGGCTCGGGGGGCTACTGTCGGGTTGACCGTCAGAAAAAATAAGGGTTCCCCGTGATCCGGCTCCGACGCCCAAGTAATCTTCGCCTCGCCCGACCCCGACGACTAAGGGGTCGGGCGCATTGCGCCCCGAGGGAAACGATCTCCGCCTCACCCGACCCAAGCGACGAGGGGTCGGGCGCGTCTCGCCTTCGGGTCACAATCTCCGCCTCGCCCGACCTCAGGGCACGGGCTCCGCGTCAAGGCTTCAGGCGTGACGGAGAAGCCACGCAGGCTCCCCCACCGCGACTCTTGCTCCCAATGACGGGACAGACCTGACTCTGTGCAGCGCACAGTGTACAGGAGCCGCAATACCACATGACACGACTAGGGTCATTCCGTATCGCTGCGCATCCCTGTGGCCGTGCCTCTGCGACAACAGGGATAAGGACACTATGCTGCCTAATACCCCCTCCAGTCAAGACCAGGCGCACGCACAACCTGTCCTCGATGCCACGATTACCAAACAGGACGGAGCATGGTCCTGACACGCCACGCCAGTGGACGGAGAGTCCAAAAGCCCTACGACCACTGCGCCCTCGCTTTACGTTGTTGACCGCTCATCTCTGGCGAGGAAGAGCGCGATCTCACTCAAGGTCACCTTTCCGCGCCCGAGGCCACCCGCCTACAGGAACTCCCCCTCGCCCGACCCCGACCCAGAAGGGTCGGGACGCTCACCCGATCGTATGGCAGGCCCACGGTCAAACCACGACGACCCGCGTGGGCCCGCCGTCCCCGGCACTGCAATGCCAACTCCTGGTACGGAGCCGCCCATGAGCCCGCAGAGGGTGCCATACCGCGACAGGGCAACGGCCATACCGAGGAGTGCAGCACCATGCTTGGGACTGTAGCCGCCATGAGCGCCTGACGCCATCGCCGACAGGGAGGACAGGATCAACAAGCGGCCTGTTCGTTTGGCAGGATTATGCACTGTTCTGGCAGGATTATGCACTGCTGGCTGATTTCTTGTGAGAGAAAAATACTGTTCTGGCTAGATTTAAGCCGGCTGAAAAGTCAAGCGAACAGACTGAAGACCAGTGGTGTTGGGGAAAAAGGACCGGAGTCCCGTCGCCTTTTCCCCTTTCTTCTTCTTCTTTCCTCTGTTTTTCCCTACCTCCCTTGGGCTATAAAAGGGAAGGCAGGCCCTACTGCGTGGGGGGACACAGGCAGAGAAAACAACGGCAAAACGGCCCAACGATAAGATAGAGAACTGAACCAAGACAACAACCACCCACGTATTCACGGAGACTTGGGAACCCTCTCCCTCTCTCGCCCGTCTGTATACCCCTACTGCAGACTCAGTGCAAGTAACACGATCGAGCTGGAACTGGACGTAGGGCTATTCCTGTCTGAACCAGTATAAACCTCCGTGCCCTCTTACACACCATCCGATCCTAGACGTGCAAAGCATAAATTTACTAGCGGGTAGTCCCGAACTGCTGTTTAAGACATCGACAACACACTTACCCACATGCCACTGAGGAGGCACACCGTACCACAACCATGCACATGCTAGTACACGTCTTATCACACGAAAAAAACGTTATGCTGCAAGGTCACACATTTTTTAAATTATACAGACACTCACGTACATGTACGCACGTTCATCGCTACAAACACATTCAAAAGATCGAGACGGTAAATCCTCAAGATTGACGAAGTCACTACAAATACACCACTGCTAATGGACACGTCGCCTACCACTGAAAGAACAACGCCGGTTAAATCCTGGAATAAAACCAGAAAAATACGAGCACCAGTATCGGGTCGAGAACTCGAACCCTGATGGCAGGTTCTACCACAAGAAATCTTGCAAGCTAAACTATGCTCAGTCCGCACACGATCACACATTTAGTCGCTTAGGTGACACAACTTATGTAACAAAACGACGTATCAAGACACATTTAGTTCCCTGTGTTACATTATTAGAAGTTGACAACACGCCGCGTAATGTATCCAACGTTGTTCATCATGTGGGCACATCCATACGCGTTCTCATTGCCGCCAAAGCACCAACTCCAGAAAACAGGCAAGCAGATAGTGCATAGAGGCGCACCTATGGTTCTGTTCGGCAGAACTTAAGTAAAGTCAATTAATTTGGTGTAAGAGAAAAATACTGTTCCATTTTTACAAAGTCGCACCTATTTCGTTCTTCCACAAGGAGATTGAAGCTGACGTCCAACTGAAGCTGCCACGCGTCGAAAGATAAACTCTAGTAGTTCGAAGCTGGAAGCCGCCTAGATAGTTGACGAGGCTGTAAACAAAATTAGTAAGGGTGCGTTTGGATGTTGATATTGGGGAGCTTGGCATTGAATTGCGTTCAATACCAATTCAGCCATGGTATCGAAATGGGAAACAATTCGAATTCTATTGTTTGGATGGCTATTGCATTCCCTTTTGGAATCGTAACAAGCAATCAAATTCAATTCATGTTTGGATGTGCAAAAGTAAAGAATTGGAATTTGCTCATCTATCCCCTCTCCTCTCCACCGTCCAAACCTCTGCTCGGCCATGAAGGCATAAAGCTCCTTCACAGCCGAAGCTCCTGCTGTGCCCATGGACAGAGGTGAGGGGCACTAGCTCGGCGGCGAAGGGGAGCTGGAGGAGCCTCACCGCGGAGCCACCCAGATCCATCATCCAAGGAGCGTAGGGACGGCTCGCTGCTGGAGGGAGGAGGAGGGCGCCGCAGCTCACCGGCCTGTCGCCGGAGGGTGGGGGAGGGCGGCGCGGCTCGGCGGCCCATCAGTGGAGCATGGGGAGGGTAGGGAAGCTCACCGCTAGAGGGTGGGGGAGGGCGGTGCGGCTCACCATCCCGTCGACGGAGCAGGGGGGGCTCGCCGCCGAAGGGTGGGGGAGGGCGGCGCGGCTCATCGGCCCATCGGCGGAGCAGGGGGAGGGTGGGGAAGCTCGCCGCCGGAGGGTGGGGGAGAGCACCGCAGCTCACTGGCCCCTCGCCAGAGGGAGGGGGATGGCGCTCGCAGGACCGTCGGTGGAGCAGGGGGAGGGCGGGTCGCCAGAGCAGGGGGAGGGCGGGGCAGCTCGCCGGGTGGCTCAGTGAGAGAGACGCGAGAGGAGGAAAATAGAATGCCAACGAATACAGAGGATCACGACTCTATATTGAGGGCGAGGGGGCGCAGGTGTAGCGAATTCCGCCTCAGCATTGAGGATTATTTCCAATTCCAAAGTATAAGCCATCCAAACAACAGTATTTGGTGCTACCCGATACCCATTCCAATTCCGGAGCCTCAATGCATACATCCAAACGCAGCATAAGCGTCGGTGGTATATTTGGAATTCCGTCTGCTGGGTGGTTCCAAATGTTAGTTGGGGACGGAACTATGGAAAGACAAGGGGCCCTAATCTCTTAATTAGGCAAAACAGCAAAAAAGAAGCCTCCAAACCTATCGCAAAAATACGTGGACGCGAATCCAGCCTCCGCGCTCCCGCAAATTTGCGCGAGCCCCCTCCTCCCCCAATCACCCCCGAGCGGGCCCGCTCACCCGGTTTTCCGTACCGAGAGTGAGCAGGAGGAATGGAGGATGGGGTGGGGCAGGCGGAGCGCGTCGTTGAGCAGGATGCTCGACGCCACCGCGAGCGTGCTGAGCGGAGCTGCCAAGCAAGCCGGAGCGGAGCGCAGCAGCCATCGCCGCCGCCGCAGGTCGGAGGAGCACACCGCCGGGAGCAGGCGCGGCGTGCGTCAGCGAGGGAGAAGCGCGATGTGTTCCTCAGAGCCGGCGACTGAGCACGGGGGCGGGGACGGCACGGCTGATGAGCACAGGTGAGGTGAGGGCGCGCGCGGCACGGCAGGGCCGGGAGCGCGCACGCTGGACTGTCACCGGAGCGCGAGATCGCATACGAGGTGAAGCGCAGCTGACGACGTCGAGCTCGGCCGCCGGTGGGGGCGCTGCTGATTCTCCATGAGCCAGAGGTCATCAGCAGCTTGGGCTCCCATCATCAGCGGCACAAGCTGCACGAGCACGACGCGTAGCTCAGCCGCCGGCGCGGGTGAGCGCAGGTGCAGCTTGCGCGGGGGCGTTGCCCTGCGGCGACGTCTACTGTTCTTCAGATGAGACGAAGAAATGGAAGAGATGAGGAAACAGGTAATGTAGCTGAACTGCTGGACGGGTGCTATGATGAACTGCTGGACGCGCTGCGGTTTATGTTATCTAGTAGCTGAGATGGAATCATGGAAGTGACACCTCCTTACGTTTATGGTTGCGTGTGCCCACCCATATGCGCCACCCCGTTCCAGGCGCTGCGTGCAGTGGCTCACCGTCGGCTTTGCTGTGGGCAACGAGGTGTTCACGCCTTCGCGGGCGGTGACGAGCAGCTCGGGGAGAGCCTTGTCCCCGCTATGCGCGACCTGCACCGCTGCACGTGGCCCTGGCGCAGCTCAGGACGGACGCGTGCGTCCGGCAACGGTTTTCCCGTGTCCTCCAGCCTCCGCCGTGGCGCCATGCTTCCGCGGCTGCCTGACGAGGACGAGGGGGAGGAGCGGGCAGCTAGGCCTACTCGTAGAATACGGCATGTTTTTAAAATATTGGAATTTTTTTAAAAAAAATTGCTGTGGGATGAAAAAAAAATTGGGGAGGGAGGGGTTTTTAGAAGAATTCCAATATATAGTTTTGGAAAAGAATTTTTTAGTAGACTCTTGGAATTGCTTTAAGGACGGCTATCCCATCTAGTGAAATCAAGGCATTTCCTTTTGTGCCGTAGTTTGAAAAATATCCAAATTCAAAGTCGTTTCACTTGTGAATTACTCATAACTGACATGCTGGTAGCTTATATATGTGTGTGCGCACGGCACACCTCAAGTTCGCTCTTCTAGTCCAAAGGGTTTCAGCGAACTCTGCCTAGCATCTTGGAGATTAGGTTCGTGTAGAAATTAAGTTCTTCATCGCATCAAGTGCCTACCGCAGATGGTAAGAAATCAAAAGCCTCATTTAGGAGACAAGATCTTCTCCTTATATCATTTCAATAAGTAAAGCCACCTGAGTGATTACTGTGCGTTTAACTGTAACGATCATGCAGGAAAATCGTCGGAGCCGCGGGGAGCAAACCCGGAGCGAAAGCCATGGAACGGACGAGGCGGCGCTGCGTTGGGCTGCGATCGAGAGGCTCCCGACCCACAGGCGCATGAGGAAGGGCATTCTCACCGGCGACGACGGTCCAGCGCCTCGGTAGGCAGGAGAAGAAGAACCTCGTCGACCGGTTGGTGCGCACCGCCGAGGAGGACAACGAGAGGCTCCTCTTCAGGATCCGGGAGCGGATGGAGCGGTGAGTAGTCGCTACGTCTTCTCTGAGAGTTCTGCTTCGATAGGGAAAGATTTCTTCAGGCTGCTAGCAACTTGTTTATTGTCATCTCGTTTCGTAGAGTCGGGATCGACAACCCCACGATCGAAGTGCGTTTCGAGAACTTGAGCGTAGGAGCAGAGGCGTACGTGGGCAACAGGGGAGTTCCAACAGTAACCAACATATGGGTGCATTACCATTAACAGTTTCGTGCCTGATGATTAGGGTGTGTTTCGATGCAGAGCTAAAGTTTAACACTTATCGTATCAAATATTCGGATGCTAATTAGGAGGATTAAATATGAGGTAATTATTAAACTAATTACACCGATGGAGTGTAATTTGCGAAGGGAATCTATTAAGCCTAATTAAATTATCATTAACACATATTTACTGTAGCAACATATTATCAAATCGTGGACTAATTATGCTTAATAAATTCCGCTCGCAAATTACACTCCATCCGTGTAATTAGTTTTATAATTAATCTATATTTAATACTTTTAATTAGTGTGAAATATCCGATGTAACAGGTGTTAAAGTTTAACAAGTGGTATCAGCCCTTATAGTCTGTAGAAGACAGAAATGTTTGGTTACTGTCTTTGCAGTCGACAGGTTTCTAGAGCACTTCTCGTTTGTGTTGTTCCGTGAACTTGTTTCGTCAGGACGTGTTGAGTGCACTGCATATCGTTCCTACTAAGACAAGACCCATCTCTATCCTTCATGGCGTTAGGCTATCCACACCGCTAAGTGCCAAATATAGCAGTCGATAAGCTGTATCGCACACCGGTAAAATGTCCCATATCCCATGGGTTGCTACAGTGCACCGCTAATCCAAGCGCATCCCGCCTCAAACACTATCCTCTCTCTCTCCGTTGGGCTCGCACCCACTGTCATGCCCCTCTCTCTCCGCCAGCCCCTCTCTGTCCACCGCGCTCGTCGCTGCCGGCCCCTCTCTCTGCCACGCCCCGCCGCCGCCAGCACCAGCACAGCTAGCAGCAGAAGCTCGCCCGGTGCTACGCCGGCGGAAGGAGGCCGCTCGAGCTCGATGCGGCTCCCGCCTGGAGGCCACCATCGCCGGGAAGGCCCACACTGGGAGGCCGCAATGGCCTCGGGAAGCTGCGCTCCCGCGCCGGGAGACCGCGACGGGCCGTCGGAGAGGAAGGAGGGCGGAGCACGGCCTGCCAGCGGGGAGGAGGCGGGGCCCGCCGGTGGGGAGGAGAGCTGTCGGCCGAGCGAGAGCGAGAGGGAGGGGGCGAGAGAGGGGAGATACAGAGATGAGTGGGCTCCACGGGTGGGCTACATATATTTTGGTAGTTGGTATCGAGTATGATATAGAGTAATATGGGTGCGGAAGAAGTTGGTATAGAGGTTAGAATTCTCGATAACTAGGATAGAATATTACTTTAGAGGTAAGTTTTAGAGGTGGTGCGGTACGGATAGCCTTAGTGGGATAATTAGGCCCTGCAGGTGAGTTTATATGTGAGAATAATGAATATTTTTTGCACAAGATCAGAAATTCTTTTATCCTCGCAAAAAAGAATCCTAATAACAGGAATACATTTTTTGCAGAATGACTTTATTGCTTGGCTCCCTGGATCCGGCAAAACTAGTCTACTCCTAGCTTTGGCAGGAAAACTTAAGTGCTCTATGAAGGTATGGCATCTTCATGTATACCAACAATTTTTTTAAAAAAAGTATCTTGCACGATGGCCTTTCAGTAAAAATAAGTGTAGAATTGATGAAATTGTTTTTAAGTGTCTGGTAGTGTCACTTACAATGGCCATGGCATGAATGAATTTGCCCCTCCGAAGGCATCAGTTTACATTGGGATGCACTGTTGTATGGTGACTCAAATCCTACTTAAATTAGGACTCAAGTTGTGCTTAAAGAATCCGCGGTCGGCTTCGCCAAAATCCTATTCTCTTGTCGTGGTTGCTTCAACGCCATCATCTAGGGTTTTCTATGAGATTCATCGACGTTGTTCTTGATACGGTGCAAGCTTGTGTTGTACTCGCAATATCCTTTCCAGATCCGGAAGTTGCTGCACATAACGAGGGGTATCATATTCTAACAAGTGGTATCAGAGTTGAGGTCAGATTAATTTGATTTTGTGAGAAGGTCAGCAGTGTTAGGAAGCACAAAATCAAGATGATGTTAGGGATGTGGAATCAAGTAGAGAATTTTGACGGCAAAGGGAATTTCAGTGTGTGGCAGTACATGGTGATAGATGTGCTTATCCAGCAAGGGTTGATTGATGCTCTTGAGGGCAACAAACTGGTAAACACAACTGCTGAAGAATGGAAGGTGATGGAGCGAAAGGCTCTCAGTACAATTCGACTATGTATCTCCGATGAGGTAAAGTACTCAGTAATTAAGGAGAATTCACTGAAGAAATTATGGAAGAGCTTAGAAGACTTATATATGCCAAAGTCGTTGACAAACCAGTGGGTGTTGAAGCGTCAACTATTCAGGTTGCGCATGGAGGAAGGCGCACGATTCGTCGACCATCTGAATATCTTTAACAAGCTTGTCACGCAATAGATTAGTGTGGATGAGAACATTGAGGAGAATAATAAGGTCGTCATATTGGTTTCATCTTACCATCCTCGTGGGAACAATTGGTGATGAATGTTCTTGTCGGGAAAACTACTTTCAACCTCAACGCGACAGTTGCATACCTACTAGAGGCAGGGTCACTGAAGAAGTCATAGGAATCTTCACGTCGGGTGATCAAGTATTGACTATTTCAGGTGGAGCAGGTAAAGTCAAGAATTACGGGAAGAAGAAAGGCAAGAGCAAGGATAACCGTACATGCTATCTTTGTGATAAAGAGGGTTACATGATAAAAGACTATCCAAATTTAAAGATTATGAGAGGAGTATGCTCAGTGGCAAGTGAGGATGAAAGTGATGTACTTATCGCCAGTCAACCAGGTACTACTCATGAATGGATATTAGATTCGGGGAGATGTTTGACAAAAGATCTCTATGCCCGCGAATGGAATTGTTCACTTGGCAGATTGCAAGTGCCCCCGAGGGAATCGAAGCGCCGGCGGCAGAGGATGGCCCCGACATCGGCGGCCTCGCCGCTTGAACCACTTCAACGAGCGCCCGCTCTGTGCTAGCCCTCAGCTCGCGCGCACCCGGTGTTTCCCTCGCAGTCACCGTGTCGAGCACCGCCTCCACGCAGGGCGGCGCGGTCACACTGGCTTCACCAGGGGCCGCTCCCGCCAGGCCTGCGGTCGACGTTGAAGGCCTCGTCGGCGCTCGCCTTGAGCGCCTTCCTCGGCGCCAACAGCGGGCGGCTGCGATGCCCGCCGACACTGCGCAACAACGAGGACCCGTCAGCTTAAAAATCAAGGCCGGACCTGTCAACAAAGAAAAACGAGGAATCTCTCTACTTACTCCGCGCAAGAGGGGGGGCGACGGGCGCACTTCGGCTCCGGTGCGCTGGAGCCCGGCCCAAAGGCCTCGGCAAGCGGTCGCTTGCTGCTGTCCTTCTGCCCGCGCGGCGCGGGCACAGGGACGACGACCGGCCTCACCGACCCCTGGGCGTCGCTCCTCCCCGACTGCGTGGCCGGCTCGCGGATGACAAGCGGGGCCAGCGCACCGATCGGGACGTCGTCCTCAGCGACGAGCTGGTCCCAGGGCACGTTGTCCTCGGGCTCGTCGTCCGTGGCCACGACGCCCTCGGAGCCGCTCTCCGACAAGGCGTCCAGCAAGTCGTATTCCTCCTCACCCTCTTCCTCATCATCACCATCATCATCGTCATCCTCGTCATTGTCCTCTTCCGTCGCCGCTCCCGAGTCCCTCCACCGCCTACGGCGCACCGCCCTCTCCTGGGCCTTCCTGGCCTTCTCCCTCTTCTTCGTTGTCTTGGCGTCCTTCTTCTTTCTTTTGCGCCTCGGCGGCAAGGCGGTTCTGCGCCTGCTGATCCGCATCCTTGGGCAACGGCGCGCGGGAGATCGGGGCCATATTTAACTGACCCTGCAGGATCGGAGCTCCAAGTTAGTAGTTGGACTCGAGAGGCAAAGAAGAACGACGGAAAGGGCGAGATGCTCGCCAGCTTGACGAAGCCTCGATCTGGGCGCATCGGGGGATGCTGATGAGGACATCACCGGCTTAGATATGACCATGCCAACCACTTCTATACCAAAGGTGAAACCATTCTATATGAGGTTTATGATTGTTGCATTTGATGAATGGGTGTTGCACTATGAAGTGTGTATGTTTTCATTTTCAGAATTGCTTACATGGATCAAGGAAGGGTTAGATTGCATATGGAAAGCATGTATGGTCAATGAAGTTGATTGGGGACCAAATCCAAGTGTTCCTAACGTTCTCCACCAGGCCACCACGTCATATTGGATCCAAGGAACCAAAGAGTCCAAGTCCAACACGTTTTGGAAAGTTCAATTCGGACTGCAGAAGAGTCCAAACTTGCGACGATTGCCACGACTTCATACGGACTCCGATTAGGACGTTCTAACACTTTTTGGAAATCTTATCAAGTCTACTTTCCAACGGATCCAGACTCATACATATATCTTACCAGATGCGACCGCAGTTGACAATTTAATGTCGAGACCTTGTCTGCTAACGGTGCTGCGTCACCATATTTTGGGCCTATGGCCCGTGTATGAACTTGAGTCCATTAGGGACTCATCCTAGGGTTGTTGGACGACCCCAGGACCCTTGTGGTCGTCCTCCCTCCTCCTTATATTCCCCTAGAGCCGCCACAAACAGATTGGGTTTTGTTTAGATGAAAGTTTAGCTGCTGCTACTTCCTTGTAGACGCGTGTGTCGACTAGACCATCCGTTCTACTTGATTCGGAACCCCACCTTCATGTGTATCACATCTGATCCTTCATCTCTTATTTGCAATTGAGTGCTTGTTCTACTTGTTCTTGCTTGTTCTTCGATTGCTTGCAGGAATGACCCTAGTGGTTTGGTTGGTTGTGATCCGCAAGATCGTGAGCAACCGCTGGATTTGGTGTATCGATCGCTAAGGCGCAGCGTCCTTGGATGGTTGTAGTCGGATCGTGAACGTCTCTCCAGTCAAATCGTAGTTATCTATCTCCACCGAAAGATCGGGACACCCATACCCTCATCAAGTGGTATTCAGAGCAAGGTTTCATCGGTGAGAGATTTCAGTTTGCTTTTAATTTCCTAAAGTCCAGAAAAAGCCAACAAAAAATAGTAGATTCGTTTCCCATGATCCCATAGACCTTTTGAGCCTTCTACTAGTACTGATTAGTTCAAGCTTGTTGAGTTTGGTTTGCATCGGTCGAGTCGAATTGCTGGTCTTAGGGTGGTTAGGCTTTTAGAGTTTCGAGTTCTTGTCACGTTTCGGTCACTATCATATCTCCACTACCATATATATATCTACTGCCATCACCACCACCATACACATCTCCACTACATCATATATATCTCCATTGCAATTATTACTATCATATACACCTTTCCTGCACTATATCCATCTCCGATTTTTTTTCTACACTGTGAAAATCTGATTTGGACACACAAATACAAATCTGCCTTGCTAGTTCTATTCTTGTTACTCCGTAAAAAGAGAGAGAAACACATTGTCAATTGCTTTTGTTGAAATCTGATTTGTCAAGTTTCAGATTGGTTCTAGTTGAGGAGAGTTGAAAAAAAGGAAAAAAATCAGAAAGAAAAAGAAAAGAAAAGAAAAGAACATAACAGAAAAGAAAACAAAGAGAAAGAGAAAAGAAACAAAAGAAGAAGAAAAAAGAGAGGAGGAAAAGAAAGGGAGTGTTTTGCTTGCTATTCTTGTGCCTTGTTTTTGCTATACCGTGACTTCGTTTGTGTCTAGGCTCGCGTCTCTAGCACTGTCTAGCCTAGGACCAGCACGGTACCTCCGTTGAACGATCTCTCAACTTGCTTTTGCAACTAATGTGGTGCTAGTACTTCCTTGCACATTATTGTTTAGCCCTCCTATAGCTCCACATATCCGGATACAACTTTACAGGTGTTGTTGCTACGGTGTCGATACACTATTCCAGGGTTTCTGACTTGTTGGTTGCTGCCACCTCCTATTTTGCTTGGTAAGGACTTGTAAGAGTTTGTTTGAACAGGTTGAGAGTGAGTGAATTACAACAACCACATCCTAATAGTTGATAGGAACATAAATATTGTTGTGTATGTTTCTTGTTTTGTTCTAATCATGACAGGAATCTACATGGAAATTGGAGATGATCAGATTGCCTATTCCAATCACTTTGCTAGGGGTGTGACAAGTGATAACCATGCTACTCATGAGGTATGTGATGCTTGGTTTGATGAAATAAAATCTGCAATACCTTACTTTGAAGGAAACTATGATCCTCATGCATATATTGAATGGGAGCTACATGTAGATAAGGAATTTAAAAAATATGATCTATTTGAAAAATAAAAGGTTAGCATTGCTTCAAGTGTTCTTATCAACTATGCTTTAATTGAGTGGAAACATCTTTGTAGATTTGATAAAGCTCCTCAATCATGGAAAGATATGAAAAGACATTTTAGAGATGTTTTTGTTCCTAGCTATTATTCTGAAATTTTGAATGGAAACTTGAAATCTATAAAACAAGGAAACAAAACTGTAGCAAAATATTTAGAGAAACTAAAATTGGGTTTGCTACGTTGTGGCTTAGAAGGAACCGATGAGTTTCTGGAACATAGATTTTTGCATGGTCTTAATGTGGAAATTCAGAATATACTTGTTGATAAACATTATAAGAATTTTGATGAATTATTTGATCTTGCTTGTGATGCTGAAGTAAATCTACAAAGGGAACATACAAATACTATAGAAGCATTTGTCTCTCCTATTACTGACAATTTGCAGGCAGTAGATGATAATATACATGTCGACAACAATCAATTTGAGATAGGAGGTGAAACATTTAAAGAGAGCGTGAATCTGGCTACACCTACACCAATTGAGATGAGCATCCAAGGTATGTCAAATGCTTGTAAACTAAATCAAGGTGAGAATACTTTAGTTGACTTATATTTGTCAACTAATCATGATATTATACATCAATCAATTGTTGAACTGGTCGCTGATTTTCCTTTGTCACACTTTGATATGCTTGATTTTACTTGTGACAAAGAAGAGTTGTGTGATAGTGGATCACTTATATCCATACCACAACTAGTGAATAAAGCTACAAATTCTGTATTAATAAGTGCTGAATTCAAGCATATTGTTCATATTGTAAATGAAAATGAAGAAGCTCAATTGTTGTCATCTTTACATACAATCGGATATATTGAATTCGATGATCTTTGTGAGCTTAACTATTTGCAGAATAATCTGACTGATAGATTTGAATTGCCATGTTCTTCTAATATCAGCTTTCATGCTATTGCCAAATATAATTATGAAGATGAGTATATGGTAAACCGAATTTACATTTGCTCAAATATACAAACTCCTTTTATAGTGAACAAAACTAATCAATTAGAAGTATGCAATAACAATAACCATGCCATGTCAAGCTTCCCTAGTTTTATTTTAAAGAAACAGGATAACTATCAAGAATGGGAGTATGGTTTGCTTGTATCTACAACACATCCTCCGACAGTGGTCAAACCGAGGACGGCTTGCTATCAAGAAAGGGAGAATGATGAGGACATCACCGGCTTAGATATGACCATGCCAACCACTTCTATACCAAAGGTGAAACCATTCTATATGAGGTTTATGATTGTTACATTTGATGAATGGGTGCTGCACTATGAAGTGTATATGTTTTCATTTTCAGAATTGCTTGCATGGATCAAGGAAGGGTTAGATTGCATATGGAAAGCATGTATGGTCAATGAAGTTGATTGGGGACCAAATCCAAGTGTTCCTAACGTTCTCCACCAGGCCACCACGTCACATTGGATCCAAGGAAATAAAGAGTCCAAGTCCAACACGTTTTGGAAAGTTCAATTCGGACTGCAGAAGAGTCCAAACTTGCGACGGTTGCCACGACTTCATACGGACTCCGATTAGGACGTTCTAGTACTTTTTGGAAATCTTATCAAGTCTACTTTCCAACGGATCCAGACTCATACATATATCTTACCAGATGCGACCGCAGTTGACAATTTAATGCCGAGACCTTGTCTGCTAACGGTGCTACGTCACCATATTTTGGGCCTATGGCCCGTGTATGAACTTGAGTCCATTAGGGACTCATCCTAGGGTTGTTGGACGACCCCAGGACCCTTGTGGTCGTCCTCCTCCTCCTTATATTCCCCTAGAGCCGCCACAAACAGATTGGGTTTTGTTTAGATGAAAGTTTAGCTGCTGCTACTTCCTTGTAGACGCGTGTGTCGACTAGACCATCCGTTCTACTTGATTCGGAACCCCACCTTCATGTGTATCACATCTGATCCTTCATCTCTTATTTGCAATTGAGTGCTTGTTCTACTTGTTCTTGCTTGTTCTTCGATTGCTTGCAGGAATGACCCTAGTGGTTTAGTTGGTTGTGATCCGCAAGATCGTGAGCAACCGCTGGATTTGGTGTATCGATCGCTAAGGCGCAGCGTCCTTGGATGGTTGTAGTCGGATCGTGAATGTCTCTCCAGTCAAATCGTAGTTATCTATCTCCACCGAAAGATCGGGACACCCATACCCTCATCAGATGGCCCTGCACTGGGAATGTGGCGTCGGCCGCACCCATCGCCTCGCGGATGCGTTGCGCTACCTCAGAATCGGCGAGCCTCTCCGCGGAGAAGGTTGTCCCCTCCACGCGGAACCCGGGCACCATCTCGTCCAGCGATCGGGCGCGCAGCATCAACGGCGCCACCCTCCTGGCGTGGTATGCCCCAATGACACAGGCCCCAGTCAGACCGCGCCTTTTTAGGAGGGTGATGGCCTTGACAAGGCCTCGGATCCGTCCCTTCTCCTTCGAGTCGGGACTATACGACCAGTGGGCTGGCGTCTCTGCGATGATGCACCCCGAAAACTCCGGCAAGGAGGTCGTGCTGTAGTTCTTGACGTAGAACCACAGCTGATGCCACCCCTTGTTGGAAGATGGCACCCTCATCTGCATGTACTCCTTCGACCGATGGGTGCGCCGGCTCCTGGACGCCCTCCCTCACGGTCTTCTTATGCAGAGAGGCCACGAGCAAGTACTTCCAGAGGGCGAAGTTGGGCTCAATCCCCAAATAGCCCTCACACAATGCGACGAATGTCGCGATGTGCTGGATACCTTTGGGGTTGAGGTGCAGTAGCTTGATGTCGTAGTAGTGCAGCAGCCCCCGGAAGAAGCGACTCGAAGTAGTCGTGAACCCCCTCTCATGGAAGGGGGCGAACGACACAACGTAGCCGTTGTCAGGGCGTGGCTCATCCTCGTGGCCTAGGAGGCGCCACTCATCCGCGGTGGTCTTCTCGCATAGGAGGCCCTTCTTCACCAGGCCGCGCGACATGCGAGGAGGAGAGAGCGGAGCGAGCCCACGGATCCATTGCCAGAACAGAGAAAGAAGCAGCGAAAGCTTCGGGTGGCGGTGGAATGGGAACTGCTCTAGTTCAAGGCGGCGCGGAAAAAAGGAATGGGCGAGAAAAATGGGATAGCGCAAGGGCGATGCAGCCCAAGAGAACCCCGTGGGTTTATAAATGAAGGGATAGCGCAAGCCGGATAGCGCAAGCCAGACCCACCTGAACTGGGATCGGGACTCCACTCGAATGTACCCGTTAGCAGCTCACCGAGCACCATGGTTCATCCATCGAGGATAGCATGGCACGGCTCAACCCCTCCGTCCCAGCGAACAGACGCTTGAGGGATGACGATAAAAGACGATCCAACCCTCGATCGGTCCCCTGCAACGAGCGGGGGCTCGGGGTTGCATTCGCAAACAGAGGCCAAACGCGTGGCCGCATTTAAATATGGAAACAGGTAAAGCAAGCGGGGTAGGAAGGGGCCTCCCCATACAAAACCACCCGCGGAACACTTTGCCTAGCCAAAACGTTCAACAAAATTTGCACCAACACTCTTGGATAAACCCTTGAAGGAATGTCACACTCCTTCAAGGGCTCGGGGGCTACTGTTGGGGATAAATATCAAAGATCCCTGTACACCACCGGGTCGGCTATCAGGATATTAGGGTCCCCAGTAAGCAGGCTCTGACATCAAAGTGGTCTCCACCTCGCTCGACCCCAACGCTGAAGGGTCGGGCGCGTCCGACCCTTCGGAGGCGACCTCCACCTCGCCCGACATCCGGGCACGGGGTCTGCCTCGCCCGACCCCTTAGCGCAGGATCCGCCTTACCCGACCCCAATGCCTTAGCGTCGGGAGCGTCAGACCCTCCGAGGTGATCTTCGCCTCGCCCGAGGGCACGCCTTCACCCTCGGGCGGAGGCTTGGGTAGACCCAGGACCCCACAGCGTGGCCCACCGCTGTGGACGGGACATGCGCCCTGCAAGTCGCAACCCTGACATACGGAGGGTACGAGCATGCCCTGGTAAGACCCGGATCGTGTCAGGCCATGATGGAGGCTCCCAATGCCACAATACCAGGAGTGGCAGCAACTGTGCTACCTCGACGACCACGCCATCAAGCAGTGCGGGATACGCCACTACTATGCTGCCAACTCCCGGCATGGGACAACCCGTGAGCCAGGAGAGGACGTCGTACCCGGACAGGACTGGGACCGTGCCGAGGGTTGTAGCACCATGCCAGGTACTATGGCCAACGGGAATTCCACCTCACCCGACCCCGACCCCAAAGGGTTGGGACGGCTGGTCCAACTCATGTGACGTGGCCTGCAGAAGGACCCGCACGACCTCCACCGACCACGACCGCATGGGCCGGTCCGCGGTCAAACCACGACCGCCCGTACAGGCCCGTCTCTCCCAATGTGACAGGCTATCCCAGTGGCCTGCGGATTGGCAGCCCAGAACGCGCCGGTGCCACGCCGCCTACTCCCGGTATGGAGTCGCCCCTGTACCGCTCCTGTGCCTAAAAAAGTCATCGTACTACGACAAGACGAAGACCACGTCGGGAACTGCAGCGCCATGCCCGGAACTGCAGCCAGCCGGGACACCCGACGACCGTCCCCGACGTCACAAACAGGACCGGCAGGACCCGCTAGTTGGGAAAGAGGACAGGAGCTTTGCGATCCTTCTCCCCTTTTCTTTCTCCTTTTCTTCTTCTCCCTCCTTCCCCTGCCTCCCCTTAAGCTATAAAAGGGGAGGCAGGCCCTCCTCCATAGGGGAGAAAAAAAAAGGAGGAGAAGGAAAAAGAGGATTGGACTCCACCTAACTCTAAAACCTTCTCTGAGGAAAGCAACTGAACGACACTCAGCACCACACTCATTTACAGAGACTTGGGAGCCCTCTCCCTCTCTCGCCAGTTTGTAAACCCTACTACCGACTTGGTACAAGTAACACGAGCAGCCACTCGAACTGGATGTAGATCTATTCCTGCCCGAACCAGCATACATCCCCGTATCCTCTTGCACACCATCCGAGCCTAAACGCGTGAGGCATAAATTTACTAGCCGGTAGTCTCGATCCGCTATTTCAGACACCGACAGTATCAGACACCTATCTAGAAGCACTTCTAGCTCGGGAAGAAGAAGGAAAAGAAAAGCAACCAAAAAAGAAAATAAAAAGCGCAATCAGAACCCTAACCCTAGATCTAAAGAAAAGAGGAGAAGAACGAAGGAGAGGCTTACTTGCCGCCGTCCTCACCGCCGCACCTCCACCGACAGCGAGCGGCAAAGGCCGGACGAGCCACGGGCTTGCCGGAGAATGCCTATCCAAGCCGCCGGAGCGAGCGCTCAGGGCGCAAGGCACCACCACTGGACCACTCGACGGCGGCGCGCTCACCCTCGGGTGGACGCGCACGCCGGCGAGGGGACCCGCGGTGGCGCCGGACCTCCTGCATGGCCGCACCCGCTAGATCTCGAGGTTCGGAGGGAGAAGGGGGAGATAGAGGGGGAGGTACCGCGGCCATGAGCCGTGGCCATGCGCCGGCGGAGCCATCCCGCAACCGCTAGCGGCGGACCTCGCCGGGCGCGGGAGAGACGACCCCGCGACCGCCGCTGCGGCGCAAGCACGTGGGGGAAAGGAAGAGAATGGCCTAGGGTTTTTCAGCCGGATGACGCTGACGTGGTTTTGATCCGGCGAAATGCACGGGTAGCCGTCCGATGCAACGAACGGACGAGATCGTCCGGGCTAGAATAGGCCCAGGCGGGATGGAGCAGTGGGTCGTTTCGGCGGCCCAGGCCTAGGTTGCGGCCTGCCGAGCTGCGCGCATGAGCCGGGCGACTGAGCCGGCTCCGGCTCGCTGGGCCGATTTTGGTCGTTGGGCACGAGCTGGGCCAGAGAAAGAGACAAAGAAAAGAAAGAGAACTCATGATATATCATCGAAATTATGACACTATCGTTTAGGCTAGATTTCGAGGGGGGAATAGAAAGACTAGTTAAGAATGAAATTCTTCCTTAATTAGAGTTCTCAGACTTAGAACAATGCCTAAATTGCATTAAAGGAAAGTACGTAAAGCACATTAAAAAGGTGCTAAACTTAGCACAGGAGTTTTAGAGATAATCCACACTGATATTTGTCGACCTTTTCCTGTGAAAAGTGTAGATGGTTATGACTCATTCATAACATTCATAGACGATTACTCTCGATTTGGCTATATTTATTCAATTAAAGAAAGATCGGAAGCGCTGGATAAATTTAAGATATTTAAAGCTGAAGTTGAAAATCAGCACGACAAAAGAATTAAAATAGTAAGATCTGACCGTGGGGGGGAGTACTATGGTCGGCATACCCCATTTGGTCAAGTTCTTGGACCTTTTGCAAGGTTCTTACAGGAGAATGGTATAGTAGTCCAGTATTCGATGCCGGGCGAGCCTCAGCAAAATGGAGTAGCTGAAAGGCGTAACCGTACATTGATGGATATGGTGCACAGCATGATGAGTTATTCCACCTTACCATTGGGATTGTGGATGGAGGCATTAAAAATCGTCATTCACATTCTCAATAGAGTACCAAGTAAGTCGGTGCTCAAAACACCGTATGAACTATGGACAGGAAGAGTACCCTCACTATACCATCTGCGTGTGTGGGGGAGCCCTGCTGAGGCCAAAATATTTAACCCAGATATTGGGAAGCTAGATCCCAAAACAGTAAGCTGCCACTTCATTGGCTATCATGAAAGATCGAAAGGTTTCATTTCTACTGTCCAGACAGATATACAAAATTTATAGAAACAAGACACGCTATTTTCTTAGAGGATGAATTGATGAGGGGGAGCATGGTGGCTCGAGAGATTGATCTTGAGGAGAAGCGGGTGCGTGCACCCACTCCGATGATTCAGGAGCCATTTTTCTCACTACCTGTAATTCCTGCACCGACAGTTCTTGAGGTTGCGATGCAAGCACCTGCTGTGATTCCACCCGTGGAAATAATGAGTGCAAATTTGGAACCTATCCTTAAGGAGCCAATTGAACCTATTGTTACACATCAGGAAGAGTTGCAGTAGCCACCTCTAGATGATGTGCCATAAGCTGAGGCACAGGATGTGCCCATAAATGAGGGGCCTAGAAGGTCTCAAAGAGTTAGAAGATCAGCTATTCCTGATGATTATAAAGTTTATAACACAGAAGAAGTTCATATGGAAGGTGATCCTATTTCATATGAAGAAGCCATGAGAAGCGCTCACTCATCAAAGTGGCTAGAGGCCATGGAAGATGAGATAAAATCGATGAGTTCGAACGATGTTCGGGAACTTGAAGAAATTCCTAAAGGAGCCAAAACAGTATGCTGTAAATGGGTCTACAAGACTAAACGTGACTCCAAAGGGAATGTAGAAAGGTTTAAGGCGCGACTTGTGGCAAAAGGCTTTACACAAAGAGAAGGGATAAATTACAATGAGACTTTTTCTCCTATCTCATGTAAAGATTCCTTCAGAATTATAATGGCATTAGTGGCGCATTTTGATTTAGAACTACATCAGATGGATGTAAAGACGACATTTCTAAATGGTGATTTAGAAGAAATTTACATGAAACAACCCAAGGGTTTTATCATGAAAGACAAAAAAATATGGGATGTCGTCTAAAAAAATCTATTTATGGATTAAAGCAAGCCTCTAGATAGTGGTATCCAAAGTTTAATGATACGATTAAGAAATTTGGGTTTAAAGAGAATATAGAGGACAATTGCGTCTATGCAAAGTTCAAAAATGGGAAATACATTTTCCTAATTCTGTATGTGGATGATATCTTCCATGCGAGCAGTAATGTCACTCTGCTACTGGAGACAAAAAAGTTTTTGTCCTTAAACTTTGATACGAAGGATCTCGGTGAAGCATCATATGTTTTGGGCATAGAAATTTACCAAGATAGAAGGAATTGGGTTTTAGGATTATCGCAAAGGGCATATTTAGAAAAGATTCTAAAGAAGTATAATATGCATGCGAGTAAAGCCGCACCTGCTCCCATAGTTAAGGACGACAGTTTCGGGAATTTTTAATGTCTCAGGAACCAATTCAAGCTCGATCAAATGAAAACAGTTCCATATACTTCAGCTGTCGGAAGCCTACAGTATGCTCAAGTATGTACTCGCCCTGACTTAGCTTTTGTCACCGGGGTACTTGGAAGATATCAAGATAATCCAAGCATAGAGCACTGGAAGATGGTGAAGAAAGCATTGCGTTACGTGCAAGGCACAAAAGACATCATGCTAATGTATAGAAGATCTGATTCCCTAGAGATAAAAGGGTATTCAGATGCAGACTTTGCGGGAGATACAGATGATAGAAAATCCACGTCTGGTTATGTGTTCACTCTCGCAGAAGGAGCTATTTCGTGGAGAAGCTCCAAACAGAAAGTAACTGCATCATCTACAATGTATGCAGAGTTTATAGCATGTCATGAGGCCACGGGACAGGCGGTATGGTTAAAGAAATTTATACCCGAATTGAGAGTGGTTGATTGCATTCATAGACCACTAAAGATGTACTGCGATAATGAGCCAGCAGTATTCTATGCTCACAACAATAAATTAAGTAATGCTTTCAAACCGATTGAGATAAAGTTTTATGTTGTGAAAGATAAAATCCAAGATCACACCATAAGTCTCGAGCATATAAGGACAAAAAATATGCTTGCGGATCCGCTTACGAAAGGCTTACCACCCAATGTGTTCAGAGAACACTTAGCCGGCATGAGTTTAAGGGAAAGCTTATGATTCCTAGATTATAAAGGGCCCAAAAGAAACAAAATTACTTCAAAATAGAGAGGTGTGTTGTAGCTGTTGATTCTATCGGCAATTGAGTTATGACGATGAGATATGCTCTACACATTAATCTATGATGAAACGAATAAAAGCGAAAAGTATAAAGTTAAAAGTGTATGATGAGATCAAGGGAGAGAATGTTAGATTGATCTCCTCTCTAATGGGCCCAACAGTCCATTGAGACCCTGATCTGCACCCTGATCGGGGGCACCCTAGCATTGGGTGTTGGGCCTCTATCTCTCTAATGGGCCCAACGACCCATTGAGACCCTGATTTGCATCCTGATCGGGGGCGTCCACCCTAGCATTGGATGGTGGGCCCCTGTCGCACTGCGCTATATAAACAGAGGTGGGGACTCTGGCACAAGACACGAAGTTCACCGTTGCTAGCCGCCCACCAACAAACCTGACCAATCACGGTTGCGCAGTGGCGACGGGAAGCGCCGCCATCTCCACATCGATGACACGACCGGCACTGCAAGTCGCTGCCTAGCGTAGAGCTCCATCGACAGAACCCGAGATGGCCAGCGGCTCCGCTGCCGCCACCCATAGGGGTGAAGGTACCCCATCCCCCCTCTCTCTCGGTTAACCCGTGAACCCCTAGAACTCATTGTCAACCCAAATCCCGTCTAGATGCTCATCTAGAGATCCTAGGGATAATGCTATCAGTTCGAACCCAGGACCTCCAGCCACAAGTGGAGAGTTTTACCACTGCGGTCCGCCCTTCTACTGTGCTGCCCGCTTCTGGTCTGAAGAACGAGTACGTGGGGCAGGAAACTATGGATTCACCTGTATACAATACCTGCTGCATAGGTGGGAGCATACTATTACCTCCCTATAGACCTCCACCAGAGCTGCTCCTCGGTCTATTAACTGGAGAAAACCATGCATTGTCCACACACTTCTATGATAATATCAGACGCTACAATTCTATGTTTGCTATGACATCTATGGGTGTCAATGTCATTAACTCCATCAATGATGGTCGGGGTCCTTATGTCTTTAAAATCAGCGGCCAGCTCTACCATCGAATTGGATCACTAATACCGCAACCTAATGCAAGACCAGAGTATTGTCAACTTTATATTTTTGATACCAAGAATGAGGTCCAAAATAGAATTGCAGCAGCTTCATACAATGAGAAGAACTTCAAGCCAAATGAAGCTATTGTTGAATCTTTGATACACATGTTCGATTCACACAATCCAATTGTACAGGTCTTCCGGACTGCTCGTGATAGGCTATCTAACCAACCAGATGATCACTATTCTATAAAGTTATTTGCTGTTCCAAAACAACATGGAAATGTTTATAGTTCCCCTGTTGCATCAGAGGTAGTCGGTCTGGTTGTCAATGATTTAGGCACCACCAATGAAGGTCACCTGCAAAAAGTAAATGAAACTCATCGCAAATTTATGGCAATGCAGTATCTATTATTGTTTCCCTATGGTGAAGATGGCTTCCATGAAGATCTCAAATATCGCCAATGTAGGCGCTCAAGAAGTATTAAACGTAAGAATGTGACCATACTAGAATTTTTTTCCTACAGATTACATGATAGAAATCATGATTTCAATACACCCTTATGGTGCCGAAGGCACACACAAGCATATATTGTCAATGCTTACTGTTGCGTTGAGGATAGACGGTTGAGGCACTACAGGAAGAGATCATTCCAGCTGAAATATAGAACTGCTCAGTATAAAGCTCTGCTTCAAACAGTAAATAGTGATGCCACTCATGCATCAGCTGTAGGTCAAGGAATCATCCTACCGTCCACATTTGCTGGGGGGCCACGCTATTACTACCAAAATTACCAAGATTGTGTAGCCCTCTGTCGGAGATTTGGATGTCCAGATCTTTTTATCACTTTCACATGTAATGCTTCTTGGCCAGAAATAAAAGAAGCTCTAGGAGCCATACTAGGTCAGCACCCGTCTGATCGACCTGATATTGTTGATCGCATCTTTAACATGAAGCTCAAGATATTCATGGATGATATTACAAAGCATAACTTTTTTGGCCCAATAATAGGGGGTACTTCTTCGATCTTTCTCATTTCTATTTCAGATATGCTCGGCCAAACAATGGTATTACTACTACTAAAAATGATACTGATATTGACAATCAGTTTGTAGTGCCCCATAATGTTGACTTATTGGTAAAATACCAAGCACACATAAATGTCGAAACGGTTAACCGTGATGGTATGGAGAAGTACCTTTTCAAATATACAACTAAAGGACCAGACTGTTCTAAAGTTGGAATCAAAAGAAAAAAAGGCAGATTCTGAACCTTCAGGTGACCAAATTGATGAGATACAAGCCTATCTTGATTGTCCATAACGCCCAGTGAAGCAGCATGGCGCCTCCTCCAATTTGATATCCATCACACTGATCCAGCTGTTGAACGACTACCTTGCCACCTACCTTTAGAAAACAATGTTCTATTAACTGAAGACGACTACCTGGAGCAAGTGATTGAAGATCCACGTAGTACCGTAACCAAATTGACTGCATGGTTTGAGGCCAACATATTATATCCAGAAGCTCGCGAGCACACCTATGTTAACTTCCCTGAGCACTTCACTTGGCATTCAAATGGCAGATTTTGGGCTCCACGTCGCAATAATCGCATCAAGGTTGGCAGGGTAGCCAATGTTGGACCTAACCAAGGAGAGTCTTTCTACTTGCGTATGTTGTTGCATATAGTAAAAGGAGCAAAGTCCTATTCTGAACTACGAACTATTGGTGGCCACCTATACACAATGTTTCGTGATGCATGCGAGGCATTGGGATTACTAGGCGATGACCGTGAGTGGTCCCATGCTATGGCAGATGCAGCACATTGGGCTCTTCCATATCAGTTAAGGCAATTGTTCGTCACACTACTTTTGTTCTACCAATTAATAAACCCAACTAAGCTATTTAATGACCATGTACAAGCAATGGGAGAAGACATAAGACATCAAACCGATAAGATAACATTAGGAATTTCTGGATCAACAATTGATCATCATATCGTATCTTATGTCTTGCTTGAATTAGATAAATTGCTTAAGAATGCAGGGTATACATTGGATCACTTCAACTTGCCATAGCCAGATCATCACACTTGCCCAATTCTTGACAATAATCTAATATTGGACGACCTTGCTTATGCTTCTGATGCTACATTGAAGAAAGCAAAGGAACAACTGAACCAATTAAATGATAATCAAAAATCTATTTATTATGCCCTATACCACTCTGTTCAAAACAATTGCGGTCAAACCTTCTTTGTTTACGGATATGGAGAAATCGGGAAAACATTTCTGTGGAATACTTTGATCAACAGTATCAGAAGCCAAGGCAAAATAGCTTTAGTAGTTGCATCTTCCGGTAACGCTGGACGGTAACGCTGGAGTTGGCACCACAACTACTGGAGGCTGCTGCGGAGGAGAGGTGAACTGCTGCTGCTGAGATACGGCGGGCAACTGGAACTGTGGCGTAGAAGTCTACCCGGAGCTAGAGGCCAGAAGACGCTCAAGTAGAAGTGTCTGAGTCTTCTGAATCTCTGCCTGCTGCAGCTGATATGCCAAGAACTGACGCTGGAACTCGTCCTGTCTGGCCTGCGTCTGTGCCTGAGCTGCCAGCTGCTGCTCAGTAAGCCTCCTGAGGTCTGCAGCCTGTCGTCTCTGCTCCTCTGCTTGGCGAGACTGCTCCTCCTGCATCCTCGATAGAATAGTGAGCAAGGTAGCCTCTGAGGAACTGGAGCCTGGAGCTGGAGCTGCTGCAGCTGTGCCTGACCCTCCTGCCTCGTGGTCATGGGTCATCGGTGTATACTCATGCACGGGCTGGTAGTCCTCGTCAGAGCTGTCGGAATTGAGGTCCTCTCGAAAGACTGTCTCAGCAGCTGTATCGATCGCTGCATCAAGTCTGCTAGCTCTGCCTGAGCAATCTACTCAACTGTCGCATCTGTGACCTTAGCCGACTGCGGTGGCACTCCGGCCTGCCTAGTGCCTGGTCTGTAGGCTCTGCTGGGGCGAGGCAACTGCCCATGAGCCACAAGCTGACTCATCGAGTAGACTGGGAACTCTGTAGCTGACCTCGTAAGGGTGACTCTCATAACACCTGACCCAGTCTTGGCAACTATCAAATATGAGATCTAATGGGCGAACTGTAGCTGCCAATGACCTCTGAACCCAGCAGCTATAATATCCTCGAGCTCGCTCACTATCAAATCCCAGAGGTCGAACTGCTCTTTCCGAACAATGTGAGCTAGGAGCCAAAACTGAAGACGAGTGATAGTATCCCTAGCTCCAATCTGGGGTAGAATAGTACATCTGAGAACCTCGTGGAGGATCTGGGCCAAAGGAGTAAGATCACGTGGCGTACGGCTCGAACCCTCAGTGAACGGCTGCTGAAAGCACGGACTCACGAAGTCCGTGGATGGTACTATACCATCGTGAGGTCGGCGAGGGGCCTCCTGATCCCCATAGCAGAGACTGTGTATCCTGGTAGGTGAGGACCCGAGGTGAAAGAGCTCTCTGAATCTGGCAGCTGTGACCCTGAAATCACGTCCCTGGTATGCAAAGTGGAGGAACTCGTGATCAGGTGAGATCCACAGAGAGGCGTAAAACTGGTATACCCACTCCTTCTGATAGGCCCCTGAGCGTCCCATCAAATCTGTCAGACCCTGGATGTACTGGAGGTGCTGCAGGATCTCTGGACCACCGATCCCCTCTATCTGAGAAGATGGGCACACCCTGTGGGCCCTGAGAGGAGCATCGGTGTCAACATATGCTCTGTAGAAGTCCTCGTGCACTGTAGTATAGAACTCTCGTCCGGCACGGGGGTCCCTCTGAGGTGGGAACCAGGACTGGAAGTCGACAAATCGAAGCAGCTGAACTTGCTTCGCTGTAAGTGCTCTGACCTGGTGCCTCACGGGGTCTGGGAGCCGGGGTCCTGGAGGGCTAGGTGGTGCACCTGAGCCTCGGGAACAGGTAACACGGCGGCTCATCAGCTCTCCAATAGTAGAGTGGCCCGCGGCCTCTGTCGGCTCAGTCGCTGGGACTGGCTCTGTCTCTGGTGCCTCTGCAGCCTCGACGGGCTCTGACTCTGGAGGTGGAGGGGACTCACGATGCGCTCCACGGCGAGGCGAGAGCCTCAAGCCGGCGCGACGTCCTCCTCGCTCCGCTAACTCGGCTGCCTCTGCCACTGCGAGCGCGGCTACCGAATCCGGATCCATCGCTGGCCTCTTGCGCTTCCGAGAGATGACCTTTTGTTTTCCCTTTCCCCGGTCAGTGGGTGGACGCGGTGGAGGTGGAGGGTCACCACCACTACCGGGAACAGGACCTGCGTTCTTTGTCCTTGCCATACCTCAAACTCTTGCAATCAAAACGCTGACAAGAAACATCAAGAAACACACCACAAGCCCACTGTCAATCAAACACTGTCCCTGACCCTCTGACAGACCACAGAACCAAACAACTGCGAGAGTGGCACGCCGGCCCTGGACTGTCCTCGCGAGGCTTTGCCTCGATCCGTACTCGCGGGCTTTGCCCCGAGTTCACTGACACTGCCCACTGCTCAAGCAATCACCTTAGCCACTGACCCTGCTTGTTAGATAGATGAGATTATAACCATAAGCACATAAGCGAGAGATGAGAGGGTCTATAGAGTGAAAAGAAATAGATAAGAAATCGAGATCGATTCTGCCATTTCATACCTCGAACCCTGACCAACAAAGAGAGAGGAGGTGAGATTTCCCGATAGATCGACCACAGTTCGCAATTCACACCTTGCCGCGCAACTCAACTCAGATCAACCAGTCTCTGTGGGTGAGAGCTCCTTGGGAAGGAATGAGCACAGGTGGATTTTGGGGCAGTGAAGGAGCTCTGGCTCGGAGAGAGAAAGGGCACGGCGGATGCAGTGCTAGAGGGGCGACCCTGGCGCGGCGGCGGATGCTGTGCAATTAGGGTTTGGTGCGGCGGCGCAGGGGGCAGGTGGCGGCGCAGGGGAGCTCGTGGCAGCGCAGGGAGGCACGGCGGCGCTAGAAGAATGAATCCCGCGGCGACGGTTAGGGTTTGGGCGCGACGGCGAGCTGCGGTCGAATCGGGAGAAACAGAGGAGAAAACGAGGATTTTAAAAAAAAAATTCGCCGTTTAGTTCGCGATGGACGCTCCGACGCGGAGCGACGGACGCTCGGGGAGCGTCCGACAGCATCGTCCGTCGGGCTTCCAGAACCGATTTGAAACGCCCAATCGCATTGACCGCGGCGGACGCTGGGGAGAGCGTCCGTCGCCCTATTAGCGGGCAAGTTTAATCTCCGGACAATGGCGACGGACGCTGAGGCAATTGACACCGAGCGTCCGTCGGCAGCGTCCGACGCCTTAAAAATAGAATTTTTTTAAATTTTCTTTTTGCGTCTTTCTCCCAACCAAGTTCCAATCCCAATAAGATCCAAATAACACTTGATTGGACTTGATATGAGAACCATCTCTCAAACACTCATTTTCAATTAGTTTGCCATAGGCTTAAATTTACTTTTTAGCTCAAAATATTCGAATGGAGGCACCAAGGAGACATCATACGGCCACAAGAGGGGTATTAAAGTGACTTGAGCTTGGAATGCTCCCCCTAAGTGGATTATCATAGAGGATGCTCAAGAAACTTAACCGAAAAAGAAAAGGACAAACAACACACATGCATATGCTATGCAATACGAAATTTGAATCTAGATTGCTTGCAAGTTTAAACCGCGGTTAAGCTTTGTCATACGCTTTGAGGGAAGTTATCTTAACCGCGTTAGCCAAGCCTATGTGCATTACCAAATTAAACATGTTATATTACATATGAATGTAAGGTTCACACAAGCTCATCTTTTAGTGAAATTAGAGTGATCAAGCACATTTAACTCGCTTCTCAACCTACAAAAGGTTGTTTCATCGAGTGGTTTAGTGAAGATATCCGCCAATTGCTCTTCGCTCTTAACTCCAACTAGTGTTATGTCTTTCCTAACCACATGATCTCTAAGAAAGTGATGGCGAATATCTATGTGCTTGGTGCGAGAGTGTGGTTGGGTTGTTTGCAAGTTTTACGACGCTTTTATTATCACACAAAAGTGGAACTTCTTTTAAAAACATGTCGTAATCAAAGAGTGTTTGGGTCATGTATAAGATTTGTGCACAACTTGCTCCCATGGCAATGTATTCCGCCTCGGCGGTTGACAATGTCACACTATTTTGCTTCTTAGAGGACCAAGAAACAAGTGATCTTCCCAGCATGTGGCACCCGCCGGAGGTACTCTTCCTATCAACCTTACACCCGGCGTAATCCGAATCGGAATAGCCAACTAGTTGGAAGGGAGCTCCTTTGGGATACCAAAGACCCATGCTAGGGGTGTGCCTTAAGTACCTAAGGATTCTTTTAACCGCACAAAAATGCGACTCCTTAGGGTTTGCTTGAAACCTAGCACACATACACACACTAAACATGATATCCGGCCTAGAGGCGGTGAGGTAAAGTAAACTACCGATCATAGAGCGATAGAGAGTTTGGTCGATCGGTTTACCTCCCTCATCATAGACCGGTACAAAGGTCTCCCCAAAATCCAAGCCTTCAACTTGAGAGAACCCCTTTGCCACCAATCTTGCCTTGTTTCTCACAACCACGCCTTGATCATCTTGCTTGTTCCTAAACACCCACTTGGTGCCAATGATTCTTGCTCCTTTGGGCTTTTCTACTAGTGTCCACACTTCGTTAAGGGTGAAGTTGTTCAACTCTCCATGCATGGCGTTCACCCAATCTGGATCCGCAAGTGCATCTTCCACACTAGAAGGCTCAACAAAGGAAACAAAGGAGTGATGTTCAACATAAGAAGCAAGTTTAGATCGAGTTGTTACCCCCCTTGATGGACTCCCTATGACGAGGTCTTGAGGATGTGCTTGAAGCATAGGTGTAGATCTTCTATTGATCACATGGGGAGGAGGTTGCGGTGCTTCAACATTGCTTGCTTCGGCTTCGGCTTGATCTTGAGGGATGTGAGTGTCTTCTTGAGCTTCCCTCACTTGATCTCCTTCATCAACTTGAGACGTGTGGGGTGGAGAAGGATCTTAATTTGCTTCGTCTTCAACTTCTTCCACCTCTTGCGGGTTGATAGCACCAATTGGCATGTTCTTCATTGCCTCCCTCAAGAGTTCATCACCAACATCATCAAGATTTTCATGCTCTTCTTGAGAACCATTAGTTTCATCAAACTCCAAGTCATACGTTTCTTCAACTAAGCTGGTGGTTTTGTTAAATACACGGTATGCCTTGGATTTAAGTGAATACCCAACTAAGAAACCAATGTCACATCTTCTTTGGAACTTGCCCAAGTGTTGGCGCTTCTTGTAGATGTATACTTTGCAACCAAACACTCGAAAAAGGATATGTCCGGTTTCTTTCCATTCACAAGCTCATAGGGGGTCTTCTTGAGAAGCCTTTGGACAAATGGCCGGTTGGCCACATAGCATGCGGTGTTGATTGCTTCGGCCCAAAACTTCTCGGGGGTGTTGTATTCATCAAGCATTGATCTTGCAAGAGTGATAAGTGTCCGGTTCTTCCTCTCTACTACACCATTTTGTTGAGGAGTATAGGTGGCGGATACTTCATGCTTGATCCCAACTTTATCACAATAGTCTTCAATCTTGGTATTCACAAACTCGGTCCCATTGTCACTTCTTATCTTCTTGATCTTCACATCAAACTCATTTTGGGCTCTAGTTGCAAACTTCTTGAATATTGATTGAGTTTCTCCCTTGTCTTGAAGAAAGAACACCCAAGTGTATCTAGAGTAGTCATCAACTACCACCAAGCAAAAGAGATTACCGCCAAGGCTAGCATAGGTGGTAGGTCCAAATAGATCCATGTGGAGTAGCTCTAGGACTCTTGAGGTTGACATGAAAGCTTTGGTTGGATGAGTGTTTACCACTTGCTTGTCGGCTTGACATGCACTACAAAGTTTGTCCTTCTCAAACACAACATCCTTGACACCCCTAACCAATTCTTTCTTGACAAGCTTCTTCAAAGTTGACATTCCCACATGTGCTAATCTTCTATGCCATAGCCAACCCAAAGAGCTCTTGGAGAATAGACATGTTTGCAAACTAACTTTATTTGAGGTGAAGTCCACTAGATAGAGATTGTTGTGCCGAAACCCTTTGAATATCAATGATGAATCTTCAATCTTGGACACAACTACCTCATTTGGAGTGAAGAGACATTGGAAACCAAGATCACATAGTTGTCCCACCGATAGCAAGTTGAAGCTCAATGATTGTATTAGCAAGATATTTGATATTGATTGATCATTTGAGATTGTCAATTTGCCTAGACCTTGCACTTTGCCTTTTGAATTGTCCCCAAAGGTAATCTTGTCTTGCCCTTCACAATCTTCCTCAAGTGTGGTGAACATCCGAGAGTCACCGGTCATATGTTGAGTGCATCCACTATCAATCACCCAATGACTTCCACCGGTCTTGTAGTTCACCTACACACAAGCAACTTGGAGTTAAGCTTGTTGTTTGGAAACCCACACTTGGTGAGGTCCCATAGCCTTGTCCACCAACTCCTTAGCAACCCATAGCACTTTGGGCTTGTTCTTCATCTTTGGACCGAGAAATACAACTTGAGGTCTACCCTTGGAGTCCTTGTTGATGATGAAGTGTGCATCATGAGCGAAAGGCCTTATGTGCTTGGGCAAGGTCTTGGGAGGTGGAGTCTTGCATTGGGATTGAAGGTGACCCTCTTGACCACATCCAAAGCACTTCTTGGGTTTGGGCTTTGGTGTGTCATAGTTGCTTCTCATAGCCTTGTTCTTGTAATAGTTCTTAGCTTCTATTTTGACCTTGGCCTTCATGATTTGGTTTTCCTTGAACCCAATGCCGGTTTTGTCGGTCTTCATGATAGTGTTCATCAAGAGCTCACTTTGAAGGTTGTGGCCCTTGGTGAACTTCTCCAATCCACTTGTAAGCTTGATCTTCTCAACCTTGAGCTTTGCATTTTTCTCTTTGAGAGAGTTGATCAAGGTCATTGCATCTTTGTCATCTTGCTTGGCCGAATTGATAGAAAGTGGCTTGCTTGCCTTGAGGTTGATTAGCTCTTCCTTGAGCTTGGAGTTTTCTTGCTTCATCTTCACATAGTCATCATGCTTATCGGCCTCAATTACCTTCTTGCCCTTGCACTTAGTATTTTGCTCACTAGCAACTTCATCAAGCAAGTCCTCACAAGAAGTAGCTATATCACACTTAACAACCGGGTTAATAGCAACATGTGTAGCAAGATCATTTGAATGCAATTCATTAGCTATCACAAGTGTGCCATGTTCATTCTTAACTTCGTTGTAGTCATCTTTTAGCAAGTTGTATCTTGTATGGAGCTCTTGTGTTGACCTCTCAAGCTTATCATGTTTCTCATTAGCTTGTTTGAGTGAGGCTTTGAGCTCCCTAGTGCTAGATGAGAGAGATTTGTTCTCAAGCTTCAATTCATCATTAGCACTAGACAAGTCATCAAGCTTAGCATGCAAGTTACTATTGGCTTTCTCTAGTGATTCACTTTTGCCTTTATACTTCCTAATGAGCTTAGTATATTTATTGCAAATTTCAATTAGCTCATCATAGGAAGGTGCCTCAAACTCATCATCACTATCATCACTAGAGCTAGCCTCATCATCACTATCCTCTTTTTGTACCTTTTTGTCACCTTTAGCCTTGAGACATAGGTGTGTAGAGGATGAATTCGGAAATGATGGAGGGGATGGCGGTGGCGTAGATGAACCAATCACCAAGGCGGCCACCTTCTCTTCTTCACTTTCATCTCCGGATGAGTCACTTGAGTCTTCAATGTCGGTGAGCCAATCACCAACAATGTAGGCTTTGCCATTCTTCTTCTTCTTGTGGAAGTTGAAGTTCTTCTTCTTCTTGAATGGCTTGTCATCCTTCTTCTCCTCATCACTTGACTCAACCTTGTTGCCCTTGTTGTACTTGAACTTGTTGTTAGCTTTCTTGTTCTTGTACTTGTCTTTCTTTTCTTCGGAGCAAGCATGAGCCAAGTGTCCAAGTTTACCACAATTGTAGCAATCCATCTTGGAGAGGGGCTTTCTTGAAGAGCTTGTGAAGAATTTCTTCTTCTTTGAGTCAAACTTGACTCCATTCTTGCTTAGCTTCTTCAACATCTTAGTTGTTTTCTTCACCATGAGAGCGAGATCATCATCATCGCTTGTGCTCTCATACATGACTTGCATCTTGTGCTTCTCCGAGAAGGATGCCTTGAGTGCTAAGTCCTTCTCCTCCTTCTCTTTTTCTTTCTTCTTGGAGGAGGAAGATGAGCCACCATCACCAATCTTCATGTACATCTCATGGGCATTAATCTTGCCCAAAATTTGTGTTGGTGTAGCGGCGAAGAGATCTCCTTGGTGAAGCACCGTGACGATGTGGCCATACTTCTCAATGGGCAAGACACAAAGAATCTTGCGTACCACATCGGCCGGTTCCATTTGGTTGAGACCGAGACCATTCAATTCCTCTACAATAATGTTAAGTCGTGAGTACATTTCATTTGCATTTTCATTTGCATGCATAGAGAAAGAATTGAGCTTAGCCATAACCAAGTGATAGCGTTCTTCACGCTCACTCTTTGTGCCTTCGTGGAGTGCACAAATAGTGGTCCACAACTCAAATGCGTCTTTGGCATTACGCACTCGGTTGAAGACATCCTTGCTAATGCCACGAAAGATAATGTTCTTCGCCTTGGCATTGTGCTTATCAAAGTTGAGGTCCTCCGCAAAGAGGATGCCTCCCTTTGTGGCGGCGTTGAGCACGCCCACGTCAACAGCCTCTAGATAGGCCTCCATACGAACTTTCCAATAAAGAAAGTCGTCTCCATCGAACATAGGAGGTGGTCCATCCCCATGGGACATCTTGCTCTAGGCGGTGAAGCCTAATTTAGAGCAAACCTTGCTCTGATACCAATTGAAAGGATCAAGATGCCCAAAAGGGGGTGAATTGGGCTCTTTTTAATTTCTAAACAAGAATTAAACCTATAAAGAGCCAATTAACCCCCTAGTGCCTACCGCTTGTGTGTCCTAGCTAGAAAACGGTAGCAAGACAAAGAAAAGCGAAAACTTCCTACACAATTCTAGTATGAATTGAAAGACAAGTGCGAAAAGTAATGCGGTAATAAGGAGCTAGGGAAAGAGATGCTTGACACGGCGATGTTTTGCCGAGGTATCAAAGAGTCGACACTCCCCCGTAGTCCTCGTTGGAGCACCTCGCAAGGTATAGCTCCCCCTCAATCCCGCGCAAGGGATGAGTGCTCTCTACGGGCTGATTCTTCGCCACTCCGGCTCGGTGAATCGCCCACAACCGATCACAACGTCGATGGAGAAGGGCCGCCGACAATCCTCCGGCGATCACCTTCCTCCGAGCACCACCGGACCGTCTAGGTGATGTCGATCACCAAGAGTAACAAGCCTCGATCTTCGCTTGACTCACTCAAGCTTCACAACTAGAGGATGCACACTTGAACTCTTGGATGAACAAGAGAGAGGATGGATGGATTCGCGAATCACTCTCTCTCTCTAGGGCTCTTGCTCTCTTCCCAACCTTCTCAACAATCTCAGCAACTCAAATGAGCAAAGGCGCGGCGGGAGAGAAGTGGGAGGGGCTATAAATAGACCCTCTGAAAACTACCTCGGGCTGGCAACTTAAGTTGGCGACGGACGTTCCGTCGACTAGGCGACGGACGGTCCGTCGCATGCCCAACGGCTAGTTTCTGTTCATAGTTGAGGCGACGGACGGTCCGACGCCTCTGTCTAACGGCTAGTTCTGACACACTGTTCCCAGCAACGGACGCTACGTCACTGGGCGACGGACGCTCAGCCACAGCGTCCGACGCTGAGTTCTGGCTACGGTTGAAAAACACCCTCTCTGGAAGGTCAACGGACGCTCTTCCCAGCGCCCGACGCCTGGCCGACGGACAGCGTTCGACGCACCCTGAAAAACTTAGCCAGAAAACAACCCCTCTGGAAGGCCGACGGACGCTGTGGACTCAAACACCCAACGTCCGGCGCCTTTGTCCGACGCGACGGACAGCGTCCGGCGCCCCTGCCAGGAGCGTCCGACGCCCAGAAAACGATATAGACAACTCCGTTTTTCGTCGCGATGAATATGGAAGTTGTTCTAGGCTATCTTACGGTCACCATAGGCTTGCTTAGAGCTAAGGAAGTCAAGTGTGCACCACACCTAAATCATGAAGCTTTCCTAAGTCAAGCTACTAATCTCAACCCCTCTTAATAGTACGGTCAAAGGTAAAAAGAGAAGCCCTATCTAATTCTAAGTGCCCTTCATCTCCTTATGGCACTTAGCCTATCATTCTAGGGTCTTCATCATGTCTCCTTGAAAACCGAAACGATATCCATCTTGGGGGCTAAGTGATGATCATTAGAGCCCATTCTCCTTGATCACTATGGCTAAACTACGCATAGCCTCTGCAAAACACACGTTAGCCATAATAATCTCTAATTGGCGTTAATCACCGAAACCAACTAGGACCATGATTCTTCAAGGCCCTTCTTCACCAGGCCGGCGACGCGCGAGGAAGAGAAACTGGAGCGGGTCCACAGGTCCATCGCAGGTTTGGAAGGGAGGAGCAGCGAAAGCTTGGGGCGACGGCGGCAGAACGAAAGCTTTTCTGGCTCAAGGGGAGGCGAAAAGATGAAGGGGCGAGAAAACGGGATAACGCAAGGGCGTTGCGGACGAGGAGAACCCCCTGGGGGTTTAGAAATGGGAGCCGCTCACATTTATTATAGCATCAGGTACGCCCATCACCCCTACATTTTTTTAAAACACACGCACGACCTGTCCCGTCCGCCCTGCAAGAAAAACCACGCCCCCTCATTTCTACACCCCCGTTGTTAGCCGCCGCTCCACCTTCTAGGGGTCAGGTGCACGACGCTCCCACCAGACGACCAACCCTAGCGGGCCATGGGCCACAACAGGTAAGAAGGGATACGGGGTTGTACACGCCCATACAACCCATTTACGGTCCAGGGGTTCGAAGGCTGGCCCGCCAGTGGGTTCGACAGTCGCCCCAGGGCACCTTCCGAACAAGGGGTGAAGAAGGACAGGTCCCGAGCGGCCAATACCCTGGCGCGCGTGCGCTGAGAGCATTCCGACTCACGTTCGAGTCCTGACTGTCCGGTTCATGGTTTTTCCCTGAACGAAAGGCAACGAGCCCTCGGGTCCTAGCGAACGGATCAAGAAACTATATGAACTGGCCATCAGGAATATGGAGTATGTCACCAGCTTGGATCGAGAAACTATATGAACTGACCATCGGGAATATGGAGTACGTCACCAGCTTGACTCGAGCTGGACCCACCCCCCCCCCCCGAACAGGGACCGGGACTCCACTCGAATGTACCCGTTAGCAGCTCACCGAGCACCATGGTTCATCCATCGAGGATAGCATGGCACGGCTCACCCCCTCCGTCCCAGCGAACGTACGCTTGAGGGGTAACATAAAAAGACAATCCAACCCTCGATCGGTCCTTGCAACACGCAGGAGCTCGGGGGCTGCATTCGCAAAACGAGGCCAAACGCGTGGCCGCAGTCCGACATGGAGCGGGCAAAGCAAGCAGGATAGGAAGGGGCCTCCCCCACGAAATCACCCGCAAAACGCTTTACACAGCCGAAACGTTCCATAAAAAATCCCATCAGCGCCTCTCTCAAATAAGCCCTAGAAGGAGTGCCACACTCCTCGAAGACCTCGGGGGCTACTGTCCGGGACTGATATCAATTCCAATTTACATGTCCTAATGGAAAAATACAGTGCAAAACTGCTCTAGCAGTACAGTATAAGTGGCCATTCCAATTTACATGTCCTAATGGAAAAATACTATGTCAATATATATGTTGCTGGTTTGTCAGAGAGGAAAACAGAGAGCATACAGTTTGGCTAATTTTGGCAAGTGGTGAATTATTGATGATCTAACAAGTCCAACTCATAGGAAAGGGTCGCTTCAGAACCAGATCGGATATGTAGCAATTGAAAAGTTCAACTCTATTGGATAGCTACAGCTATCAAGGTTAAATTCACCAAAACTGGAACTGATACGAAAGTTCTCTAAATTTACATGTTCAGTAAGCTTCAACTAACTGGATCATATGGAACTACTTCAAACAGTTATCTCATGACTAAGCATGTTTTTGTCAGGTAGGAAGGAAACCACCAAAGTTTGTCTCCTGCCCCCTTTAGATTTAAATGCATTATCTGTTACAAGGACAATCCAACCGGGTAATGTTTATCAGTTAGATATGGATATACGAAAATTATCAGTTTCATGAGTGCATATATTTTCCCATGATTTTACGAAAAATAAGTAGACTAAGGGTCTGTTTGGTTGGACCGTGAGATATGAAAAAGCTAGTGTGGGCTGTGAGCTGTGAAAAAGCTGCTGTGAGCTTTCAGCTATGAGAAAGTTGAAAGCCGTTTGGTTGAAACAGCTGTGAGACTGTAGGTTTGGCAAGAAAGGTCTGTAATGCACCTGGAAGGTATAAGGGACTGTTGATATGCAAATTGATCGTAAAACACTGTGTTGTTCACTTAATCACATGTAAATTACCATTTTAGAAAGGAAAATTCAATTTTTTTAAATTTTGCAACCACCATTACCATATTGTCCACATGAATACAAAGATAACATTTGACAAAAGATATATAGTTCATATAAATATCCACCATTAACATATGCTCCACATGAATACTAGTTTCTATCTCTATACTCTTGTCCTTCAGTTCATCCATGATATATCTAGTCTGACACAAGTATATTTCACATAACACAGTTTATAAAATCTTCATGTGCACGAGCTAATTTATTACTCGAATGAACAAGCCATGTGTTTGTTTTCTCAATATACTCCATGAATCAATCATGGCTACCTACGTATCTATGGGACAGCACAGAGCACAATGGGGAATTCAGTATGCTTGAGCTCCTAGAGACTCACCTCGACTCCTGACTCACGCAACCTCCTCCACTCGAGTGCTTGCAGATCCGGGGCTACCAGCAATTCGTCCACTCGAGTGCCTGCAGATCCTGGGTGCCAGCAATTCCTCTACTCGAGTGCCTGCAGATCTGGGGCTGACAGCAATTCGTCCACTCGAGTGCCTGCAGATCTGGGGCTGCCAGCCACGGATTTGCGCCGCCGGCGGCTCCTGCAGCTTGGTCCGGGGAGGAGACTCGCTGCCGACAAAGGGCGGCGGCCCTAGGGGAGGAAGAGACGGCGGGATGCGCTCTTGCCGGGGAGGAGCGGCCGCTGTCGCCGACGACGAAGGCAGCGCCACTGCCGGCCCGTGCGCTAACCCTAGCGCGGCCTGCGGTTGTGGACAGAGCAGAGCGATGGAAAATATCGAACCGGTACGTTGCAAAGAGTGGCAGCGGGTAATCTGGTGCAAAACCAATCCTTCGCAACCGGTAAAAGCTGGGTAGGAGCTGCTGCGGAAATACAACTAGTCTGTTTGGCTCGCTTATAAACCGGCTGAAAAGTTAAAATGGTTGATTTGTTGTGAGATAAAAATATTGTTTGATGGTTGATAAGCCGGTTTATAAGCTGAAAAGAACAAGCTGAACGTCGCTGAAGTTGGTTTTTTTTAAAGTACCGCGCTATCTTCCCACACTTTGGTTAGCTTTCTACTTTTTACGGCAGACACAACACTTTCGAAATCAAACCTAACAGACCCTAACAAAAGGTGTGTTTCACCATTTTTCAGTTGTGCCATTATTTGAAACGAGTTAATCGAGCATAAGCACCACATCCAATTCGAGGCATGAATTTAGCTCTAGCATACTTCACCGCATTTTCAGATCAAAGAGCCAATTATTGTACAGCTACATGTGAAGCTTCATGAATTAAGTACCAAACACTAGGTTCGTATCAATCTTGCAAGAATCTAAACATGCGTGTACAAACTGATAGAAATTCTAGGATCGTCTAGGAGCGGATTCAGTGGAGTAGATCAAGTTCTAGTAGTAGATGTATGCAGTTCATGTAATGCAGAGAGGAGTAGAGGGAGAGAGGAGAAAGAGACAGACCAGAGGGGTCGACGGTATGAGTAGCTGTGGCGGCGGCGGTGTTAGGGTTCATCCCGCCGTCGGCCATGGTTGTCGTAGTGGCGTCAGTCGTCCCGTCCGTCGTCATCTGCACGTACAGGGTGCTCGCCGCCGTCGGTGGCACTTCCCGCCGCTGGCAGCGCCCCCTATCGATCGGTCTAGGGTTTAGGGAATGTCGGTGGGGATTTGGCGGCGCAGGTGAACCTCGTGAGACGTGTCTGGCGCCCCGGCCCCCACCTTCCTTATATAGCACTGTGCGACGGGGGCCCACCAACCACAGGGTTGGACGCCCCCGATCAGGGCGTGACCTAGGGCCCGTTAGTCCGTTGGGCCTAATGGGAGGAGATCTAACTCTAACATTCTCCCCCTAGATCTCATACAATTCTTTTAATTCTTCAATTCCATTTCAAGTTCAATATTCCAATTCTTTTCAATTCCATCACAGATTAATATATAGAGCATGCTTCATCATCACAACAATTCTTGTCGTTAGACTCACAGCTACTACACACCTTTCTATTTTGGAAATAAAACCTTTCATCATTCTGGGCCCTTCTTATTCTTCGGGAATCATAGGCTCTCCCTTAAACTCATGCCGGCTATGTGTCCTCTGAACACACTGGGTGGAAGGCCTTTTGTGAGCGGATCCGCTAGCATCTTTTCTGTTCGTATATGCTCAAGATTTATGATATGATCCCGAAGTTTATCTTTCACAACGTAGTACTTTATGTCAATGTGTTTGGCAGCACCACTTGACCTATTGTTGTGAGCATATTCTACCGCTGGGTTGTTATCACAATACAACCGCATTGGTCTTTCTATACTTTCGATTATTCTCAGTCCGGGTACAAATTTCTTCAACCAATTTACCTGCCCTGAGGCCTCATAACAAGCTACAAATTCGGCGTACATTGTCGAGGATGTAGTCACTGTTTGTTTCGAACTTTTCCACGATATCACTCCTTTAGCAAGAGTGAATACGTATCCTGATGTGGATTTTCTTTCATCTCCAGCATAGTCAGAATCTGAATACCCCTCTATGCACAGGGAATCAGATCTTTCATATGTTAACATGAGACCTTTCGTACCTTGCAAATAACGCAAGACTTTCTTCACTAGTTTCCAATGTTCAATTCCTGGATTCTTTTGATATCTGCCAAGTAACCCGGTAACAAAAGCTATGTCAGGACGTGTACACATTTGAGCATATTGTAAACTTCCAATTGCCGAAGCATACGGTACCGCTTTCATTTGATTAATTTCATATTGGTTCTTGGGACACTGATGTTCCCCATATTTATCGCCCTTGACAATCGGAGCAGGAGATGGACTACACGCATGCATACTAAATCTTTTCAGAACCTTTCTATGTATGCCTTCTGCGATAATCTCAATACCCCTTTTCTTCTATCTCGATGAATCTCAATTCCCAAGACAAACGAAGCTTCACCGAGATCTTTCATATCAAAGTTCGAGGACAAGAATTTCTTCGTCTCTAATAGTAGATTGACATCATTACTAGCAAGTAAGATATCATCCACATATAGGATCAGGAATATGTATTTCTTATTCTTGAATTTCACATAGACACAATTGTCCTTGACATTTTCTCTAAACCCAAAACCCTTTATAGTTTTATCAAACTTCAAGTACCACTGTCTTGAAGCTTGTTTCAAACCATAAATTGATCTTTTCAGACGACATCCCATATTCTCTTTTCCTTTTACGACAAAACCTTTCGGTTGTGCCATATAGACATTTTCATCCAAATCCCCATTTAGGAATGCTGTCTTTACATCCATCTGATGTAATTCTAGATCGTAGTGAGCTACAAGTGCCATAATGATTCTGAAAGAATCTTTACAAGAAACTGGGGAAAAAGTTTCATTGTAATCAATCCCTTCTCTTTGGGTAAAACCCTTAGCCACAAGTCGCGCTTTGTGTCTTTCAATATTCCCTTGGGAGTCATATTTCGTCTTGTAGACACATTTGGATCCTACTTTCTTAGCTCCTTTAGGAATGTTTTCTAGAACCCAAACCTTGTTGGTATTCATAGATTTCATCTCATCTTCCATAGCCTGAAGCCACTTCGATGAGTGTTCGCTTCTCATGGCTTCTTCAAAAGTTAGAGGGTCATCTTCCATATGATATTCTTCAGTTTCATAGATTTCATAATCATCTGGAATAGCTGACCTTCTAGTTCTTTGAGACCTTCTAGGGGCCTCTGGCACTTGGTCCACTATGGGCTGTTGTTGTTCTTCCTCATCAGCAACATCTGATTCTATAGGCTCCTGATGGACAGGTTCCTCTTGTTCATTCATTGTTGCTATGGGAGAATTCACAACAGGCGTTGTCACCACAGTATCCTGTACTGCTGGTGCAACATCGGCAGCAGGTAACGTAAAGTATGGTTCTTCAACCATCGGAGTGGGTACATGTACCCGCTTCTCCTCAAGTCTAATTTCATGTGTTACCTTGCTCCCCCTGATCATGTCATCCTCCAAGAACACAGCGTGTCTTGTTTCAACAAATTTCGTGTATCTATCAGGACAATAGAATCGATATCCTTTCAATCTTTCTGGATAGCCAATGAAAATCGATATCCTTTCAATCTTTCTGGATAGCCAATGAAATGGCAGTTGACAGTCTTGGAGTCTAACTTTCCAATATTTGGGTTAAATACCTTTGCCTCAGCTGGACAGCCCCACACACGTAAGTGCTTAAGTGAGGGTTCTCTTTCTGTCCATAACTCATACGGTGTTTTCTGCACCGACTTGCTTGGTACTCGATTGAGTATATGAATGGCGGTTTTCAGTGCCTCCATCCATAAACCAACCTGTAGTGTAGAATAGCTCATCATGCTTCTCACCATATCCATTAGGGTACGGTTTCTTCTTTCAGTCACTCTATTCTGCTGAGGCTCCCCCGGTGTGGAGTATTGAGCGACTATGTCATTTTCCTGTAGGAACCTTGCAAAGGGACCTGAAATTTGGCCATACGGGGTATGTCTCCCGTAATACTCTCCACCACGGTCTGATCGAACTATCTTTATCTTCTTGTTGTGTTGATTTTCAATTTCGGCTTTAAATATCTTAAATTTATCCAGTGCTTCTGTTCTTTCTTTAATTGGATAAATATAGACATAGCGAGAGTAATCATCCGTGAATGTTATGAACGAATCATAACCATCCACGCTTTTCATTGGGAATGGACCGCAAATGTCCGTGTGAATTATTTCTAATGCTCTCGTGCTTCGTTTAGCATCTTTCTTTATTTTCTTAACATATTTTCCTTTGATGCAATCAACACATTGTTCTAAAATGGAGAATTCTAAGTGCGGAAGAATTGATTGTTTCACTAAGCGTTCTATTCTCCCCCTCGAAATATGGCCCAAACGACAATGCCATAATTTCGAAGAGTCGCTTTCATTTCTCTTCCGCTTCTTATTCTCATTTGTAGATTGGAAGACATTCACATCATTCATAACATGATTCACATGATCAGCAAGAGATAACAAATAAAGCTTGTCTTGTCGGAAGGCAAGACCAACACATTTATTATTATCATCAAATAGTTCACATTTGCCATTACCAAAATGACAGCCAAATCCAACATCATCGAGTTTGGAAACACTTATCAAATTCCTACGTAAAGAGGGAACATAGAATACATCTCTGAGCTTAAGTACAAAGCCATCTTTTAATTCTAAAGCTAAATCGCCAATGGCTTCAACTTCAGCTTGTACTCCATTTGCGACTTTAATCGTTCTTTCTCCTCTTTGCAGGATTCTCCTCCCACTTAACCCCTGTAAAGAATTCGAAATGTGAATTGTTGCACCTGAATCAATCCACCAAGAGGTATTCGAATAACATAAAAACAGGGATTCATCTACAAATGTGATAGTATCATCACCTTTCTTTAGTAACTTTTCAGGTAGACAAGGCAATCCCTTTTGTAATGCCCTCTCTTGAAGCATTCCTTGCACTGGTCTTTCTCAGCATTGCCATATTTTCTGAAATCTTCATCCTGAGAGTCCTTTTCTTTGCCCTTTGCAAGTGTGTTTTCTTGTGGCTTGGAGGGAGAACCTTTGTTCCACTGGGGGTTCCCCTGTGGTTTCTTGTAAAAGTTCTTTCTTTTATTATCCTTCACAAGATGAGCAGAGTCACCCTGTGCGGACTTGATTCTCTCTTCCTCCTGGACACACATTGCAATGAGCTTTTCAATGTCCCAGTTTTCAGACATCATATTGTAATTCACAGCAAAAGTTTCGAATTCTTTTGGCAGTGAAAGAAAGACCAAGTGAATGAGGAACTTGTCATTGATCCCCAAATCCATAGTCTTTAGTTTCGCTGTCATGGTGTTCATTTTCAATATGTGTTGACGCACACCACCACCATTGTACTTCTCAGATACAAGTTGTTGTATCATTGTGCTTGTTGTGGCCTTAGAAGACCCAGTAAACTGGCTCTTTACCCTTTCAAGGTAATCAATGGCGGTGATGCATTCTGAGATTGACCCTCGGATTTGGTCTTCAATGGTGGCTTTCGCCACCAATAGACATTTTCTGTTGGATTGAATCCAACGCCTATGTTCGATATCGTATTTTATTCTGACTTCTGCAAAATCATGCTTTCGGGCGTGAAAAGCTTCGTCAGTTTCATCGGTTCTTTTCTCCGGTTCCTCTGGAATAGTAGGACACGGGGAAGTAATGGCAAGATCGATCTCTGCCAGTGCAAGTTCTAGTTCGTACTTCTCCCGCCACACACGGTAGTTGGTATCGTTGAGCGGCGGAATGTTATTTATGTTGACCATTCCTTTAACTCCTGAAATTTATCCAAAGAAAAGTGAGAAACATTCATCATGAAATTGCATGCCTTAATTTAACGTTGGTCAAAGTTAAAACATACGATTTCTCTATGCAAAAATTTATACATCACCGTTGGGCAGAAGTAAAATAAATGCATAACAATTCGTTATAATAATGTTATTAACAACGTTGGTCAGAGAATAACAATATTATAATCTCAACAAATTATCGAAAAACATAATTCACTCAAAATTAAATTATCCCGTTGGTTCAAATTTAATTTAGAGGCAGATTCAATATTTTCTTCGCAGCGGAAACAATAATAATCTTATTTTCCAGAGAATTCAATTTGAATTGTTCTTTAAACAAAAAATTATCGTTGGATAAAATTTGTATAGAGAATAATTCGTTCAAATTTCAATTCAAATACAAAGGAAATTCATAACTATTTCTAGAAAATAGAATAGATGAAATTGTTCGAAATATTATTTTCCAGAATATTCTTCATTTAATTATTCTCTGAATTTAAATTATCGTTGGATAAATTTGTTCAGAGAAAAAATTTCATCAAATTTCAGTTCAAATTTATTCAAATATCAAATTCAATTTAATTCTGGAAATAAAATAGAAACCGTCACTGTTCATTTTCGGATTTTGGCCAGACGAAGTGGCCCAGAGGCCATTCGGGCCCATCTGCCGCGCGCGCTCGGGCTTCTCCCTCCCCCAGGCCGCAACGTGGGCCTGGGCCGAGAAAGTCGCATCCCGCCTGGGCTCTATTTGGCCCATCAAGCTCGGGTCGCTGGCGGCAGTTCGATCTAGGGCGTCGGGGATCGGACGGCCGATAGTGGCGATCTCGCGGGATCAAAACCGGACTCAGCCGCGCCCTCCCCTGAAACCCTAGCCATTCAGTCCTCTCCCCTCCCCTTTCAACTCAGAGCAGCGGCGGCGGCCGGGAGGGCTCTCCCCACCACGCGCTCCTGCCGGTCTCTCCCTCCCCCGACGTCGTTCTTTCTTCTCCGCGCAGCGGCGGCGGCTCGCGGTTCTGGCCGGGGAAAACTGCTGCCCTGTCGCATGCGGGCACCGAGGCCAGTCGGCCGGAGCAGCGCCGCCGCAGAGCCCCTTGCCGGTGCGCGTGCTCGCCCTCGGCTGAGCACGCCACCGCCAAGTGGCTCGGCGGTGGTGGTTCTTGCGTACGGCGCCGTGGCCGGCGGTAAGAGCCGGTTTCGATTTCCTTTTTTTTGCTGTTGCTCTGTGGACAGAGCACGATAGGGATGAGGGGTTTTGTTTCTTTCTTGAGTCGTTCTTGTGTCCGGCGGTGGGGAAAAGAAGTAACCCGCCGGCTTTGTTCGTTTGGATCGGTTGTCCATACCCTGTTAGGGTTTCGATTCTTATGTTTGCGATGTCGATCCGTGGTTCGTTCGTGTTCCTCTTCCCTAATCCCGCTCTGTTCTTGAGATTAGGGTTAGATGTTCGATTCGGTTGAGCCGATTTGGCTTGGATCCAAGTGGATCCCCTCCGTAGGAGGCCACTGATACCATTGATAGAAATTCTAGGATCGTCTAGGAGCGGATCCAGTGGAGTAGATCGAGTTCTAGTAGTAGTAGATGTATGCAGTTCATGTAATACAGAGAGGAGTAGAGGGAGAGAGGAGAAAGAGACACAGACCAGAGGGGTTGACGGTATGAGTAGCTGTGGCGGCGGCGGTGTTAGGGTTCATCCCGCCGTCGGCCATGGTTGTCGTAGTGGCGTCAGTCGTCCCGTCCGTCGTCATCTGCACGTACAGGGTGCTCGCCGCCGTCGGTGGCACTTCCCGCCGCTGGCAGCGCCCCTTATCAATCGGTCTAGGGTTTAGGGAATGTCGGTGGGGATTTGGCGGCGCAGGTGAACCTCGTGAGACGTGCCTGGCGCCCCGGCCCCCACCTTCCTTATATAGCACTGTGCGACGGGGACCCACCAACCACAGGGTTGGACGCCCCCGATCAGGGCGTGACCTAGGGCCCGTTAGTCCGTTGGGCCTAACGGGAGGAAATCTAACTCTAACACAAACTACAAAGCTTGACAGAAACTTTGTTCCAGCATGTAGTGCTCATCTCCTTCACAGACGGGTCACAGTCTCACAGAAAAGAGCTGGGCTAAACGGTCAGTCTCGCCACATGAAAAATGGGGAAGATTGCTCACCAAGCACCAAGTGAGCACGTGCAGCTTGGTATACAAATAGGAGAGGACGCTGGCTGGCTCATTTCGTCGAACGGATTGTAGGTGAGGAAGGCAATGTCATGGCAAGCAGGGTTGTCGGCGTCCGGGCTGCCACGGCTTGACGGAGAGGTAGCAGGTCGCTTCGTGTCGTGGACGCAGCCCCGGTTGGCAGCTTCGCCGGGCAGATGCCAAGCTGTGCGGCGCTGAATGTTCTGCTGCTGCTGGCTTGGATCCCCTGCGCCAAGGGTCACGCGCCGCCTGGGTCGGGGTCGGTCGGCCTGGCCGCCGGGGCGGAGACGGTCGGCCACCCGCGGCGCCGTTCCTTTGTCACCGCCGCCGGGATCCCCTGCGTCTCCCGTCGCCCGCTGCTCCCAGTCTCCCGTGCGCCGCTTCCTCACTGCAGGCCTGCAGGCTGCAGCGGCAGGACCGCAGGAGCCACGAGCAGACCAGCCATTCAGATCGAGATTGACTTTCGAGACGTGCGAGAGGAATAGGAGATTGCGAGGAGCCAACGAGAAGCAAGTCACGGGAAGAAGAAAAGAAAAAATGTCTCGGTGGTGGGCCATGGGCCTAATAGAATAGGATGGGCCTTGCGGCGAAGTTTTTACATGATGGGCCAGTTCCATTGTCTGTCCATTGCGCAGGAAGAGAGAATATACATCAGCTGAGTGTGGTGGGGCCTCCGTAATTTTCACAATTTAGCCTTTTTTTTTAATTATTTTCACATTTGGACCCTGGAAAAACCATTCCCAGAAATGGACCCTGGGGGTCGGCGCCATGCCCCACGGCACCGAGATAAGACAGCTCGGCGCCATGTCCCACGGCGCCGAGTTTTGCGACCAGAACCAACGTGGCAGCCGACGTGGCAGGGAGGTCGGCGCCGTGGAGCACGGCGCCGAGCTCGAACGCCATATAGCACGGCGCCGAGCTATGAAATACACAAACACATGTGTAGTTCAGTTGGTTGAGCCTTGAGGTGTTGAGCCTTTGGTTGTGGGTTTGAACCCAGATCTATACATTTTGCTATGTTTTTAAGCAATATTTTTTATACAATACATTTTGTTTATAATTATAAATTAATTTTAATTATAAGTAAGTATAATATTTTTATATGATTAAATTATAATTAAATAAAATAAATACATCAAAAATATGTGCAATTTTTTTTCCGTTACACTGTTTTGATGACCAGAACGACACTCATGTGTAGCCCTGTAGTTGTACGTGAACTTATGCACCATTCTTGTGAATATCCTTTTGTCATAAATTACAAATGATTTTCATGTTAGCCTCCTTCAGACCACAGTCCTCAGGCACACATGCAATCACAAAAGTCCCTAAAACTGACAACAACCTCTTATGTCTGTGCAGCTACCAGTCAACTCTAAAGCAGCTTTTCCAGGAGTTCAAAAAGGAAGACGGAACAGGTTCTGAGCTGGCAGCTGTAACAATGAAAATCATGCAAGCCTTACAAAATAATTTAGAAGCAAAAGCAAAAGCAAAACAATACAAGGATCCTGCCTTGATGCACATATTTTTGATGAACAACATTCACTATATTGTCAAATCTGTTCGCAGGTATGTATTTTTGATGTATTTATTTTATTTAAGTATAATTTAATCATATAAAAATATTATACTTACTTATAATTAAAATTAATTCATAATTATAAACAAAATGTATTCTATAAAAAATATTGCTTAAAAACATAGCAAAACGTATAGATCTGGGTTTAAACCCACAACCAAAGGCTCAACACCTCAAGGTTCAACCAACTAAACTACACATGTGTTTGTGTATTTCATAGCTCGGCGCCGTGTTATATGGCGTCGAGCTCGGCGCCGTGTTCCACGGCGCCGACCTCCCTGCCACGTCGGCTGCCACGTTGGTTCTGGTCGCAAAGCTCGGCGCCGTGGGACATGGCGCCGATCTGTCTTACCTCGGCGCCGACCCCAGGGTCCATTTCTGGGAATAGTTCCTCCAGGGGTTCAAACGTGAAAATAATTCAAAAAAAGGGTCAAATTGTAAAAATTTGGGGTGGGGCGTTGAGGTGTCCAAGGTATGTAGATGAACTTCGTTTCAAAAAAAACAAGGTTTAAAAAAAGGCATGTAGATGAACAGCATGAACATGTACATAATCATTGAGCTATACCTCACTGCCATGCGCCAAACTTCTATACTAGTATTCTCATCGTCCTCAAACATTTCGCACACTGACAATACTGCCGGGTTTTTTTTCAAAAAAAAAAACGATTAGGAGGAGACATGCATCAACGGGCTGCTCAAACATTTCTTCTCGTTAGGCCTTATTGGGCCGGATGCCATGGACGCATTTTCTTGGATCCTCTCTCATAAAAATCATTAGTAGCTTTTAGTTGTCTAATCCTCCCCACTCTATCCTAACAGTTGCCGCAGGAGTAAGAAAGAAAGGTCGCTCTGACTTAGTGAGCATGCCTAACATGCCAAAATACGAGTACGCGTTGACGCCATTGTCTTGAGTCGTTGGTGAGGGCTAGCTAGGCACGCTGATCCCTTCACGCGTTCTCTCTCTTTCTCACCCATGCGTCGAGACTCATAATAAATGACGAAGAAACTAATTAAGAACCTCTCCACCTAATGCGTTCCTTCTAGTACCATCTATCCGTTAATTAAACTTACTAAAATCTTCTTAATTAAAGAACTACTCTCACGTACGACTGAGTTTAAATCTTCTTATTTAATTTGGAGTATTTAGAGAGAGCAAACAAAAAAAAATCTAGGTGCAGCGTATTTAATCTGGAGTATTTAGAGAGAGCATTGCACGGAAGGGAAGGATGGAAGCATGCATGCGGCTAGTTTTCATTAGTCGCTGGGACAGAGATCGCAATTTGTTCAGTTCTTTTTTTTACCAAGTTTCTATCACTAATTATAACGTGTTTCTATGCGACAAACCCTGGTTGCATAACCTAAAACAGCGATCGAATATTTGCTATGGACAGAGTTAAGGTGCGACAGGCACGCTTTAGGGGAGCGTGCGACCCCACCGCCCTCTTCATCGCGCAGGGGCGGCCGAGACGAGCCCCGTGCACCCGCCAGCACTAGAGGCAGGGGAGGCGGGTGCCGAGGCAGCACCCGCACACCTGAGCTCGACCCCCACGACGCCCACGCATCTGAGCTCAACCCCGACGGCGCCCATCGCAGCTCGCCGACACTGGAGCGTGGAGGTGCCCCCTTGGACCCACCCAGATCTACGAGGAGGAAGGCGGGTGAGGGAGGCGGCGGCGGGCAACCTTAGGAACAACCATGGCGTGATGTGGTACTGGAGAAGGATGAGGGATGAAGAGGAGGATGATGAAGAAGAGCACCCCAAGTTACTTGCTGTAATGTTAATGTAACTTATCCGTCAACATTGCTGCAACTTATCAGACCACCTTGTATCCTAGCAGCTACTTGGGTGTCTCAGCAGCTACTTGGGTGCTTCAAGCAACAGTAGCAGCAACTTATTTCGAGCAGCAGCAACAACTTGTTCAGTAGGTGCGGTAACTTGGGAACTCGACAACCATAGCAGCAGCGGCGACTTGCGTGCTCGGCAGCTACAGCAGTAGCAACTTGTTCAATATAAATCGCGGCACACAAAAATATAACTGGCTATTGCATATTCACGGTGGACTGTCAATGGAGCCGACCAACAGTAGCGGCAGCAACTGTATAGCAGCATCACTTGGTGGGCCGCAGTAGTGAGTTGGTGAACGAGGTAGAAGTTAGTGGGCCGCAGCATACCACAGCGGTCGCACGCCGCGGAGGTCGCGACCCCGCGCACATTAGATTTTTCCATTTGCTATCTTTTAGCGAAGGCCAAAATACTATTCTTGTAGGGCTGGGCTGCAACGCTGGACCTCAGGTACATCATCAGCATTCGTTCCTTTTCATGTCGTTTGAGTTTCTCAAAAAAGAAAAAAAAAACGATGTCATTTGAGTTGATTTTTGGCGCAAATTAAAATTCTCTGACACAAGAAGAACTCGCAGAGGGATCGATCGATGCTTATTGGCTGGGAATTGGTTTGTAGCCTGGGAGTAGGTAGTAGGGGTTGGTGTGTGTGTGTATGAACACCGAGAGATTCCTACTACACGGCTACTACTTCGTTCCTACCCCGACCGCCCTTTCTTATCGGCCAAGTTAAGTTTTCCTCCCCACCGTCTTCCGCCTCGCCGCCGCCGGCGTCGGGTGTCCGATCCGTTCATCCTCCACCACCGCTAGCTCAAGAGAAAGGGACACGGCGGCGGCGGTTTAATTTGTTCGCCAGCCAGATCGCCGGAGTAGTACTGCTCCACGCTCTGCCGCCACCACGACAGATCCGTGCTCTCCGAGGTACCGATTGATCCACGCCTCTTCTCTTGTCGATTTGTTTCGTTCCTCGTCCGGGTCGGGGTCAACTTCTGCATGCCCTTCGCTTCGTGTTACCTCCAACTCAAATCATCCGCGCCGGTTTACGCACAGCTTATTGCCTGCCACCCAATGTGAATGTGTGAGTGCTCTTTCAATGTTGTTGGGGGGACACACGAGCACGCAGCTGCGATGACACTCCTGCATATTCGAGGAACAGACTCAAGTTGCAATCCAACCCCAACATTATTCGTGAGAGGAAGCACCAACTTCAGATGGCTCCTCTGCTCACAGGGGTTGAGGTAAATACTGCGACTGCTACTGTAGTACTGTGCTTGCAGCAATATTCGGTTCTGTATATGGTTGGTGTGTTTATTTCATGCATCCTCCAAACAAATCATTCGATATTGCTGTCAGTGCAGCCCTTTGTCAAACTGAGGTGCTTTCCTTCCGGACGACAGCTTCGGACCACCAGACCGACCAAGCGGAAGCGGAAGGTCACCTGGCGCTGGCGGCCTTTCGTGGTCTCACCATCCAAAAAGAATAATGGAGGTAAATAAAGTTTAAACTCTCATTGGCATAACGTGCTTTTAGATAGGAACCTTTTCCTCTTAAAAAAATAAATAGATAGGAACCTTTTGCACATGGAATAGTGCCATCTCTTCGGCTGCCTCGTCTTCCATGTCTTGCCCAGGCTACCACAAGCGCCAACACCCCCCTATATAAACCGTCACACAAAACAAATTCTGGAATTCGTGGGAAATTATTTCAACCAGCAATACATTACAATACGCGGCATGTCAAAATCAGTGAGCATAAAGATTGAACTGTTGGAATTTGTGGGTCTAAAGCCCATAAGCCAATTCTGAAATTCTCCTTGGCCCATTCATATATGGCAAAGGGTGGGACTAATATTTAGTCTCACATTGCTAGTGGGAGGGGAGTTGGACCAACTTATAATATGAGGCTCTCCCACACTTGCTAAAGTGTGAGAAGAGAAGAGGCCCTCGCACGCTCCTCCTCCACTTGTCACGATGCGCCGCAACTATATTTTTGTTGTTCGGAAAATTATTAATACAATATTTTTTAGAGTCCTTAACGGACACGATCTCACGATCTGACTCGGACGTGGGCTGCGACTCACGACCTTCCCGACCTGCCTATATAAACGAGGCGAACCCTAGCCTACAAGACACACCTATGCGACTACTTCCATCCAGAGTATTGCGCCGCCGCCATCGTCTTTCTCATCCCGTCTTCCGGCGTACACCTAAGGACAGGACAGTAGGCCTCCGGAACCCCACCTCTTGAAGATCTGTACGGGTGAGGGGCGATCAGGTTTTTGGGGAGCGCTTGCGCGTGACTACTGCCAACACGACGTCGTCCGACAAGTTTCCCGACGACGACTTCTTCCCGGACGTTAACGACATCATCGACAATCTCGACATGGGCGATAACACCAACGCCAACACTTCTGCTGCTAACATCGGTGCTTGTGCAGTTCATACTTTGTGGTATGTGATTCTCTCTCCTGTTTCAATACTTGTTACAGTTTCTACAGTTTCTAGTTCTTGTATACGTAGTAGATGCAATTGGTTTATCTTGTCTAGATGCAATCTATTCATCTACTCTGCTAGTCTGCATGATTAGATTACTTCTTATTCCTCTAGTCATGCTGTACCAATTACTTGTTCGGATTAAATCATGTATTAATTCGCTTATATTTTAACATGAACTGTTCACGCTGACCAAAGACAAAAATGACATAAACCACTGGCAAGCCACAATAGAATGAAAACACTTTCTTTCCAAAAAGAAGGGGACGAAAACATTGATAAACATGTTGTACATCTGACATGTGAATAGTGGATCGAGACCACAGCAGAAATATATATATATATATATATATATATATATATATATATATATATATATATATATATATATATATATATATATATATATATCACAGCACTTAAACCATCTATTTTTGATAAATAGCAGTTACGAATCAGAACCTATATGGAACTTGCACAAACACACAGGTATCCAAAGCTAAAATGGAACTCGCGCAAACACACGGATATCCAAAGCTAAATAGAACTCGCACAAACGCAAAGCCATACAACCATCTCACGGGGGGAAAACCCCTAAGTTGGGATGGTGAGATAGGGGGGATCACGCACACGCCCACACAACATAACTCATTCTAGCTCCATATCAACCCCAACCAAAGATTCCGCACCTGCTCCTTCCACTCCAGCATCATGATGCTCTAGTCCATAATCCAAGGCTAGCAAATTAATGGAAGGGATTCCTGACTAGCATCAAGTTGCTTTTGTTTATCATCGCAGGATAGCAAATCATTTTCAAGGGATTTCAGATTGCTTCTTAAGAAAGAATCCCAGCATTGACACCCCTGATCAATTCAGGGGATTTCAGATTGCTTCTTGAGAAAGAATACTAGCATTGGCATCCCTGATCAATTCAGGTTACCCTTTGTACCTGCATCTAAGCATCCCTGATCAATTCAGGTTGCCCTTTGTACCTGCATCTAAGCATCCCTGATCAATTCAGGTTGTCCTTTGTACCTGCATCTATCAAAGTAGCCCAAGGTTAGTAAAGGGGAAAGAAACTAGTAGAAAAACAACTTATTAACAGCCCAATATCACTGCTAAGATTCAGCCTGTTATAACTATGCTACTATCAAATCAATTTTAATTCTAGAATGCAATGGCACCCATGTGATGTCCTCTTTCTGTCAAAGCACAACGATGTAGTTTTCGTATATTCCGTCCACTATGTGGCTATTTTATTGCTATAAAGCACAGACAGGAAACATTTGATCTCAAAAGTCAGTGTCAAATTCTGCATGCACAAGCAACAGACAATCCCAAATGAACCTGGGAATCCCTGCTTGCCCCTTAACTTTATGAGACCTTTGTTACACATATTAAACAGTTATTAAGCCCATCTCGAAATTGCTCCAGGCCAAGCACGCTTAACCTCAGAGTTATTTGGAGATGAGCTTTCGAAAAAGAAGTTGGAACTTGTTGGTATGAGTATTCTATCAATCCTATTAAGCCCTAGACCAGGATGTCACACTTGGTAATCCATCCAGCAGCTTGGCTGTCAAAATGGACTATGCAGAGTTATTAGGTTCAGGGGTACTTCGGATATTTGGTATTGCTACTATCCTAACTAAAATTTTCTAGGAGTGCCCATTTATCTGTTATCAGATTTTTAAAGGTAAAATCTGTCAAATTTTATGATGTTGCATACTCCCTCCGCTCCGCAAAGAGTATCTTTTAGGCTCTAAATTTGTCCCACAAAGGTTGTTCTCTTACTTGCCCCCTCTCCTTTTAAGCTTTAAGGTGAGTTTTTTTTGCTTTTGTATAAATCATGTTAAATGGAAGAAATCATAAGACCAAGAATGCGAAAGAAAAAAAAGATATAAATACACTCCTAAAATATCTTATCCAATCACAAATATAAGTACATTCGAGGCATGGACACCGTCTTGTATCGAATGGGTCAGTTTGTTTGTAAATATCAATATAAATATTTTTTAAATAGAAATAATTATACATTGTGAAATCACATTTCGGGACATCATATTGTGAATCTATATGAGCTTTGGTATGTTGAAAGTCAAAGGTAAAAATATTTAACTTGGGACAAACCTAAATATACTTGTTTTTACCTATGAACAGAGGAAGTAGCAAAAAAGTGAAAGGTTGAGGGGGCAGTTTTTCCCTAATCTGCCAGGTTTTATGCCATTGTTAGCTACTCCTATATACTAGTAAGAAGGAAAGCAGCAATGCTAGTGTAAGAATCTTCACTACAGAACATAGCTCTAAATAGCCCGATGTAGTCTTTCTATAGCTTTTTTTAGAGAGTTGACGCTACGTTATTACTAATTATTCTACTATTGCCGCTAAGGATGCTTTAGCTCCACTAAACACTACTATTTGGCTTATCTGCAAAACCTATTTAGCATTGTTAATCATATTTTTCCACTATAGGAATTGATGATGCTTTATTTTCCATTGGTTGCTAAAAAAATGACAATAGAGGTACAAAACCCTAACTGTAATCTTTAATTTTGAAGTGATAAACTCGAAGACACATTCTCATGTAGCCCTGAACATGCATAGTATCCATAAAATTTCCTTACGTCCATATTTGTGTACATGATTAACTGAAATTTTTCATATTTATATAAGATTGCTAAATGAAATAGCTTCCGCTATATTCCGCTATACCTTTTTATAGCTTTTGAAAGAAGTTGCCTCTAAATGACTTAGCCCGCTATTTAAAATATCACTACGGAAAGCTCAACTAAACACAATGCAAGCAATGTGAGGGAAGATAATGCATGCATTGGGTTTGAAACAACTAAGGGTTTGTTTGGATCCCTTATGGTAAAGTGTAGCACCCCTCTTTTTGCTAAACTTTACCACTTGATGATCCAAATAGCGATGGTAAAAAGTGATAAAAGTAGGGGTAGTAAAGTTTACCACCTTGCAAACCTAGCACCACCAAGGGGTGGTAAAAGGTGGTAAATGTGGTCCCTCCCCACCAAATGACCCCAGGTGCCCTCCCCTTTCTCTCTCTCTCTCTCCCTGCGTCCCGCACAACGCCATCCCCATTCTCTCTCTCTCTCTCTCTCTCTCCATCCACCTCTCTCTTCGCGTCCCGCACACTGCACGCCTTTCTCTCCATCCGCCGCTGCTGTGTCACGAGAGGTCCCCTGCCTTCCGCCCATCTACGCCGTCGCCGTCCCACACCTCCGCAGATCTTCCCTTCCCTACCACCATGCCTCCACGGATCTTCCCGATCCCGCACCTCCGTAGATCTAGCGTCCCTCGCTGTCGCTAGATCCAGAGAATCCTTTGCTACCCGCGGTTCAGATGGAGGGCCACGGTGATGACGCCTTGAGGATTTGTTCTCCTAGCCGGATCCCCTTTTCCCCGCTGGCGGCTACAAATGTTTCTCTCAGGCGGAGTCTTCCTTCCCATCTTCGAGTGGCAGCGGTGCTCCCCGAGCATGCATGCAGGCTCTGGATCTCAACTCACAGGTCGACAATTTCCCAAACCTCGACACTTATTCCAACATGCTTCGAGAACATGATAGAGCCCGTCTCGGAGCTCGCGCGAGTCATACCCTCAGCCTACGCGTGCCTCGTGCACCTTGCAATGAAGGAGGAGTCATCGCCATGAGAGGTGGTTGTGTAGGGCGCGCCAAGAGCTTGACATTTGTGGAGGCCGTGTCGGATCCATGGCGGATGGCACTGCTGGTGGCGGCGACCGTGGCGGATCCATGTCCCTCGGTGCTGGCGGCAGAGGCCTTGGAGGCAGCCTTGGCCATGGAGGCGGTGGTGGTCGACAACGAGCGATGACTATTGGTGCTGTAGAAGCTCTGGATGGTGACAACTTCAATGGTGATGATGCAGAGTATGGTGAAGATGGCGCTGATGATGAAGACCAAGTTCAACTCTCTCAGGTAATAAGCCACTATTCTTGTGTTATGTCTGGTGATGATGCAGTGTATGATGCAGTGAATAGATGTAGCAATTGCTTTGTTCTGAATGTTCTTGTGTTCTGCACTAGTTCAAGTGTGACAAGGCAAATTGAACAGAACAAAATACCCTTGTGTTTTGTGATTTGTGCCTTGAGCAAATTGACACAGGAAATATGGGACAAAGGTACTATCAAAGCTAGAGGTTATAAGATAATTGAAGAAGAGTATCTCATGGAAACTTGATTGTTTATGTTGCTATAAAATTTATATTATATATATACTGACCATTGATTGTTGGTGGTGAATTAGGGTGGTGATTCTTCAAGTGATTTATCTAGGGATTCAAATAGTTCATGAAGTGAGGATGACATTGAAAAGATGATCTAGTTTCATTGTAAGAGGAATCACGAGTTCCTAACTATGGCCCTCACTTTTGGTATGTACTATGAAACTTACATACACAAAGCTCCGAGGAGGGTAGCAAATGAAATTGGATTAGAATGGATTCATAGAACACGAGGTAGTAGAACCTATTGCTACAACATATTTAGGATGGGTAGACCATTATTTGAACAACTTCATAACTTGCCGGTGCAATCCTATGGTTTGAGGTCAACAAGGAAAATGTCATCTTTAGAGGCTTTAGAGATATTCCTATGGATAGTTGGTTCACCTCAGTCAGTTAGATAAGCTGAAGATCAATTTGTGAGATCATTGGAGACAATTAGCCAAAAATTTGATAAAGTTTTGTCAAGTGTTTTGAAGGTAGCAGCTGATATTATTAGGCCCTGGGACCCTGAATTTAGGACAGTTCACCAAAGATTACAAAACCCTATGTTTACTTCATACTTCAACAATTGTATATGAGTAATTGATGGGACTTATGTATCAGTTGTGGTGCCAATTGATAAGGTGGTTCAATACACGGAGAGACATGGATATACAACATAGAATGTGCTTGCTATTTGTGACTTCGACATGAGATTTACATTTGTCATAACTGGATGGCCTGGATCGGTACATGATATGAGAGTATACAATGATGCCATAATCAAGTATGGTGATAAATTTCCATATCCACCTGAATGTACGAAAATTTCTACCTTTTTCATTTTCCAAAACTACATCATTTACCTAACAACAATGACTTCAATTGTAGGGAAGTATTACCTAGTTGACTCAGGGTACCCAAACCGTCCGGGTTATCTTACACCGTACAAGGGTACAAAGTACCATCTACCAGAGTTTCGAAGTGGCCCAATGCCAAAAGGTATGAAAGAGACCTTTAATTATTGTTGGTGTTGTTTTTTGACACATGCCTGGCCGATGCTGAGAAGACAGAGATGATAAGGCAAGGAGCAGAATAAGGCAAACGATGAAGGCATCACAGTCAATGGAGCTGTATTGAAAGGCGACACATCAGCAGGATCGATTAGGAGAGTCCGACTTGTACTCGAGTCATTATGTATTTAGGCTTATTTTCCTTATTTATGCAAGATTGAATAAAGTCAAGATCGACTAAGAGTCTGTAGCTCCGGGTATAAATATTGGCCCTGAGGGTTTGTAAAACGCATTCACACATCAATCAAAACTAGTACTTTACAATTTTAGCGACTTCACCACAAAGTTTTTCTTTATTTTCCTTTTTTCGAGTAATCTTCTGATCTTGACTGGCTGCATCGCTTGACCTCCAGCGTGCTCGTAAGCTCTTGTCTCACCCCCGAATAACGTAGGCAAGCTCAAGGTTGACGGCACATCGCTTCTTCCTCTATCGATTTTATTCACCAGTTATCGAGCACTGTTAGATCTGGATTTATGGCGCATCGCCTTTATCTAGGTCTAATTTTGTTCACAAGTTATCGGCCAGGATCGGATCTTGCTAGTTCGTAGCTGTTGGCTTTCTAACTTTGATTCCCGTCTTGTCCACCAGTTATCGATATGGGCTGTTCTTTGCAAGTTTATTTGTTTATCCTTGTCGAGATTTAGCTGTTATCACCAATTTACCGTGCTTGGACAGAGGAGCTTGATCGGCCAGCCACAGTTCTACCCTAGATCCCCATCTGGAAGGCTGATCGAACCAAGTTCGAGCGCCACCTCCCCCATCGGCTGTCACGGCCGATCGCTCACCTGGTCCCATGCGCCATCGGCTAAGGTGGCCGATAGCTAATCAGGATCTGGCTCCTGGCCGATCCGCTCCGGATAGGAACAACTCAGAACCCCATCTGATTCGTTCGGTATTTAACTCCCACCGTCCCTTGTCAATTGCAGGTTAAATTGACTAGCACATCCGCGCACGCTCACGACGTGAGCCGATTGACATGACCTGCGCTGAGCAAAGCAGATCTCCCAGGACCTTCCGCGTGTGCACGACACTAGGCCCACCCTCACGATGGTTTTTGCGCCAACAATTAGCACATTCATCCCTTAGAAATGTGATTGGGAGGTCCTTTAGAGTTTTGAAGATGAAGTGGAGGATTTTGTTAGATTTTCCAAGTTTTCCAGTAGAGAAGCAAAGCAAAATAATTTTAGCATGCATGGCAATTCACAATTTTATTCGAGAGAATGCTATTGCAGATGTAGATTTTGATTTGTGTGATCATGATGAAAACTATGTTCCAATGGCCGAACCATCTACCTCTCAACGATATGGGCAGCCTACACATTTAGTGGACGAAGACCGTAACATGAAGGCATTTTGTGATGAAATAGTTAATGGTTTGTTCAATAGATCATAGCTCATGTGTATGGTTGTCTTGTATGGATCGTGACAATGTAATTTTTTGAGCCACTGAATTGTTTTTTGGTATGGACCATGAAAATAAAATTGAATCGTTATGTTCTTGTGAGAAATGTTTGAGGGATAGAAGGGAAGGAGCGTTCGACAGAGGGCACGGAGGCACGTTCAGAGGAGAGGAAAACGCGGGAGAGGAGATGGGAGAGGAGAGGAAAGCGCGGGAGAGGAGGGAATGAGGGGAGTTAATACCATTAATTAGGGTAAATGGGTCATTTGCACATCCATGTGCTAAAGTTTAGCATATGGATCCAAACACGAGAAGGGTGCTAAACTTTACCACTCAATTTGATGGTGGTAAAATTTATCATAGTGGTAAAGTTTACCACATGGGATCCGCCCTAAGCTTATAACCAAAGTCAGCGCAGGACTTGAAGTACAGTAGGTACGGTTGAAGAAAACAGTGGTTGACTCAGCCATAAATTACTGAAGGAACAGCATGAGCTTATTAGCTTAGTTAATGGTCTACCGGCTGGCCCAAGTCACCTTCCTCTGATTGGCCTGGTAAGCCTAGGCGCCGCAATTTGTCAGCCACAAGCTATACCACTCCATCACTGTTCACACTTGGGTTAATTCTCTACGACATTGACTCATTGACACTTGGGTTGTAAAATGCAAAATCCAACGGCGACTAGAGAAGCATCAGATTGGTCACTCATATCTGCACAAACAACCTTTAACTAATCTTTTCTTCTGAGAATCGGTGAAGTTCCACTGAATACGTGGAACAATTTTTCAGTTCGATCATTAGTTTTGAGAAATTGTATGGACCCAAATCGAACTGTTCACTGAAAAGCTAGGATCCAGGATCCCAGATGTGAGACAGGATACCTTGACGTCTGCATTTCCATGCATGTGCTTGTGCGCGCTCATTTCGCATGGGTACAGTACAGATAAAAAAAACACAGAGCTTGAGTTCGTTTGGACTGGAGGCGTTCAGGCATATACAAAACTTGATATGGTAATCTTATCTCTCAACATGCCAAAAGCCGCATCTCACTCAACCTGTTTTCGTTTGGGTACCAGATTATGCCGGTAGCGGCGCGGTGCAATCATTGTGCGTGGACATTGCTTAGGCAACGGGCTTGTAAATCCTTGCTGTCTTGACACTGAATTTGTGTGTGATCTCAAGTCAAATTTCACTAGTGCAGTGAAGTCAATCGCAAAGAACCTCAGCTTCACTCGACCCAAAGTTGTACTCCTTGGTGAATTAAAGCAAGAAAGAAAAGAGTCTCTTATATTTGAAACGTTTTCAGCAAATGGCCAATCTCGTGTCAGTAAAGAAATATTGAAGCAGTATGACTGAAGTGACTGAACTGTCAACAAGCAGCCATCACTCCAACTGAAAATCTGAATCAACAACCATGCCTGTTTGATCTCTTCTTCTGCGTGTGGGTCGGAAGACATTTCTTCATGCATGTCAACAGAAAAGGAAAAACAAAAGAATGAAATGGTTAGAGTAGTGAATGCGATCCGCCAACCGACTCATCTTGTTTGGAGCTTGTCGAATTGCGGTGGCGGCAGAGCTCCGGATAGGGGTCCATTCCATGTGCGCCGCTCCAAATGGATGGTCACTAGCTCAGTCAGGGTCACGCCATGTGCTTTGGCCATTCCATGCTGCTGCTGCACGTACGAGTCTCTAGTGGCTTCGTGGCAGATGCAGAGCGGTGGCTGGCTGTGAACCCCAGCCTGAACCTGAAGACGATCACGCCAGAGCAGAGCACAGGGATGGTCGGTGATGGCTTTTCCGAGGGGCGCGGCTAGCTGCGAAAACACCTCAGGGTCAGGGGCGGACGGTTCCCCTGTTCTCCGGCGAGCGGGACATGGGACGAGCCGACGGAGGCGGCGTCCATCGCCTCCTTATCGTTGCTCTTGGATTGGGTTGGGTCTTGGCACGACATGAGGCGACGACGCAGGGGGCAGGCACATGCCGTCGCTTCCTCCGCACACGCTGTCGTGCTCTGCCGAGCTTCGCCGCTGCGCAAGTCACGGCGCGGCACCTCATGCAGCAGCAGCAACTCATGCCACACATGCACGTGCCGCCCATGTCGCATGCGCGCCTCGTGCCACCATATATACGCGGCCGACCTTGGCAGAGCTGCTGCACTTGCACGGGTCATCACCGCTAGCTTAGCTTCCTTCATCGCCGGCCGACGACGCCTCCGTGCACTGCTGCCGCCCGGTCGCAACAGGCTTCCAAACAATGGCCCGTGGCTGGAAGCACTTCGCGGCCTCATCAGCCGTCCTGATCATCACCTGCGCTCTCGCCGCCGCCTCGACGGCCGGAGCGTTCGCGCCGTCCGGTTGGAGCAAGGGCAGCGCCACCTTCTACGGCGGCAGCGACGCCTCCGGCACCATGGGTACGTTCTCTCCGGTCGTGAGTCGTGTCCATCTGTTCCTCCTAATCGTGAACTGAACACCGTGCGCTCCGAGATCGTGCAGGCGGCGCGTGCGGGTACGGGAACCTGTACACGCAGGGCTACGGGACGCGGACGGCGGCGCTGAGCACGGCGCTCTTCAACGACGGCGCCTCCTGCGGCCGCTGCTACAAGCTCACCTGCGACGCGCGGTCCGACCCGCGCTGGTGCCGCCGCGGGGCGTCCGTCACCGTCACCGCCACCAACTTCTGCCCGCCCAACTACGCGCTGCCCTCCGACGATGGCGGCTGGTGCAACCCGCCGCGGCAGCACTTCGACATGGCGCAGCCGGCGTGGGAGAAGATCGGCGTCTACCGCGGCGGCATCGTCCCCGTCCTCTTCCAGCGCGTCCCCTGCAGGAGCCACGGCGGGGTGCGCTTCACCGTCGCGGGGAGGGACTACTTCGAGCTGGTCCTGCTCACCAACGTCGCCGCCGCCGGCGCCGTGCGCGCCATGGAGGTGCGGGGCACGTGCACGGCCGGGTGGATGACCATGTCGCGGAACTGGGGCGCCAACTGGCAGTCCCTGGCGTACCTCAACGGGCAGGGGCTCTCGTTCCGGGTCACCACCGACGACGGCCAGACCATCGAGTTTGCCGACGTCGTGCCGCCGTCGTGGAACTTCGGCCAGACGTACGCCAGCAGGCTGCAGTTCAAGTAGTGAAGTAAATTACATGTGCTTCTTTACTGGTCGGCAGTGGCGTGCTTTGCTGGTGATTTTCTTCCTTGTTCGTCTCAGTAGTTTAGCTGCCCGCCCACGACGCGTGCTCGGGCCGGCCAGCATCTTGCTGCTGCTTGTAATGGCAGGGTTCCCGGCCCTTTTCTCTTCTTCAACATGCCGCTTTCGCCTTCGTTCTTGTGTTTACTGATGCGTATCGTGGGTAATGAACTCGAGAGTGTATATTTATCTGTATGCGTACGAGAGAAGTTCCGAAGAAAAATGCTACCCCCAAGCAAGGAGGTCCTTGATGAATCATGGAATGTAGCAGTACTCTGAACGTCTAAATAAGTATATTTCAAAGTTGGAAACAGAGAAGGGGATGTAGCTCAGATGGTAGAGCGCTCGCTTAGCATGCGAGAGGTACGGGGATCGATACCCCACATCTCCAACAACATATCTCTTCTTTTTTTCATTTTACTTCTTCCGCCTGGGTCCCTGTTGATTTGGGCAAACTGCAGTATCATACCTATCTTCAGTTTAGAGATCAGGAGCATCACACTAGAAATTTCAAAAACCATGCAACTGCAATAGAGACTTGTAATCTTTTTCTTTTTAGAATTCTAGGGACTTTAGCCGCAATCCATATGCATTACCAGATTGCAGTGCAGCACCTGATGGAGTGCATGCACTCCCAAAAACAGAACTCAGCATTTCTCCATGAAACAGAGCTACTTGAGGTCTTTCACATCAGGAAACACATGCAGGGGCTGAATATCTCAGGGAAACATGCTTTGTTATGCCGTCAGAATAGTGCGAAAAGCAAAACAAGGACAGTTTCTAATCCTATGCTCTGTTGTACCATCAGAACAAGTTCAAAAATATACATGTATATGATCGAGGCAGAACGGGAAAAAAAACTCGTGCATTACTGTACATACAAAAGAATCTCTCACTCTGATGAATTTTTATTCAGATCCCTACTCTAACAATCATACGAACAGTGAATCGATAGTTAACAGATCAATCAGCGACCAAATGGGGTCTCTCAACGCCAGGTTAGTTCCGGGACGGCGTCGCCTCCAACGGCGGCAAGGCAGAGCCTCCGGTCATCTGGTGCACCACCATCCTCCTGCTCCGGTTGATGGTGATGAGGCAGAGGCAGACGTGCTCCTCCAGCTGCGCCCTCAGGTCCTCCTCGCACTCCGCCTCCTCCCTCGCCACCTCCAGCATCAGCGGCCGCTCGCCGCGCCCGTGCTCCAGCTCGTCGTGTGCGCGCCGCACCATGCGGCTCACCGTGTCCAGGTCCCTCCCCAAGATGTACGCGCCGCGCGCCGCCGCGTCCACCGCGTCCCTGGCCCGCGCGTACCGCCGCTCGCTCACCCGCTCCGCCGCCCACCGCACGGCCGTGGCGGGGCTCGCGCCCACGGCCGCGGCCGCCGCGCCGATGCCCACCACGGCGTGCGCCGCGAACACCACCGCGACAACGATGGCGCCCGCGCAGACCGCCACGAGCGCCGCCGCCGCCGTGCCCCGCGCCACGCGCATCGCCCGGGCGAGCCGCCGGAGCCGACGCTGCGCCGCGGCCAGGCGCGTTGCCAGCGGGCCGCACCGCCCGTGCACCTCGTGGAACCCGGAGAGGCGGCCCGCCGAGAGCGGGTTGTCGAGGCGGACGTGCTCCGCGACCGCGTCCCTCGCGGCGGCGGCGCCGCCTCCGCCGTCGTCCAGCCGCGCGAGCAGCCGCCGGAGCGTGAGGTGGTGGCGCCGCGCCGCGCCGATGGCGGTGAGCTGCGCGGAGCAGGCCTCGCAGGCCTCCTGCGTCACGTTGAAGTACTCGATCAGCAGGGTCTCCACTCTGCGCCGCCGCCGCCGCCGCTGCCGGCGACCGCCCCAGCCCCGCGCGAGCACCTCGGGGCTCGGCTCCAGCACGAAGTCGTCAAGAACGGTGTACGAGCAGGACTGCTCCAGGGCCGCCGCCGTGTCGACATCCTCCTCGTCACCATGGCGTGAGTAGTCCTTGGCGCCGGCCTTGGACGATGACTGCTTGAAGGAGGAGGAGAAGGTGTGGCTGAGGTGGCGGTGCGCGTGGGACCAGAGGTCGAGGAAGGACTTGGACTTGAAGGCACTGTCGTACTCCTCGTCGACGTCGAGCGGGCTGCGCGGCGGCAGCCTCGCCGGAGTGCTGGAAGAAGGGGTGGAGCTGCTCCTCTCCATGGCGTCAGCTGCACCGATCGAGTCCGAGTTGGGAGAGGTGAGACGACATGGGAGCAACAAGCACGCCACAGGGAACACAAAAAGGCAATGCGAAGCAACGTGTTATATATGGACAGGACAGCAAGAGAAGGCGTCAATAAATGGTTTTGAGATCTTTTTTTTACCGAGTAAAGAATGTCGTTGCTTTTACTTGCAAGCAGGAGTAACAGGACAAGTGTGCAGCTGTAACTCAACAAGGAAAACATGCTTCAACTCTTTAACAAATTACAGAAAATATCCATTGGTTCACACAGCATTTGATTCGATTTTTTTTTAAAATCTTGCATGATGCTGGCTAGCTAGCTTGACTATACGTGGACCTTGCATTTTCGTAAATCAATTGAACACAGTGAGTGTTTTAACTTGAAGCATATATAAATAGTTGATTGCGTGATGCAAACATCATAAGGCCTAGCTTATCAATAATAAGATATACTATGCATCAAGAAAAACATCCCCCCAAAGGATAAAAACCAGCGTTTAGCTAGCCACAAAGCAGGGGCGAAATTTTAAAACCACCTACAGATCGTAGACAATGTGCGTGCACATTTCCTATAATTTAGCAAACGAAAAAACAACATCCCAAAAAATATATATGCTCATCTAGAAACTTACCAGCTTCGATCCTAAAAATGGATGTAGACGACGATGAAGGTGATGGCGGTGACGATCTCATTTTGATGTACTCTCTCTCAAACAGGACAAAACTCCTATCAGTCTAGCTAGCTAATATCTCAATCCAACATAGCTCACAGCCAGTATGGTTGCGAAAGCACCTAGAATAATCCCGGTGACTTTGAATATGGAACTTGAAATTTTTCATATGGCATTGTGGCCTCCCTCTTATATAGATAGGGATGGATCCATGAATGTAGTGAGAGAGAGGAGCTCTTGCAAGGCAAGAAACAAAGCCCATAAGCGACCAATAGGGAGGTGGCTTCTTTCTGGCACAGACTCGAGGAAAACGATAGAGCAACACGGAAAAAAGGGACACGGAAGCACACAGCATCCCACCACCACCACATGTGGCTAATACGGCACAATGCCGGTATTGTGTTGTTGCTTGGCAAACATTAGCTAGGTCCGTATCTCCCGAAGAATTTTAATTTGTGCATGAGTGAACCAACCAAAAGAACACACCAGATGCGGATGGATAAATGAAGAGTAATTAAAATTTTTCTTTTTCCACCATCACCTCTCGTTCAAGAAAAGAAACCAGTGTATATACGTATGTACAAACCAGCGACGTCGTTTGAGTTAATGCAAGCCGAGAGTCTATAATGTTCTATAATGTTCTAGCTCGTGACATCAAAAGGGAAACAAAGTTACGTGGCAACACTCGTGTTCATCCGATTTGTGATGACAACTTGCCGACATACATTTTGCACGCATACGCAACCGTGGCTAGCGAATGAGTAGCTCTTGGCTATATCACTACCGGAAAGACGAAATTTACCGAGTGTATTTACTTTGCCGAGTGTTATTTTTTGGACACTCGACAAATAACCTCTTTGCCGAGTGCCAAGCTTAAAACACTCGGTAAAGGAAAAAACACTCGGCAAATAAGAGGCTTTGCCGAGTGTAAAAAAAACACTCGGCAAAGAGGAGGATTTGCCGAGTGTTTTTTTTTTGACACTCGGCAAAACAATAATTTTTTTTCTCTTTTCACCTTGAAATTTTTCTACTCCCCACATACAACATGTTATACTTCATGTTCAAATTTGGTATATTTTTGGATTTATTTGCTATAATTAATTAATTAATTGCATTTGAAGGAAATTTTTGGTATAAGTCAAATTTGAACTGCAAGTGATTCAAATTATAGCATAAAATGAGTAAAAAAATAATATTCATATTATTTAGCCAAATTTGAGACATGACCCGTGAAATGAAAAGAAATTTCGATCATTTTGTTCAGGAAACACGACCACGAACGTGTGGCTGAATGATTCTTAAATTGTAAAAAAAGCAAGTGAAGTCTGAAAATCATGAGATTTATCATGATGTGATGATATCATATGTGGAGGTTGTGGAAAAAAATTGAGAAGGTTTCAAATATTTCATCACGTACGATGTTTACAAACCGAAGTATCTCAGAAGAAGAATAGTAGCGTTGAGAAGGATTCGATAAGATTTGGAGTCAAAGTGACGGTCGAGGTTTGGTTTGACTACAAAACTTTTTGTATAGCTAATACAGAACATATATTGTTTCATGTGAAATTTTGGTAATTTTTTAGATCCATTTGATAATTTTAATTTTTTTTTAAAAAAAAGTTTTGCCGAGTGTCCTGGACACTCGGCAAATTTTTTTTCCGTCCATCCGGCCTCGCCTCCCCTCACGCCGCCCCCGGATAACTCCCCCGCGTCTCCTCCCCACCCGGCCCCTCCCCTCAGAGCGCCGACACCGCCCCCTCCCTTCCTCACGCGCGCGGGACGCCGCCCTCCTCCTCAGCTCACGCCGACGCCGCTCCCTCCCCTCCTCAGCTCCCCACCGGCGGCTGGGCCCCTCCCTCTCCCCACTGGCGGGCGAGATCCGGCGGTCGGGCCCCTCCCTTTCCCCACCGGCGGTGCTGGCTCAAGGAGGGGGAGCGGCGGTGGCCAGATCCGGGAGGGTGGCGGCGGCGGGCGAGATCCGGCGGCCGGGCCCCTCCCTCTCCCCACCGGCGGCGGCGGCTCAAGGAGGGGGAGCAGCGACGGCCAGATCCGGGAGGGCGGCGGCTCAAGGAGGGCAGTGGCGGCGACGAGTCATTGCGGCCGACCCTCCTCCCCTCCCCTCTCCCTCCCCGGTGCACCTCCTCCCTTCCCCTCTCCCTCCCCCAGCCGGATCTGGCGCGGGGTGGTGGTGGCGGCGGGTCAAGGCGGCCGGTGGGGGCGAGGCATGGCGGCGTGGCGGCGGCGGGGCGAGGTGGACGGCGTGGGCGGGTCGAGGCGGCCGACGCGAGCGGGTCGTGCGGCAGTGGGGCGTGGCGGCGGCGGTCGGTGGTGGCGGTGTGTGGTGGCGGTGGTGGTGGCGGCAATCGGTGGTGCAGTGTGTGGTGGCGGTGGTGGCGGCGATCGGTGGTGATGGCGGCGGCCAGATATTTTTTTATTTGTTTTGAAAAATTGGTTGCCGAGTGTTTTTTGGGCACTCGGCGAAATCTTTACCGAGTGCCCGACACAAAACACTCGGCAAATCAGTGTTTGCCGACTGATTTTTTGCCGTGTGTCGTTCGCCGAGTGTTACACTCGGCGAACTCTTTGCCGAGTGTTTTTGGGGGGACATGAAGCCATATATGGGGAAGTTTAGAGTGAAAACATGTCAAGTATGTGGATACTTCCTGTTGACGTCGTTTTTCAACACGAGTCAAGGATGGCGTTAAAGGAAAGCAATAGTCAGTAAAATCGGCAGGAGGCTGTGATGGTTCAGCCGATATAAGGCATCGGCCGGTGTTGCCGAGGCCAACCAATGAGATTCTGCCAATGTCGACAGACGTATGCTAGCCGATAAGCGTTGCCAATGGACTTTTGCCGATTGAGAAGGGAAGGCCAGCCAACGAGATTCTGCCGATGTCGGCAGACGTATGCTAGCCGATGGATGCTGCCGATGGGACTCTGTCGATTGTGGGCGGAAGCCAGCCGATGAGACTCTGCCGATGTCGGCGGACGTGTGCTAGCCGAATAGGTTCCTGTTGGTGGAAGAGAGGGTCAGCCGATAAAAGCGGGGGGGGGGGGGGGGGGGGGGGAGGTTGAAGATAAAGAGAGCTTTAGCCGATTGGTGAGATTCGGCTGAGGGAACATGAAAGAGTCTTGGTCGTAATTAGTTGATGTACGTACAATCGTGCACTCCGTCCCCACTTAGTATGTACGTACTTGCTCCTTATACTCGATCGATGATCGTACATGCTCTCAAGTAGTGTACCTAGCTCTATTGAATCTGGACCCGGCAATTGGAAAGTCACAGGCGCGGGCGGCGATCCGAGGATGGATTATTTTGTACGTGTACATGCGCGTGCCCACGTGTCATCACGCGCATGCATGCTTGATGTGCTTCTGAATCTTGGTAGCCAGCAGCCAGTCTGGACCGGCCAATGAGAACCCGTCGTCCGTGCGCTTCACTTGCCGTGCGGGCATATGGACACGTGGCGCCCTTGGGTCCGTGGAGGACAACCCAGCTGAGCCACACCACCTCGCTCGGGATAGATACCGAGATGGCCTCCGCTTTTCCTTGCTGGGTAGCAGCAGTTGATCCCGACGCTATCCACCAAATGCTGGCCTTCTCCGTCGTTGTCGCGTTCGGGATCTGATGGTGACTTCGTCACCGATGATTGGACGGCTGCCACATGGAGCAGGAAGGCTCTGGATTCCTGGCAACCCGGCTGCAAGGCCCGTGCTGTAACACCTCCGGTATTTAAATCTAATTAACTACGATGATTAAGTTAAATTAATAAGATTTAAAGAGAAAACAACTAAGAAACCATTCACAAAATGTAATCCTAAGCCACTTATTGAGGAAGAAAAATCAAAACAACCAAATTTGATTAAACCCTCGCCCCAAGTTTGATCTGAATTTAAATTCAAATTTTACATAAGAACTTAAAAATCGGCTAATATGAAATTATCACAAAAATTATGGAACATAACTTTATCAATTGGTAGCATTCCAAATTTTGAGAGAAAGAAGCCCAAAAACTCAGTCGCAACTTTCCAGCTGTTTCCAAACATGCATTCCTCCAATCTTTGAGCCGCGTTCCAGAAACATCCGTGCAAAATTTCACATGTCGCCCTTTGTAAAAGTTGTAGCCTATACTTCCATCTCCAACTTTCATATTCAACGTTTTTGTCGCTCAGTTCAAAAATATGGAGAAATAGCACCTCAAACTTGTCAGCTTTGCAAGTCTCAGAGCTCCAGGTTGGGCTCGCCGGCCCGGCCAATGGCCGAGGTAGCTTAGCCAGCCCCCTTGTCTCGCCCTTGCCCTCCACGTGCCCCTCTGCAGCACCTATAAAAGGGGCTTGAGCGCTCCCCGTCACCGGCGCACGAGCGCACGCCACCGTGCTCCTCCCGTCCGCCCGGAGCACCTGTCGTGGACATGCCACTTCCGGCTGCTTCCACCCCCAACCAGCACCACCACCACGATGCTCCACCTCTACTACATCTCCCAGGCCTGCCGCCCTCCTCTCTTGGGCGCTAGAGCACCGCCGGCAGACGACCCAGAAGCGGCCCCGCCGCCCCGCCCCGCCGCGAAGAGCCCCCGCCGGCCCATCCACCGCCGCCTCCAAGCCCTCAAATCGAACCCCCGGTACGCCCTTGTGCCTCCCCCTCCCCAGCCACCCTCACTGCCGGCTCATCGGAATTTGGATTTCTCCATCGCCTGCCACACCCAGGGACTACATTGAGATGACTGAGTTCTTTCCAGGGGCCTAACCACAAATTCTAGGGACCTATCTGTAAAACCAAAACTTTAGCCCCTTGAATGATTTTCAGTGAAATTCAAAAATTTGTATAAAATCACAATAAAATCAGAAAAATTAAAACTAAATTTTTATGGAATCCTCAAAACAAACCCAACCTTTTCTAGAAAAGATGTATACAATTTTGATAAATAGTTTTTCAATTAAAAATAGAACTCAGTTTGGATCTAAATCGCCATAACGTAAGATATAGAAGTGATATAGGGCTAAGATTTGGATATGTTGTTCCCCCTGCCATGTTTAGTATTATGTAGAACATGTTCACCTATATTTGCTTTGTAACTTCACTTATAGTGAAATCTTTAAAACTGGTGCAGAAAAACTACAGTAATTTTAGTAATTGTTCTGGTAAGATTTTGAGTCTGATATTTTTATGGTGATTCACATGTGTAACATAGGAGCCATGATAAATAGCATGATTAAAATATTAAAGTATAGCTTGCTCAAACTCAAAATATTGTTGAATATGTTCATATTTATCATTTGAAACCTACATTTCCTTTTAGTCAAAATTTTGGCTAAGCACCTATGCTTTAAATGAGGAAGAAATCATAAAAATATTGAACCAATTTGATGAATAAAACTCTTTGAAAAATATAACTTAGATCTAGTCCTGCAAATTTCTAACAATTTTAATTTGAAAACTACTCAATTGATGGATCTAAGTTTTGGCCAGTAGCTCTGAAATATGTTCACCTATGCATCATAAAAATCTTACGGATAAAAGAAATCCCAATCTCACTAAATAAATTAGCAAAGTAAATCGGCTCAAAATTCAATTAAAAGAAAAATGAACTATAGATTCATCTTTGAACTAAATGGCATAAAAAGTATCTATGACATTAAGAATTAAATAAAACCACCCCAAACAGCACCATACCTTCCTTTATGAGTACATAAGAAAATAAATCTTATATGTGTATACAATCACCATCAATCAACCTAAGAAATATCCCCAAACTTGCATAATAAGAACTTTTAAAAAATTGTAAATCTTGTCTAGGTGTTTGTGGCCAATCTTGAGCCTCAAGGTTTTATTTTGGAATGGTAATGCAGCTCTTGTTCCTAACTCGAATATGAAAATCTTATACACTTGCATATGCATCTCGTGTAGACTGTACGCTAGCCGACGGAACGCTCACGCTCGTCCAAGACATAGAAGGAGTACATCAAGAACGGACCATGAACGTGATCAAGGTCGTGCAAGACCCAAACCAATGTTTGGGAGGGGCCCAGGCTACTTTCGAGCAAGAAGGCAAGCCCTGGAGCATAACCCAGTTTTATAAACTTATGCAATTATGATTTACTATGCTTGTGCATTAAGTTTCAAGAGTTGAATTGAAAACTTAGTTGCATGATCCTAGGTACCTATATTCTGAAATACTAGCATGATAGGTCGATAGATGCCATGCTTTAAGGATATGGTAAAAGTCGAGTAATTTCCTATCACTCGCGAGTTATAGGAGTTGAATGCCTTACTTATGTTGGAACTATAAGGACTATGGATGGGGTGTTGGACCCCTTTTGCTACCCCATCTGTGTATCATGAATTTTTCTATGGTCGAAAGGTGTCAGTACTTTGGTTAAGTTTTTGAACGTACTAAGCACATGTCGAGAAATGGGCTCGGTAAGCCTAGTACCTAATTGACATGGCAAGGAACCTCCTCTTGCTTTTCCTGGAGTTTACTCCCATGCACGCACATGTGATACAAAGGTGAGACCGGTCGGAAGAGCCATGAATGGCTAACATTGTATCAAGGGGAGTGGGTCAGAAATCCAACTCGAAGATCGATGGAAACGGCCTGGGGGTACGAACCTTCATTTGTACACTCCGTGTGTTTAGGTCACCTTGCAAGGTTATGAAATCGGTTTGAACTGTCTGTTTCTCGCAGCTAATGAGACTGCTTGATCACTGTACTGCATTGAGTAGGAAGTAGAACAAAGGAGATAATAAATATTGATGTTTGGATAATTGTCTTCTTCACATGCTTGTTTAGATAGGTTGTTTACTTAGAATGGTTAATCAACTAGAACTTGATGATAAAATATTGAAAGTAAGGACGCCCCCCTCTTAGTCGTTTTTTGGCAAAACAAACCCACCAGCCAAAAACCTTGCATGTCTAGGAGTCGGTGAAGTAGTTATTATCCAATGGGTAAGTCTTGCTGAGTATTAGTATACTCAGCCTTGCTTGTTGAATGTTTTCACGTTGTGCCATGGTTAAGTGGGATACGTTCTCGATCGGCGAGGATCGTGTTAAGTAGCTGCATGAACGGCTTCATCATGATGTTGCATGTATCATCATTAGAACTGCATTTAATTTTTGCTGCACTTGAACTCTAAACCTATTTTACTTTATGGCATCAAAATTGGATTTGTAATAAAGTACCTCATGTGGGACCTATTATGTTGTAAAATTTGTGGATTATTGTAATCTCTGGAACTCACCTTCGTGTGAGTGTTCGCATACTGGTTTGATCGAGCTAACAACACGTGGTTGCATCAGGCTTGACCCAACAAATCGTCAAATTATTCTATTTTAAGTGTGTGATTACCATAATGGTGATGATTAGCACACTTAAGCTGGGTTAATTTGGACGGTTCTGCCACAGCTGGTATCCAAGTGAAAGTATGCACTAGAGGCTCCAATAAACCTTAAAAATGGTTTTCAAATAAAATTTGACCAAGAAAAAGCGTGATTGCAAAAAATGTTGGAACGTTGAGGATGAAAGTAGCTCGTGAAGCCCTAGGGGATTTTGGGATATTTTGAGGTGGCTAAGTATCTATAATTTATTTAAGCTAACTTCCAACACATTTTCTCCCATGTGTTTTATACATGCATAGATTCCGCATCACGAGTATGCGAGGGTTGATAGGATTCTATTCAAAATGAAACCTATCTTCGCGGTTGTTCTCGCCCACGTGTTTTAGACGTGCTCATGATTCCATATGTAAAGCATGCGAATGGTGATATAGTTCTATTCAACATGAACATATCGTCATGGTTGTTCGCCACATTTATTATACGTGTACATGATTCCGCATCGTGAGTATGCGAAGGGTTATACGGCTCTATTCAAACGGAGTCTATTTCCATGGTTGATCACTGTCCATGCAGCGTTAAACGTATGGGTGCCATTTCTATAGTGAACGGTAATGATTGGGGACGCTTTCATGAGTGCTAGTACGAAAGGTTTCATTGTTATCTTGTATTCTGCAGGTACACTAACAGTGATTACGTTAAGATAAGAATGGTTAGAAACTCGACTAGATAAAATAGGGAGAGCCGTAAATTGTACCATGCCACCGGTGCTAACCACAATTTTTGGGTAAGTTTTGCCTTATGAGGACGAATAGGACGATCTTGCATCATGTTAAAAGCCACTGAAAAATCTGAAGTAATCTTTAGCTACACAAAGGAAGCATCACGCAAATCATCTTAAAACACTAAGAAGATATTCTAGCTGTCAAAATTGAACACACTTGTTGGTCTGAATTTTTCAGGCCCATAAACGACTTTTATTCCAGAACTGCCTTATATAAAAGTTGTTCCTAATAAAATAAATCCCCTGCTGACAAAATTTCACAATAATCAGATAAGTAAAACTCAAATTATGACCAAAACAGTGCCAGCATGTTTGCTAAAAAAATTCTGGGTGACAGCAAATCGAAAACTGAATTAATTAACTACCTTCCCATCAGTTTTAGTCCCACCTCAGACTACCAAACTTGTGCCTGAGAATCTTAGTAAGAACCTGGTGAAATTTAGGAACCATTTGGCTTGTAGTTCTCCCGATAGGGCTCTTTTTCCCAGCTGCCAGACTCTGTTTTTGTGCCTGCAAGTCGTCCTGATTCTCACACGTCTTGTTTTTCCTCATATGGCAAACCCTGGGTTTATGGTTGTTGATGAGAAAGGATGGACTCATTCCAATTGCCTCCATGAAGGTGGGTTTCCTACACTTTTGTGGGATACCCCGAAAGATTTTGGGTACACGACATCTCCGCAGTACGAAGGATGTGAGTACCTGACCGCAGGACAAATTGCTCGCTGAGAAGTAAAGGTGGAAATTCCTGCTCGCCCGGGCATCCCAAGTTGGAATGCATGGGAAAGTGTGGTCCATGGGTCGGAGTTAGCTGACACGTGCTAAAGGGATGCTCATAAAGCACTCACAGCTTTTTGCGAGATGCACCCCACCTCTGTAGCTTGCACTGCAGCCAAGGTATTTCCTCTAAATGAGTAGGCCTCCGGACCCTGGGTTGAACGTGAGAATTCTTTCGCTGATCGGAACAACCCCACTACAGCCCCGACCTCGTTGCCTCAGTTTGCTACTCTAAGTACATGTACAACATGTACCGAAGTTTGGTCAGAGAAAATGCAATCTGCAGACATCAAGTTAGAGAAATGGAAAGTGTCACTCAGCAGTTGAAGGAGGCCTGAATCCAGATAAGGGCTTTTAATGAAGGAAGGTGCAGAGATAAGATAAGGATACAAGAACTGCATCAAGAACTTCAGAACAAAAACATTATGCTAGAACAAAAGGATGCACAACTGCAAGATGCCATCGCGCACATCCATCACCTACAACAGCCTCATATTCCGGAACCAGGTGAACATGTGGAGCTCGAGGAAGAGGAAGAGGAAGAGGACCCTGAAGAAATAGAGGGAGTGTCCGAGCTAGATTCAGAGAGCGACTTGCGCTAAAACCAAGCAACAAGAAATAAGACAAGACTCACTAGTTTGAAGCATATGCCTTGATTCTGGAAGTAGTCATTGATGTAATAGGATAGATGATGATGAAGCAAGAACCTGAAGCTAGGGAGATTAGTTTGATGTGTAATAAGAAGAATCCATGATGGAGATGTATGGAAATCCTGTACGAACCTTGTCCGTTACCTTAATGGTATCTTAGCATTCCAAAGGTTTTTATCTCCATTATGCCTTATTTTGTGAAATTCACTTTTGGCTCCCAATTATCTCCCTTGAAATTCCTAGCTCTATGAATTTGATCACTCAATCTCTCTGGGAATAAATACCCTCACACTAACCTCCTCAAATTCTAAAAAAATTGAACCTTCTATTCCCGATCTTGCTCACGAAACATAAAGTAAATAAGAAGCTTGCATGCGGTCAGACCATATTTGTATGCATAATAAGTATCCCTGCATTATGCCTGCACTACAATCTTAGCTGATCAATACATGTGCACAGACATCGCATTACATGTCATATGCACGTGGGACATTAAAGGGATTAACCATGTGTGCATCATGACTTGTGACCGTCCCTATCCCCTTCTGGTTACCCTACTATCCAAGTGGCTATCTATTTTTCTTTTGTGGTGTTGATGTTCCATAACCTATGGACCCCTTTTGCTACCCCGTCTGTGTATCATGAATTTGTCTAAGGTCGAAAGGTGTCGGTACTTTGGTTAAGTTTTTGAAAGTACTAAGCACATGTTGAGAAATGTGCTAGGTAAGCCTAGTACCTGATTGACGCGGCAAGGAACCTTCTCTTGCTTTTCCTGGAGTTTACTCCCATGTGCGCACATGTGATACAAGGGTGAGACCGACCGAAAGAGCCGTGACCGGCTAACATTGTATCAAGGGGAGTGGGGTCGAAAATCCAACTCGAAGATCAATGGAAATAGCCTGGCGGTACGAACTTTCGTTCATACACTCCGTGTGTTTAGGTTCACCTTGCAAGGTTATGAAATCGGTTCGAACTGTCTGTTTCTCGTAGCTAATGAGACTGCTTGATGATTGTACTACATTGAGTAAGAAGTGGAACAAAGGAGATAATCAATATTGATGTTTGGATAATTGTCTGCTTCACATACTTGTTTAGATATGTTGCTTACTTAGAATGATTAATCAACTAGAACTTGATACTAAAATATTGAAAGTAAGGACCCCCTCTTAGTCGCTTTTTGGCAAAACAAACCCACCAGCCAAAAATCTTGCATGTCTAGGAGTCGGTGAATTAGTTATCACCTGACGGGTAAGTCTTGCTGAGTATTAGTATACTCAACCTTGCTTTATTGAATCTTTTCAGGTTGTGCCCTGGTTAAGTGGGATATGTCATCGATCGGCGAGGATTGTGCTAAGTAGCATCATGGACGGCTTCATCATAATGTTGTATGTATCATCATTAGAACTGCGTTTTATTTCCGCTGCACTTGAACTCTGAACCTGTTTTACTTTATAGCATCAAAATTGGATTTGTAATAAAGTATCTCATGTGGGACCTGTTGTGTTGTAAAATTTGTGGATTATTGTAATATCTGGAACTCACCTTTGTGTGAGTGTTCGTATACTAGTTCGATCGAGGTAACAACACGTGATTGCATCAGGCTTGACTCGACAGACCATCAAATTATTCCATTTTAAGTGTGTGATTACCGTAATTATGATGATCAGTACACTTAAGCCAGATTAATTTGGCCAGTTCTGCCACACGTGCTTCCCAGATTATCTCTGCCAGGAAGAAGGAACCGCCGGTGCAATTCGAGTTGCTGCCTAAGCTGGTTGGCGATCAAGGCACCCCTCGGCCAACCTTGGAGAGACTCCACACTGCGCATCCCACGCTCAGCTTGCACGAAGATATGTTGCCTACATGTTTACCATGCGTGCCTTTGTTTTTTTATAATATATAATGTGCCAACTAAATTGAATGATGTGGCATGTCAACTCAGTATCTGAGATTATTTATTGGGGTCATGTTTAAGTTGGAATGGATGCCATTCATTCATGAAACTTTTGAGATATATAGTTCTAGCTAATTCATATTTATCCTAAAGCATTCCAATGATATACCTCTCCTCCAAACAACCCTCTGAAGCCCTTCTCAAGATAAGGGGCAAGCAGGGTGGGTTCCCAGACTAATTGGAGATTGCGGTAGGAATATGTGATTGTACTAGTAATTTGAGATTTAGTTCAACTTAGTTGATTAACATATTGTATAGGCAGGACTTAACCATGTACAGTGCTGCTACATGTAAAATTTGCAACTGAGTTCAGAGATCAAAAGTTGCCTTCTAGAACTAGCATTGATTGTTAGTTTCTCTTCATATCATAAGCGGTTTGGTTGGCAGGACATGGGATGCACATATGCTGCTTAATTGTTTCTGAATCTAATTCTTCCTTGTTACTAAATGTCAATTGTTTTCTTATGCGCAGCTACACATGGTCACCTGAAATGACCAGGTATGCTGATGTGGCAATCCTCTCTCAAGAAGCAGGCCTGGGATAGTGAGAACAGAAGCACCAGGAATCTGAGGCCCAAGGACCTGCAGTGCACAAGGAACTAGTTTGAGTACTGCTCTAGATCAGGGCAATATGGACTAATTAAATAAGTAGATCAAGATGGGCAGATTTGTGCTTTGTAAAAGTCTTGTTTAAGGTTATGAGCCGGTCTTGTTTAATTAGATAAGTAGATCAAAACAAGCGGGTTAGCCTCTCTAAGACCTAGGGAAATGCCTATCCAAGCGAACCGCTCAACCTCCAGCTATAGAAACTCCGTTAACCTTGCGTGCGTAACAACAAATTCCAAACCCCTGCGTAGTTGATACCCAATAAGGTGCCTCGAGGTTGAGCCACAGTAACATCAGTGGCTTATCTATTTTTTACTGAACCAGGGGACCCGAGGTTATCAATGTGTTCTGTGTTGTTTTTCTTGCAGGAACGAGCATGAAGCGACACTCTACGAGGTTAGGCAATTTACCGTGGCATTGCAAGATTGTTAGCTCAAGGTTGCTTCAGTCACATGAGGCAAGAAGCAAAGCCCCGATATTAGCTACCAGGAGGCGTGGAGAATGTGAGCACGTGGAGAAGTTCAATTTGTACATGCTACTCATAAGAATCCTCATGTACAATATATCCTAGAAAAGTAGGTGTTGGTGTATGAGATCACCGACTAGTGATTACAGATTACGCGTCAGGCTTGGATGGTGTGCTAAGAGGACATGAAGATTTATACTGGTTCATGTAAGGTACCCTACATCCAGTTCGGTGTTGTTTGTGTTACTTCGCACGAGTTTGCAGTAGGGGGTTACAAATGGTCGAGAGAGGGAAGGCTCTCAGGTCTCTGTGAGCGTGTCGTGGGTGTGTTCTGAGTGTCGTCCGAGAGTCCTCAAATCGTCTCAGTTGAGTGGATTATCGTGTGAGAGAGTCGCCGTCCCCTGCGCAGGAGGGCCTGCCTATCCTTTTATAGCTCAAGGAGAGGCAGGGAAAGAAAAATAAGAAAGAGGAAGAAGAAAGAAAAGGGTCGCCGGGCCCCTATCTTCCTCCCCGTGATAATGGGCCCCGCCAGTCTTGTTTGTGATGTTGAGGGTGGCATTGAGCGCCCCTGTTGGCTACAGCGCCAGGCATGGCGCTGCATTCCCTAGTGTGGCCTTCATCTTGTCATAGTACGGCGCCCTCTATGAGCTTAGGGGCGGCTCCATACCGAGAGTTGGCAGCACACCACTGGCGTGTCCTGTACTGTTGATGGCGTGTGCCGTTGGGATGGCTTGTCATGTCGGGTGCAACGGGCCTGTACAGGCATTTGCGGTTTGATCGAGGACTTACCCATACGGGCATGGTAGGTGGAGGTCATGTGGGCCCTACTGTGGGCCACATCCCATGGGTCGGGCGAGCATCCCGACCCTTTGGGGTCGAGGTCGGGTGAGGCGGAGTTCCTGTTGGCGAGAACGAGCGTGTCCGACCCTCGCTGGCAGGGTCGGGCGGGACGGGGTTTTTACTGTCTCGAGTACGGGCGCTCCCGACCCTAGTGAGCCTAGGTCGGGCGAGGCGGAACCTTCCGAGGGTCTTGCCACAAAAAGGTGAGGGTCTTCCTGTGATTAAGGATCTTGAGCGATATCCTTAAGGTATCCCTAATACCGATACCCGACAGTAGCCCCCGAGCCTGTGGATGAGTCATGGGCTCATTCAGAGGGTCGATGCCGCTTGGTCGGATATGTGAAAGTTTCTCGGGGGCATGCGAGTCCACCCGACGGGTGTAGCCCCTGAGCCTGCGGAGGAGTGTGTGACTCGTTCGCAGGGTCCACCGCTGCCGCACTTGCGTACATTGCCGTTCGTCGGGAGCGAATGAGTGCACGCGTCGGGTGTAGCCCCCGAGCTTGGAGAGGAGTCGTAGGGTTGTTCTTAGGCTCCTTCGAGTGAGTGGGCCCCAATTTCAGCTTGCTTGTCATTGTTGGGTTCATTCAGACAGCTTCCCAGCTCCTTGTTCGTTGGGTCCCAGTTGGACCCGAGTCATGGGCTAGTTTGTTCGGGACATCCGTGCAGGCCAGTCCCTGGTACCTAGGTAGGTGTATCACCACATCTCTGTGGGTCGGGTGCAGCGATGGCATGGGCGCGGTTCCCAAGGGGTGCCCTGTTGGTCATGATGACTGCAACGACCGGCAGGGTGAGCTGGTGCGTTTATCGGGGCAACGGTTTGACAGGTCATGACGGGTGCGGCAGTCGAGAGGAATAGAAGGTTCGCGTCTCCATCCCTTTCCCTCTTTAAAAGCGGGGGTAGGTCCTTCTTCCTCGATATGCTTCTGCCGCCGAGCCTTTCATCTTCCTTGCGCCCTCTGCCGCTGGATTGGCCTCCTCGCCTCCACCCGCTTCTGTGGTAATTCATCCGTCGCCCTCTCCACCTCGCCTGCGATGGAGCTGTGGGGTCGCTCGGACACCTCCTTCATGCGCATGGAGAGCCTTGTGAAGCGCGGCCTCCTCCGCATGAGGATGACCGACAACGAGTGGCTGGTGCCCAGTTTGGAGGATCAGCCATCACCGCCTGGCTATGTCATCTCCTTCGTGCACTTCCATGAGCACGGCTTCAGCTCCCTTCCTCATCGGTTCATCCGGGGGCTTCTGCACTACTACGGAATCGAGCTTCAGCACCTCAACCCGAATGGGATCCAGCTTGTCTTGGCCTTCGTCACGCTCTGTGAGGGGTTCCTGAGCATCGAGCTCCATTTTGACCTTTTTAGGTACTTCTTCACCGTCTCTTTGCAGAAAAGGAAGGAGATGTTCATGCCACAAGGTTGCACCGGCATATAGCTTTGCCAACGCCAGGCGTTGGAATACATGCACCTGGCCTTGTCCAAATTGAACAAGGGATGGCATACCCTGTGGATTTACTTGAAGAACGATGCCGCCGCCACCCTTCTGATCTTCAGCGGCCGCATCCTCGATGAGGCGCCAGAGTTGTGGATGTGCCCCTCCTCGAGAAGGAGAAGAAGAAGCTCATTGACCTTAAGGTGTCCATCACGCTACTGAAGACAAGAGGGCTCTGTGGTGCTGGAGTCATTGGTGCATACCACCGTCGGAGGGTGGCCCCATTGATGGCACGTCGGCTACCCCTGTACCAGATGATGAACGGTGCTGATCTCACCGGGACGGTGGTCACCCTCGGTGCATTGAACAACAGCGAGATCCAGCAGTGCATCAAGGAGGTGACCGACTATCCCATCATGGAGTTCCCGATCCTGGGCCCACATCCTGTGATGCAGCCCGAGGCCGGCTCCATTACTTTCGTGAGTATTCCAAGCCTTTTTGTCTCTAGCGCTTCTCGCTTCCGTGATTAATCCTTAATATGGAATCTCACAGCAGAGGCTCATGTATAAGGTGTCCAAGATGCTATTGCCAGAGGATGTCATCAGGAGGGAGGCGAACCTCAAGGCTGCCGAAAAGTAGAAGAGGAAGAAGGATCGCCAGGAGAAAAAGAAGCAGGAGCCGTTGGAACGGGAGAGCACGAGGCTGTCCCGCGGCAAACACCAACAAGGGTTGGATGAAGAAGATGAGGAGGAGGAGGAAGATAGCGATGGGGAGATGGAGGAGGGGGAGATGAGCAATGCAGACCCTATCCAGTGGGAGGAGCTTTTGTCAGGTGACAAAGATACCCCTCCGCACCAGCCAGAGCCGGAATTCAGGGGCCCCTTTCCCTTTTACGCCCTTGTGCAAGGTGAGGGCAGCACATCTCAAGGGCCGGAGGAGCCATCCCCGGCACCCCGCCACAAGGGCAGCATGCCTCCGGGCCTAGAGGGGTCGCGTCCTCTGCCCGTAGTAAGGTCATCATGTCCCAGAGGATGGAGGGGTCAGAACCTCCTCTACCGCATGACCCCCCTGAGTCCCGGCCAACCTCGAAGAGGACACACGCCGATGCAGGCTTGGTGGGCCCGAGCATTCCAACCATGAAATGTAGCCGCCTGAGAGCGCCAAGGTGGATTCTTGAGCTTCTCCCTTTCGTCTTTTGGGGCTTTTGTGGAAATTTAACAAGTTACAATTGTTGTAGCACCGGCGCGCATGAGGTGGTATCTGTGGGCGGATCCACAGAAGGCCCTTATGCTCTAGCAAGCACGGCCTTCGACAGCCGAGCCTGCTTCAAGGGTGATCGAAGAGGGCGTCGCAACAGGTTCCTATCCGGAGGAGACGAACAACAGCGCTGGGATGACGGAGTAGCCATGTGTCAAGGAATGCACGGAGGGAGCCCTCCAGGTGATGACACCACTAGCACCAGTGAAGCTTGTGAATCCCTTGGTCGGCGCATCACTGACGAGCCCTTGAGCTCGCGCAGCCAGAGATGAGCGAGGCCGGGGACAATTCTGCCGAGGGGGTGTCGGTGCCGCCGGAGACGAGCAGGGCTAGGAATAATTCCACTGAGGGTGTGCTCGCGCTGCCAAAGTCCGAGCCCGCATCAGTAGGAGTGTAGGGTGTGGCCGCGGTCACCGGTATACGGGCCAGGGCTATGATTTCAATGCCGCAAGCGGTGGTCAGGACCACGGGACCGGCTACCGGTGGTGCCACTGAGGAGGTTACGCTGGAGGACCTGTTGGATGAGATTGTGGCTTTGGCGTAGGCTCCTAGTTCCTCCAGCATCGTGGAGCCATTGCTGACCCTAGTTCGATGGGGTGGTGACCTGCCGAAGCTAGGAGGTCCCCGGATCCGGTGGGCCGACCGGCAAAACCCAGAGGTGATGATCTTGTCGCTGTATGACACTACCGAGGGTGAGGAGTGGCAGCAGGTGCACACTAGGATCAGAGGCGCTGTTGATTCCTTGGCCATCATGCTGGACAACTTGTGCAATGTTGTCATCCCCACTGGCCTGGTACACTAGCCTGGTGCCTTGTGTGCTCACTTTCCTTAAAAGCGCTTCTCACCTCCTTTTTTCCCTTTTCAGTCCCTTCGAGAGCGCAGCCAGGAGAAATACCTTTTCCTTCACTGAGAGAAGGGTGTCTGGGATCGCCTGGTGGAGGAGATGCGGGCGTGCGAGGAGCTAGCCCGGTAGCTGGCCGCCACTCGCCAGGAGCTGGCAGATGTCAAGGCCAGGGAGGAGGCTACCTGGGGGGACGCTAATGAAGCCGAGGGAAAACTTGTGGCCCTCATTGCAAGGTCAATTGTCGAGGTTGAGTAAGCTAGGCAGGTCCGCGTTAACTTGGACCACCTATCCCAAACCTCGGAGCAGCTCCACGTGGAGCGAGACCAGCGAGTGGCCGAAGCATGAACCGCTGGAGAGGAGCTTGCTGGTGAGTTCTTTCTGCCACTTGTTTTTGTTCTTCGCTCATTTCGTTGTTGAGATGTCAGCATGAAGTAACTCCTCTAGCTTACAGCTACCAAGGGAGCAGTTTCCAGCCTGCAAGCTGAGGTGGCCACAGAGCGAGGCCTGAGGGAGAGTGCGGAAGCAGCATCTGCCGGCCTCGCCATTGAGGAAGCACGGGGCTGAAGTGAGGTAACTCGGCTCCAGAGTGAACTGTGAGGTAAGTGTCTGGTCTATTCCCCCCTCTTTGTGAGAGTTGTTGTCGGTCGCCTGACACAGTTATCATGTGGATGAATAGCTCTCGATGAGGAGGTCACAGCGGAGGTCATAAGGAGCCGGCGTCTTGAGCGTGAGTTGGCCGAACTGAAGGAGGACTTCCGCCGTGAGGGGGATGACTTCAATGCCCTACACATGGCCATGGACTTGATCTTCGATGACCTCAAAATGACCCCGGGGCCTGAAGGGAGCAGTTCGCGTGTGTCTCAGGTCACCCAGATTACCGACCGGGTGCACGGGATAGCGACAGAGGTGCTGCACTCTGGTGTAAAGCACGCGTTCGCAATCTCACGCTCGCATTATGGAGATAGCATCAAGCTAGACCTGATGAGCAAGGGTTTCACACCCGACTATAGCGAGGCCAAGCTAGATGCGATTGAAGATGATGTGGCTCCTCTTGCACAAATCCTAACGACAGCTTCAAAGGGAGAGGCCTTGGCCACCATCCTAGATGATGCCGCCGCTTCGGGGGACAGCAATTAGTTATTTGTGTCGAATTGTGATGTAAAGAACTCGTCGTAACTTTACCGCTGGTATAAAGTGTGTTTCAAGTTTCACTCTTGTTTGATTAGGAGATCCTTGGGTCCCATTTGTTTTAGTCATCCGACCACTTTTTTGGCATACAGAGTGAAGGAAATGTGGGAAGTTTGAGCCTGCCGATGAGGGAGGCCAGATCGCGCTGGTGAGCAAGGATGCCGTAGCCGCTGGGGTGTGGGCTTTCTCGTAGTCCGACCAGCTTAGACTAGCCCATCTCACTTTGGTTTACTCCTCACCCTTCTCTCTCCGCTTAAAAGGTGATAAGATATTAATGATTTTCACTGGTATCTCTAGCCTCAGCAGCCCCCGAGTGAGGCCCGACCCCTGCCGTGGGTAGGGTCGGACGTCACTAAAGAGAGGTAAGGGAAAACGATCCAGAAACAAGCATGTAATCGATTGATCATATAAGTACAACATATAAAAATTTTAGGGATAGAAGCGATGTAGTTGTTCAATGTTCCACGCATTGGTGATGTTCTCGCCGTTGGTCGTTTGAAGCTTGTAGGTGCCTGGGTGAAGAACTTGTGAGATGATGAATGGCCCCTCCCACGGTGAGGAGAGCTTGTGGCAATCTTTGTTGCTTTGGATCAGATGAAGGACCAGGTCACCTACGTTGAATGACCGGCTCTGCATGTGGTGGCTGTGATATTGGCGTAACGCTTGTTGGTACTTTGCCGACTGTAGGAGGGCAACTTTGTGCGCTTTGTCGAGTTGGTCCAGAGCATCCTCCATGGAAGTTTGGGCTCCCTGCTCATTATAGGATTTGATCATTAGCGCCCCATAATCAAGGTCAGTTGGAAGGACCACCTTAGACCTGTAGACCATGAAAAAGGGTGTGAAACCGATTACCCGGCTAGGAGTCATCCTTAGGCTCCAAAGCACTATGGGGAGTTCTGCGACCCATCGCCCGGCGAATTTTTTTAGACGATTGAATATTCGCGACTTGAGTCCCTGTAGCACCATGCCATTGGCGTGTTAGACCTGCCCATTTGTGCAGGGGTGCGCCACGGCAGCGCAGTCGACACAGATGTAGTAATCGTCGCAGAACCTGAGGAACTTCTTCCCCGTGAACTGCGTGCCGTTGTCTGCAATGATGGACTTCGGGACCCCAAAGCGGTGGACAATGTCAAGGAAGAATTCTACAGCTTCCTTGGACCTGATCCTCATGATTGGCTGAGCCGTGATCCACTTTGTCAACTTGTCCATGGCGACGAGCAGGTGCGTGTACCCCCAGGTGCCTTCCTGAGCGGCCCGACCTGATCTAGCCCCCAGACCGTGAATGGCCACATGATGGGGATGGTTTGTAATGCATGGGCCGGCAGCTTGGTCTGCCGAGCATAGTATTGGCACCCTTTGCAGGTGCGCACAATCTGCTCAGCATCAGCCACTACTGTCGGCCAATAGAAACCTTGCCGGAACGCGTTGCCGACCAGGGTTCTTGGCGCGGTGTGGTGTCCGCAGACTTCACCATGGATGTCCCGCAGCAGCTGCTTCCCTTGTTCGATTAGGATACAACATTGGAGGATCTTGCTGTTGGTGTGAAAATCGGACGATTGATCCGACTTGCACGACAACACACGACCCGGGAGAATCTGCTTAACTCCTATTCGGGTAGTAGTACTGTCAGTGTGCGTGGTGTGCTAGTCAATCTGACATGTTGATTGACAAGGAAATTTGGGTCGTTAAATACGAGAGATGATCGGCTGGAGTTCCAATCTGCTCTGAAGGGTGTATCGGCAGGACAGCTGATATCGTAATTCGATCGGCTAGATCATCCGATGAACACGTAGTAGATGCAAAGGAAACTGTTAAAATATCATGTACAGTACTACGGAAGCAACACCTGAGATAGATCTAATCCACTGTAGAACAATAAACTGATATGAAATCCGGGTAAAAGCTGATTAATCGTGAATCAAGCTGGATAATTGGTGATAAAAACTAGAACAACAAGATAAACTCGAAGATCTAGCAGATATCGATAAATTTTGAATAAATCTAGATGAGACGACAACGATGCACCCGAAGTCAAAGCCCAGATGTTACTCGGTAGACGCGGAACTTACAAGTTGGCCGGAGATCAAGTTGATGCAGCCCTGCTAACTTGCACGAACTCATAAAAAGAAAAGGTATTGGTGAAGTCGCCGACTTGAATAGTAAAGTACGATAAAAAGTAGATTTGTTTTGTTTGATTGATAGTTAGTTTTTCTTAGACCATGCAGGGTCTCTATTTATATCCTAAGATTACAACCTCGACTCCTAGCTGGTTACGACATGTTACGGATCTTGACTTAAATAAAACTATCCTAAATAACTATGACCCGTACAGGAGTCGGAAATGAGCTTCATCGCCTAATCCCTGTATCCTCCGAACCACCAAGTCTTGAGGACCAAGAGTCTTCCACGTTTCCTTAGCCAAACTCCACAAATCGGCTACAGCTCTTTGCCTTCATCGGCTGGACCTCCTTGACGTCATCGGCTGACCTTCCAATCTTCATCGGCAGGACCTCATCGGCAGCTCTTTCAAACCTTCATCGGCAAAATCCCATCGGCTAGCATACTCTCACCTGCATCGGTCGGATCCCATCAGCTCACATCGGTTGATACTTTCTATCGGCTGAACCATCATTGCCCTCACTGGCCGATTCTAGCAACCATTGTTTCCTTTTGATGCCATCCTTGACCCGTGCCGAAAAATGGTGTCAACACATGCCCCCCAGTTTCGGAGTGAAACATATCTTTTGCTCCGAAACTACCTCAACCATGATTCTTTCCCAGGGAAAAATGCCGAAATCCCACTAGTCATGAAGCGAGGATACGTTTTCTGTTCCAAAATTCTCTCTGTCATGATTTCCTCCGCCGAATAGAGCGCCAACGGAAACAATCTTCCCACAAACCTATGCAGACAGCGCGGTTGAAATGTCACTTTTACCCTTTACAAGCCAACTTATAAATATCCGCTTCTCATCTTTTTCCTCCATCAGCGCATTCCTTCACACACCACCGCCTACCTCGCTCTCTTCTTCCTTCAAAACGCAACTGATTCTGCGACCTTCCCGCCTCACGTTTGTCAGCAGCTACTCAAGCTCTGAATCCCAAGCAATGGCCACGATCTCCTCTATCCTCGAGGTAAATCCCCACTTTCTACATTTCTTCCGCGTCTACCCTCTCTTTTCTAATTCATTCATCTCTCCATCTTTTAAGAGGTTAGGGATAGGATCACCATCCCCATGATCGACGCCGCCAGACTCTTTTGTTTAGGCCCCATGGGAAATCCGGATCCGATGGAACTAATCAACTTGGAAACCAATCGGATCCCTTTTCTGTTCGTATCTATGGATTTGGTTGAATGGAGCACAGTTTTCAGATCTTGGCCCAATCACACAGTAGGATGGAAAGATTGGTACATCAGGGTGGCACACTCCAAGAGATCTGAATGGCAAGGGTGCAAAATCAGCTAGTGCTTAACCCTCTCTCTATCGGACATGGCCAAGAACGAACCCATGTTAATCGCCGCATCATACTTTTGGTCCGATGCCCTGAATGCCTTCCTCTTTAGTCACGGGCCGATGACCCCAACCTTAGCCGATGTCCTAATGCTGACGGGCCTGGACATCACTTCAGCCGATACACCATTCTCACTCCCTGCTAAAGGATCCCATCGGCTGGAGACAAAGACCATCGACGGATGGAAGGGTTACGTCAACCGCTACATCAGAACTGGTTCCGTCGATGAAAGAGAACACACGGCTTTTCTGAACATGTGGCTGGACAAGTTTGTTTTCTACGGTCGATCGGCTGGCCCAACCACTAATTTCCAAGTTATAGCCGAAGCCTTGTCAAAAGGCGATTCTATTCCTTTGGGAAAGTACCTTCTTGGATCAGTTTATCATCTTTTGCATCAGATATTCAGGAAGCTATCGGCAAGAGCACCCATCGGCAACCTAGGCGGTCCTTGGTGATTTATCAATATGTGGCTCAACCTACATATGCAAAAAGTCCTGTCGCAAGACATTTCAAAGATGTTGTTTCCCAAGGAGCAGCCAGAGGGCGAGAAACCGGAAACTCACCGATGCATATCTTATGGCGAAGCTATCTCCGCTTTCCCTAGTGACAAGCTGACTCCTGAGAAGGTGGCCACATTCTTCCGATGCTTCTACAATGGTCTCACCAATGAAGCAGTCATTTGGTATGCTTATTACAATGACACCCCTCTATTCGAGCAGCCACTCAGCTTCAACTTTACCACATTAACCTTCAACGAAGACGTCATAGAAACACTCATCAAGCCAGGAATCCTACCAGCAAACTTCTTCACTGCAAAAGGCCAATACCCAACATATGAGTTTTATTATCCATCGGCAGTGTCCCGTCAACTTGGCTTTGGACAGTTGCCGATCAAGCCATATGTTGCCGATTTGGTGAGGCCTCGTGAGAAGATATCCAGTGGTCTTGAGTATGGTAGACTCTGCAATCTGATTCTGGATGCCAGTACCATTAACTTGGAATAATAGCAAATAGCTTCCTTCAGCATCAAGCAATTCAAGTTATGGTGGGCAGAATGGAAGCAGCATCTTCTTTGTGTTGCCACAAGAGTATATTGCAGGAAGTATGACCCGGACTTCATCGATCCTGATACAGCGGTAACGCTTCCTCTCTTTCCTTATCCTATTTATTATGAAGATCTTCTCATATTGACGTTTCCTCTTCTTCTACAGGCTGCCGATCAAACGCCACCAACTGTCAGCCGAAGTAACAAACCAATTAACTATGCGCCCGAATCGGCAATTCCTCACATCAGCCACAATGCCCCATCCTTAGTAGATGTAGCCACGAGCCAGAAGCGCAAAGCCTTATCGTCCAAAAAGATATCTCACACAAGACTTATTCGGATGGAATCACTATCGGCCCAGACAACTTTATCGACAATGGCTGCAAACCAACCGAGCGGCCCATCGGCAGCAGTGCCAGCTCAGGAAGCCATCCCGACGATCCAGACTGTTGATCAATTGGCAGCGACATTGGCATCAGTATCCCTGCCAGCAGAAGTTATCCAAGTGACTTTATTACTTCAATCTCTTTGGAAACCTTTAGTCGATGCTGACTAACATCTCTTTCAGCTACCCATATCATCAGCACAAGGGCCATCGGTACCAACATCGGCAACACCTCCAAATTCACCATCAGCTGTTCTGCAAGCCGAATACATCCCAAAGATCGAATCGGCTACCGTCTCTCAAGCTGAGGTACGGACATATCCTATTTTAATCTTTTCAGCACTTGCCGCTAAAACATCGATTAATTTCTCATGCAGATTAACCCAGTCGCATCGACTCTTCTTGGCACAACATCGGCTACGGCCCAAGAACCGTTAATCACCGAAATTCCTTTAGCCGATACGACTCCTGATACATAGTATCCTCCTGCGGAACCGATCGGCCACCTTCCATCTGAAGTGGCAACGTCATCAGCACAAGTTGAAGAAATCCGTTGGAAAATAGTAAGCAATTTTCGCATCAGCCGATTTTTTCTGCTAACATCATCGGCTCATATTTTGTCCCTCTTGTAGGCTCAAGATTCGCCAGACAACAGTCTATTTTCCTTCCAGGTCGGAGGAATCCCTGAAGAAGAAGAAATCTCATCACATCCACTGACCTTGGGGGTTCTTCCTGATGACGTGAGGAACAAACTTCAGATCATAAGGGATTTCCTTCAACGGGACATCAGCCAATTAGTCGAAGATGCTGAGCTGATGCGCAAGATCTTTCGCGATCTCAAAGGACAAATCCCAGAAGAGACGAAGGAAGTTCTTATCCCTGTGGCATATATGGAAAGCATGCAAGTCTCAGTGCTAAGAGCTTTACAGCTGTTGACACCATTTTTCAGCACGAACCGAGGATGGCGTCAGAAGAAAGCCACGGTTAATGAAATCGGACAGAGGTCATGATGGTTCAACCGACATAGAGTATCGGCCAATGTCAGCCGATGGGATTCTGCCGATACGGGCGGTAGTATGCCAGCCAATGCCAGCCGATGGGACTCTACCGATATGGGTGGTAGTATCTAGCCAATACCAGCCGATGAGATTCTGCTCATATCAGCGGAAGTGTGCCAGCCGATGGGCCCCTGCCGATGGAGAGTAGAAGGTTAGCCGATAACGTCAAGGAGGTTCAGCCGATGAAGGCGGAGAGTAGTAGCCGATTTGTGGAGTTCGGCTAAGGAAGCGTGGGAGAGTCTTGGTCCTCAAGACTTGGTGGATACAGGGATTGGGCGATAAAAGCTCGTTTCCGACTCCTGTATGGGTCGTAGTTATTTAGGATAGTTTTTATTTAAGTCAAGGTTTGTAACGTGCTGTGACTGGTTAGGAGTCGAGGTTATAACCTTAGGGTATAAATAGACACCCTACATGGTCTAAGGAAGAAACAATCAAATCAATCAAACAAATCTACTTTTTCAATCATACTTTACCTTTCAAGTCGGCGACTTTGCCAAACCCTTTTCTTTTCACGAGTTCGTGCAAGTTAGTAGGGTTGCATCAACTTGATCTCCAGCCAACTTGTAAGTTCCGCGTTTACCGAGTAATATCTGGGCTTTAACTTTGGGCGCATCGCTGTCGTCTCGTTTAGATTTATTCAACATTTATCGATATTTACTAGATCTTCAAGTTTATCTTGTTGTTCTAATTTTTATCACCAATTATCCAGCTTGATTCGCATTTAATCGGCTTTTATCCGGATTTCACATCTATCTACTGTTCTATAGCCGATTAGATCCGTTTTAGGTGTTGCTTTTGTAGTACTGTTTGTGTTACTTTAATTATTTCCTTTGCATCTACTACACGTTCATCGGCTGATCTAGCTGATCGACCTACCCTATCGGCTATCTGGCCGATACGTTTTGCAAAGCAGACCGGAACACCATCCGATTGGCTTTTGTATTTAACGACCCAGATTTCCTTATCAATCAATAGGTCAGATTGACTGGCACGCCGCGGACACCGACAGTCTTACTACCCGAACAGGAGCTAAGCAGATTCTCCCGGGTGGTGTGTTATCGTGCGAGTCGGGTCACTCGTCCGATTTTCGCACCAACACACCTTTTGGCACGCCCGGTGGGACCATCAAATCAAGATATCAACATGATTTTGTCTACGACTGCTGAAGTTTCTGAAGATAACATCCTGGACATCATGATAGAAGATCTCAAGGATGATCAGAAAGCTGAGCTGGAGAGGTATATTGAGCAGTACAGGCTAATGTGCCTGAAATCTTTTAGCAAGACCAAGAGGGGAGAAGCCATCAAGAAGACTGGGTTCCCATCCCCTCGCCAGATCACCATCGCTGAAGACTCGAGGAAGATATCCCAGATGATTCAGCAATCTGTTAGTCAAGCGTTGATTGATCAATCAAGTGTAATGACTAACACTGTGTATAACGCCGTCATCAGTTCCCTGTCTAATGGTGTTGCATAGGGGTTTTAGGGACCAGCTTACGCACCTCCTATTTATACTCCGATCGAAAGTGCTTCAATGACACACAATGTGTCACAATCGGCTTTTCAGCCAATGCAGATGCCAGGAAGAGGATATGGCGATGTGCTGTTTTCCAACATTGTTGTCGCGCTACCTTCACCAATACAACTAGTTGTACAGTCTACTCCGATGCATGTTATGTCATCGCCGATAGCATCATCGGTGCCTTGGGGGGCAGCAGGAACTTATGCTGGATGGAATCCATCTACTGGCTACGGGATGGATCCGGGATCGTTCGTCCCAGCTGTGAAGTATTCAGTGCAAACACTGACACCATTGGCTCCTCAGTCGACGGTTCAGCAGTATCATCAGACTTCACCAGAGACCAACAAGGTAACAAATGTCCTGGAACCATGCAGGGATGAAGCGTCTGTGGTAACATACGATGGGGCAGCCGATGGATTGCCTTGTTAACATACATCGGCTCATCAGCCGATGATCCAGCCATAGTTGTTACAACACACATCGGCGGTCCAGCCGATTACAGCGCCGCAGGTTCAGCAGCACATGCCAGTTGTCCAGCTGATGGCATAGCTGATTGTCCATTATCAGCCACAGCAGATCGATTGGACTACAAAGATAGCCGCAGTGATGCAAGATCAGTTCGGGATGAAGCCTAAGGAGCCAACCTACACGTACAAAACACCATATCCACTAGCGTAGGATCTACTTCTATTTCCCCATCGATACAAGGTACCTGACTTCACCAAGTTCTTGGGTCAAGACAACACATCTACGGTGGAGCATGTCAACCGGTTCATCATCTAGTGTAGGGAAGCAGCTACTCAGGATGCTTTGAGGGTCCGGTTATTCTCATCAGCCTTATCTGGATCGGCCTTCCTGTGGTTTACAATGTTACCACCTAATTCAATCATCACTTGGACTGATCTAGAAAAATAGTTCCATAAATACTTCTTTGCAGGAATTCATGAGATGAAGCTTACAGATCTAACAAGCCTCAAGCAAAGAAGCGATGAATCAGTGGCCAGCTTTGTTTAGACATTCAGGGAAGTTAGGAACAAATGCTACATCTTAGTTCTGACCGATAGCCAGTTGGCCGATGCCACTTTTCAAGGGCTCCTACCATATATCAAGGAGAAATATGCTTCTCAGGAGTTCGAGAATCTGAGTCAGATAGTACAATGACTATCAAATCAAGAAGTGCGCCCTTTTGAGCAGAGGAGAAGCTTCCAAAAGAAGGTGGTGTACGTGGAAGATACTGACTCAGAGGAAATGGCTGAGATTGGCTTAGCTGAATGGGTTAAAAGCAAGAAGCCGATATCGTGCCCATTCGGGAAAAAGGAACCAGAAGTATTTGGTTTCGACACATCTAAGGCCGATCGGATCTTTGACTTGCTGTTACAGGAAGGGCAGATCAAACTTTCGCCCTATCATACGATTCCATCGGCCGAGTAGCTCAAGAAGATAAAGTACTGCAAGTGGCACAATGTCACGTCTCATGATACCAACGAGTGCAAAGTCTTCAGGCAGCAGATACAATCAGCTATTGATCAAGGGAGACTCAAGTTCGAAGCCCCCTCTAAACAACCGATGAAAATTGATCAGTATCCCTTCCCAGCTAACACAGTGGATGCTGGCAAGAAGAATGCACTCTAGACTAAGGTGCTGATGTCAGAATCGGCTAGGAAAAGTGGAGCCGTGGATCCCAGAGTCCAGGCATCGGCCAATGATGTTAAAGGAAAAGGCCGATTTGAAGAAGGAGAAAGCTTAGGGAGGTTCCGACAGCCGATCACGTCTCAAGAGCTAATCGGCAAGTTCCAAAGGAAGCAATAGCACGTGAGGTGCCATGAAGAGATGACACGTCGGCATGAAGATCATTGGGGGTGCCCATTCTTCATCCACTATTGGGAAAATGATCTCAGATTGCCATTGGCCGATGACTGCCCCAAATGTAATAGTTCGTACCATGGCGGCCGAGCATACAAAAGATCACGTTCTAGTGACAGAAGACGAGGGCCGATCAGCAAGAACAAGCCCAGGCATGACGACAAACACGTTATAGTGCATGATCGTCAGGGGGGCAGAGTCAATATACACGATCGGCTGGGGCGCAGGATCGACACATCTAATCGGCTAGAGATGGCCGATGATGCTGTATCGGACAAGAATCCTAGATGGTACCCTGCAGGTCTGACCAGATCTCAAAAGAGAAGGATCCAACATCTACGCCAATGGGAACAACAGGAAGGAGTGCAGAGGCATGCGCTAGACAGAAGAGGGGTCAGATCTCAAGTTTGGCGACCCAAGGTAAAAGTCGATGATCAAGATTCGGCTACTGATGTCAATATGGTCTTCATCCTGCCGATGAAGTTCATGGCTCCTGCCGATTGCACTGAAGTATTGGAAGCAGAGGAGGAAATGGCGAGATTGGCTTTGGAGCCGATGGAAGCTACCTTTGCCAAACCTGAAGATGACAAATGTCAACATCTGAAGGCAATGTTCCTCAAGGGGCAGGTTGATGGGAAGCCAGTCACCAAGCTATTAGTGGATGAAGGTGAAGCTATGAAAATCATACCGTACGCTATGTTCCGAAAGCTTGGCAAAGGTGAAGAAGATCTGATGAAGACGGATATGATGCTGAAGGACTTTGAAGGCAATGTTTGCCCAGCCCGGGAGGCACTCTGCGTCGACCTCACCATCGGCAGTAAGACCCTACCTACCACTTTCTTGATCATTAATGGTAAAGGGTCACTACAAAAAATCTTGGTTTTGATGACAAACATAAAGTGTCATGGAAATTACAAAATTTGTCACAAAAGGAACGGTATGACAAAAAATCACCGTCACGAAGGTCGTCATATATCGACCGTCGCTAAATGTACATTGTGATGAGAATATGGAAACTCGTCACAAAATGTCAATACTTTTTGTGACGGTTTTGTTATGCTGTCATATATAGTTGCAATTTAATGACGACTACAACTATCACATATTGGTTGGTCAACTTGTCACGTAATACACCAACCGTCACAACGAGTACCCTGGGAACACAACGTATTGTGACGATATGGTAACATCATATATAATTATGCAGATTTTGTGACATTTTCATTGTGTCTTGTTAAGTAAGGTAGTTAGAGACATCTTGAGACGACTCTAGGTCGTCATAAAGTTATGTTTCAATTCAAGGACCAATGTCACACAGATCTCTCCAACATTCTCATCACAGCTCATAAAGCATACACACATTTTGGCCAAGCCACCATCCACATACATTCCAGAGCATAAGACACAGTGGTTGCAGGTTCAAACACACAACACAGGTTGAAACGGTTCCATCACACTGGTTCAAACAGTTCCATCACATAGGTTCAAACATACAAACAGATGCAAATAAGTTCGACATAGGTTCTGACAACACAGTGCACAAAGTTCCAACAACAGAGAAAGTTTGTTGTTCTAGCAAGGTAGCAAAAGCTTAGGGAAAGGCATCATCGACAGAAACTGTAATCATACCTACCTCAATCTTTCTGAAGTTTTAGCACAGCTCGCAGCAGTGCATTAGTCTCTTCAAACTTGGTATGCATCCCCTTCACTTCTTCTTGGGTCTGGCGCAACAAATTTTGGTTTTCTGCAAGTGCTGCTTGGTTGGCTTCAAATGAGGTTTGCTGAGCAAGAAGCTGTGATTCCAACTGTTCCTGCTTCCTAGCAGCTTCCTCTCTTTTTGCTTGGAGTGTTGCCTCAAACTGAGCTTGCAGTCGTGCTTCTGCGACTGTCGATGTAGACCGGGCAGTCTTCGACACTTGATGGACACCAATGTTTGGAAGGAAGGTGGTATGAACGGCTGATCTGGCTCAGACTGTCAGCAACAATCTTGGAGGGAGACTTTTGTGCTTCTCCTTCTTCTGGTTCTCTTTCTTTCTCTGCAACCATATGTTCCTACATTGAATGAATCCACTTAACAAGGCCATACAATAGTGTTCAACTAGGCATTTACTTGAGTAAAGTACATGTATCCAATAATTATGTAACTTACATATATCTCATTTGCTAGAGGAGTACGACCATGTTGCGGACTATTCATACATTCCCCAAAGAACTCAACAGGATCTGGATCTGTGTTGTTGTACTTTGCCCTCTACAACATGCATAAAATTTGGATTACAATGATATCCGTGAAGGTAAAGAGAGAGTTGGACAAACATGGGATATAAGATTTTTTATGGCAACAACAAATGCAATCACTGTGGCATAGTCAACTAATTACTACTATGCTTTGCAAACCAACATTCACATCAATGCAGCCTGGATAGTTCAAGATAAACATCACAGAAAACATATACTGATAGGTCAAGAAAACCTGGAGGCAGTTCAAGAAAAACCTTGAATACACATTTGGGTGCAAGAAGTAATTAATGGCACACATATTGGATCCAACCAAACATCAGGAAATCAGGTTTGTCTCCATAACATTTCACATTTGGGTGCAAGAACTAATTACTGTCACAAAGTTACTTATAATTGGAATACACAGAAAGAAATAGTATCCATACTAGGTTGTATCGATGAGCAATATAGGACCTAGATCCAGTTCTTTTGTGAAGCTGCACTTGGGCTCGGTTATCTTTATTCTTAGCAGATTTCTTCTGCACCACAAATTCAATACAGAGGTTTCATATTCAGATGCACAGTTTGCATTACATATTAACAAAACCAGATAATGCAGGCATGCACCTCATTCTTTGGGTCACACCAGTACTCAACTAGCTGGATCCATTCATGTTTATTCAATTTCGGTGGAGGTTCTTTGGCCAACAACTGTTCTCTTGTCAGTGATTCATCGAAGTACTTCCTTTTTAGGTGATACCTTTGTTGCCTTACTCCCCTCTTAATGATATCAGTGCATGCAGCTTTGCTTGGTCCCTCATTCCAAACATCCACATCCAACCTTGACTAATATGTAGCCACACAAATGAATTATTAGACACGATTTTCACATGGGAGTATTGTAATGCATGAAAATAATTGGAAGAATGAAATAGATGCCTCACCGCCACTTTCCTAAGCACTTTTGATACTTCTGCCTGCCCCTGCTCATTATCATATTGTTTCCAAGATGTGTAGATAGGCAGGTTGTCTCTAAGGGCAACACCACATTCTGATGCCAGCTTCGCTGCTTGAAGTGGGACCTCAGGTTTTTTCTTCCCTACAGCCACCTCGATAGCTAGCTTCTTTCCTCTACTAATCATCTTCTCTAAGCCATGACCCACGATTCTCTTGCGGACATTCTTTGGGGGCGCTGCATTGGCAAATAATAATAGAAATGTATTATAATAGCAGTAGCAATTGTAGATATTGAATGGAGAAAGTAATTCTTGGAAACTCATATTGTTTACCTGGAACTGAGTCATCGAGTGATTGTCCTTTAGTTGTATGACCCTCTGAATTAGTAGCATCAAATCGCTCCGCCGACTCATTGATGTCATTGCTTTGCCTAGAGCTTTGTCCACCTGGCGAGTTGTCGCTAGGAACTATTCGGTTAACACTATTTGGGGGAGTAGGTTGCTGAGATAGGTTAGCAGTGGGTCTGGTACCACTAGGCACTATTTTTGTAGTTTCTGTGGTCTGGTTGGTGCTTGTAGTGAGATGGCCTTGCAAATTGCTGCTACTAAAAATGGCATTTGTATTAGGCTTCGCTTTCAAATTGTTCTTAGTAGGCAAGTTCTGTCTTGTCTTAGGTGGCTGACGGCCTGCAGTGGTCTTAGTGTTTACACGAGGCGAAGCACGAGGCGAATACATGGCTGCACTAGCCCTGGTGAATCTGGTTGGCATGCGCGGTGGCTTGTTGGCAGCTGGCATTGTTGCCACCTTTTCCTTCTTCTGTTTAGGGTGAGTTCCTGGAACCATCGGTATTACCTGGCAAGAGAAACATGCATCTTATAAATTAAGAAGACGGCAATACATTAATTAACTGCATTAATGAAGTATTTTCACCTCAGTATTTAGGTCATCATCACTGTCAGATTGGTTATGAATGTCAGAGGATGGATCATATTCAATGTCAGATTCTGGGTTGTCAGACAGTAGTCTCTTCCCTTTGCCCTCTTTCACTTTAGAAAAAACTTCTCTAACAGTCTGTTCTAACACTTCAATACCCAAAGACTTAAAAACATCCTGAACATTCTTTACGTGCTTCTTCCTTTCCTGCTCATACTTGGTAAGTGGCATTTCTTCTAATGCTTACTACGATGAAACACCGAAAGAACAAAAACTGGTTTCAGTTTCTATAAAGAAGTTGAAGAAAGAACTAACAGATCAGAAATTGCAATGGAAGTTAGTGGTGGATTCGGACATAGAAGGTTACACTTACTTTAGATCAGGTCGGATGTGTTGAACTTTGGAGAAGGCGATACCCTCGTCAAAGCGGGTAGCCGGCGAGGTGGCCGACGGGGCGCCTTGTGCAGAGCCGTGGAGGTCAGCCGGTGGAGGGAGTCAGGGATGCCGGGGGCGGGATGGGCAGATCAGGCCACCGGCGGAGGTGTGGTGGCGGGATGGGCAGATCTGGCCACCGGTGGCGGTGTGGTGGCAGGATGGGCAGATCCATCCACCGGCGGCCGTGTGGAGGCGTGATGGGCGAGTGGTGGCGCTATGTTGAGGGAGGGAGGAGGAGGCGGCGTGCGTTGAGGAGAGGGAGGAAGAGGTGGCGTACGTTGAGGGGATGGAGGAGGAGGCGAGGGGATGGGCGAGTGGGCAGTGGGGATTTTTCCCCTTGTCTGACCGGCTAAAATTGTATGGGCGAGGGAGGGGATGGGCGAGCGGGAGGCGTGGAGGGTCCCATGTGTCGGAGAAATAATCAGCGCGGGAGTGTGGGAGGTGTAGCTGCCAATTTTGGTCCTGGCGCGGTGGGTCCACCATGTCAGTGATAGTATTAGTAGTATTAGGAATTCAACTACATTTTTGGGGTAATAATGATTTCAAATGGAAAAAATGTCAGAAACAAAGTTCTATAACGCATGAAGACGTACCACTTTGATTTTGGTCATTTTTTCATATGACTTTGTTTGGAGAGTAAGAATTTTGAATTTCAAAATCTTAAAACTTCTAATAAAATTTTAGAGAACTAAGTAATTTCAAATGAAAAAGTCATGAAAATAAAAGTTGTACAACTCATCAATATATACAACTTTTATTTTAGTCATTTGTTCATCCGACATAGACATGGTAACATTGTTCACAAATTCTACGTATCTATCTTATAGTTATCTTATACTTTATGAAACTATAAGAGAGATAAGTAAACTTTATGAGCAATGTTATCATGACTTTGTCGGATGAACAAATGACTAAAATAAAAGTTGTAGATATTGATTAGTTGTACAACTATTATTTTCATGACCTTTTCAGCTGAAATCATTTCGAGTTTTAAAATCATGTTTGAAGTTGTCATTTTCAGAAATTCAATTTTTGAATTGCTCAAACTTTGTCACATGAAAAGATGAATAAAATCAACACAATAAATTGATAGTTCATGATTTTATAAAAAAATCATCACATTTGGAGTTAGTATGCCGGAGAAATACTAGTTACAAGTCTTTGCCAGAGATTAAAAAGAGAAATCACTCTTGCTCAAACGTTGGACCCATGTGGCAGTGAAGGTAGATAAGCAAGTTGTAGATAAGATTCTAAAAGAAGCAGAGGCCACAGGTTGGCCACGCGCGTTATGGCCTCGCCACTTGCAGGTAGCCTCGCCGGCGACCCCACCTTGAGCTGCTTCGCCGGCGACCCCGCCTGCTGCCTAGTGCCCCACCCACCTTGAGCTTCCTCACTGGTCACCCACCTGCTGCCTCGCGCCCCACCCACCTGCTGCGTCCTTGCCCGTCCCACATCTTGCGCTGCTTCGCCCCCCCCCCCCAATTCGAGTTGAGCCAACCATAGCTGTTGGTACTGAAGGTAAATCATGGGATGGATATGGATAGAAGCTGGTTGTATAACCATTGCTCGATTTGTATCCTTTGACACCTAATTTTTTCCCAGGTCGAGATGGATAGAAGCTGGATATATAGCAGTGGGCCATTTAGAGAACCCTATCTTGCTGGCGTTGATGAATTCATGAAACATGTCTGGAGAACCTTTAGTGCAGATGAGGAAATCAGTTGCCCATGCCGTCGATGCCTAAATCATAAAGAATTAACTCAAGAGGAGGTAGAGGAACATATCCACATCAATGGTATTTCTAGGTGCTATACAAGTTGGATTCACCATGGAGAGGAAGGTAATGATGATGGACAAACTGATGGCATAGCTGTTGGTACTGAAGGTATGTCATGGGATGGAAATGGCCAGCCTCCAATTGATGATGAAGGACAAGTTGAAGATGTCGTAGAAGATAGTGCACGAGGAGTTCAGGGGTTGATTCAAGATTTGTACACCGCAGCAAGCCATAGCTTCAGTGTGAACTTATATCAAGAAATCATGGAAGAGGCAAAGCATGAACTTTATCCAGGATGCACCGAGGAGTCTAGGTTGACTTTCATTATTAAACTATTGCATATAAAGGTGTACAATCGGATGACAAATTCTGTGTTCAATGCATTCCTTGAGTTGCTTTCAACATCATTGAAGAATGTTACCGGCCTCCCTAAGTCCTATAACGAAACTAAAGCTATACTTCGGAAACTTGGTTTTGGTTATGTTGCTATTCATGTGTGCAAATATGATTGTGCCTTATTCTGGAAGGACCATGAAAATGATGATCATTGTCCAATTTGTGGTGAATCAAGATGGAAAGTGAACAAGGAGGGCAGAAAGAAAGTTCCTCACAAGGTCCTACACTACTTTCCAATAATTCCACGCCTTCAAAGGCTTTTTATCTCTAAGCAGCGGGCACAGTATGCAAGATGGCACAAGGATAAGAGGGTACCAGTTGAAAATGAAATGAGGCATCCTGCTGATGGAGAAGCTTGGAAAGAATTTGATGATACTTTCAAGTCTTTTGCAGATGATCCCCGCAGTTTGAGGTTAGCGATTGCTACTGATGGATTTAGCCCATTTGGTCAGATGACCAATTCACATAGCATCTGGCCAGTGATAGTGGTTCCATACAATTTTGCACCATGGATGTGTATGGACCAATCCAATTATATGCTTGCTTTAATTATTCCAGGAAAAAAATCACCAGGCAAAGATTTCCATGTGTTCATGCAACCTTTGATAGCAGACATGCTTACCCTTTGGCAGGGCGTCTCTACTTATGATGCATATGAAGGCAAAGATTTTACACTGCATGCAGCGATTTTGTGGGGAATTAATGACTACCCTGCATTAGGCACCATGTCAGGCAAAACCACTAGGGGTTACTTCGCATGTGTGCACTGTGATGAGAATCCATGCTCCGAATGTCTTAGAAACAAAATTGGGTTCATAGGCCATAGACGTTTCCTCCCAAATGACCATCCCTGGAGGAAAAATAGATCTTTCAATGGCCACCATGAAAATAGAGAGCAACCAAGGAAATTTAGTGCAGATGAGGTTATGGCAAGGTTGGATGAAGTTTCCTATGTTCCAGGCAAGAATCCTAATAAGCAGAAAACAAGAAAACGACACCGTAATGGAGAACCAGTATGGCATCTGAAAGTTACCTTGTATGATTTGCCATACTGGTCAAAATTGAAGCTACAGTACAACCTCAATATTATGCACATAGAAAAAAACATATGTGAAAACATTTTGTCAACTCTACTTAATATTCCGAAGAAGACAAAGGACACAGTCGCTGCTAGACTAGATTTGGAAGACAGAGGTATAAGAAAAGAGCTTCATTTGCTGAAAGAAGTTGGTAATTCGATGACGAAGCCCAAAGCTTGTTATGTTCTAACACCAGAAGCAAAGAAGAAGTTCTTGCAGTTTGTTAGCAATGTTAAATTTCCAGATGGCTATGCCTCTAATATATCAAGATGTGTCAATATGGAGGGAGGAACAATGCATGGGCTGAAAACACATGATTGTCATATACTGCTGCAGCGTATTTTACCAGCTGGCCTTCGCGGGTTGGTGCACAAAGATGTATATGAGGTAATTGCTGAATTGGGTAGGTTTTTTAGACAACTTTGCTCTAAAACTCTAAAGGTTGATGCACTGCACCAGATTAAGAAAGATATTGTAATTATTCTTTGCAAACTGGAGAAAATTTATCCTCCTGCATTCTTCGATGTTATGGTTCACCTAGCAGTACACTTACCTAACGAGGCACTCCTTAGGGGACCAGTTCAGTATGGATGGATGTATCCTATTGAGAGAAGATTGGGCACCTTTAAGCGTTTCATCCGCAATAAAGCAAGACCTGAAGGATTTGTTGCAGAGGCATATACTGCCTATGAGTGTATGACCCAATGCTCAACATATTTCCATGAAATTATTACTAAGTTCACTCGGCCTGAAAGAAACTTAGATGGAACACAACACATAATACCCATTGATTACTCTATTTTTGGTCATGGTATTAACCTGTTGGGTGCTTCAAAACTTCATTACCAAGATAATGACTATGACTCCATGGTTTGGTTTGTTTTAAATAATTGCGAAGAGGTTGATGAATACAAAGAGTGAGTAATTCTTGTCATTTCATTTTTGCCAACATTATTCAATATTAGTGTCACAATAAACCAATTAACCTATTCCTTTCCAGCTTGTATAGGGCAGAATTGGAACAACAACAGGTCAGCAATATTGAAAAAATGATGTCAACCCATTTCGCTGCATGGTTCAAGAAACATGTGCGTGCAACTTTTACATCTTGACTGAATCATTTAGTACAGAATAAATTTTCAAACCACCAATTCTTTGTGTTTTCCTGTAGCTTACCAGATTGAAATATGAAGGCACAACAAATGTTGATGAAGACCAGTACTCACTCGCATGTTGGCCGGATAGGCGTGTGCGATCATACACAGCCTGTATAATTAATGGGGTACGGTACCACACTATGGCTCGTGAGGCACATAGGAAAACACAAAACTCCAGCATCAAGACTGCAGGTACTCACAATGATGACACTATTGACTTCTATGGGACAATCACAGACATTATTGAGTTGAAGTACACTAAGAACAACAAAGAAGATAGATCTGTTATCTTATTACGGTGTGAATGGTACAATATTGAGGGAAGGACATACCAGATGAAAGATGACGGTTACTTCAAGAGCATTAACATCGAAGGCCGATGGTATAAGAATGATCCTTTTATTCTAGCCACAGAAGCTTCACAAGTATTTTTCTTGGAAGATACAAAGTTAGGTCCATGTTGGCGAGTGGTATAAGAATTTGGTCACCGACATATATTTGATGTTGAAGAGTCCGACGGAAAACAACCAATCCATGAACAAGTACAGACTCGATGTCAAGAGGCATACCAAGAGGACAATTGTAACGTCCGGAAAATTTCTCCAATTAAATCACCTGTTAAACCACTCGCTAAAAATCTTTTCAAAATCTTTTCATCATTTGAGCTCAGTTCTTGTTTATCCATAATCCATCTCAAAGCCTAATCTCTCTTTGATTAGTTTATCTTAGTACCAACCCCTTGTCTTTAAACCTTGTGTCCTCTTTGAGCCATCACCATTAGCCTGTAAATTCTTCTTTTCACATGTGCTCTCATGCACAAGCCTTGCCACCTCCCTTCTGTCATTCACCAGCAGGCACACACAAGCGTGCAGTACAAAGCAATACAGGCGCCATGCTCACTAGCAAAAACAGCAACACAGACCACAGGGCAGCAGCACGCCATCATGGCACGCATGCCGCTCCGCTCCACCGTTCCTGCTCGTGCCATCCCATCTCCCTGCCCGCGCATGCGTGCCCCACAGCGCCACGGCCTTGCCACGCCGGCGACGAGCTTCTCCACTTGAGCACGCACAACACCAGGCACTACCATCGTCTCCTCTTCCTGCTACCTGTTCACGCACGATGCTCAGCACGCAAGCAGCACAGCAACACAGTGCTAGCAGTAGCAGTGCCGCACGCCAATAATGGCTCGCACGACACGAGCTGAGCAAAAGCCGGAGGCTTCGCTCACAAGCCTCGCTGCCGTCGCATCCCTGCCCGCGCACACCGCACCACGCCAAACCGAGCAGCGCCGCCCGCCTGCTTGCGCGCCGCTGACCGTCGGGCACGCGCGTGCCCGATCAGGCCGCGGCCTCGCCGCCCGCGCCGCCACGCCTCCCACGCGCAAGCTGCGCGAGCACGCCACCGGTGCACTGCCGTCGAGCCATCCCCTCAGCCCGCGCCTGTGCTGCCCGTGCTCGTCGCTGTGCCGCCCTGTGCACCTCGCTGCTCGCGTCGTCGCCTGTGCCCGCGCATCCCGCCGGCCGCCATTAAAGCCGCCGCCGCCCCCAAGCTCGCTGTGCCGCCCGTGACGCTGCCTCCCCTTCCCCGCGCCTCCGACCTATAAAAGGCGACACCGAGAACCTCACCTCCAACATCCCGAGCCTGCCGAGCCGCCCAGCTCCGCCACTCTCCGTCTCCCTCTCTTGAATCGAGCTCCTTGCTCCTCCACACAGAACGGGGCGCTGCCTCGATCTCCCTCTCCAAGCTGCCCCTGCCCGAGGTGAGCCCGGGTCGAGCTTCCCCATCCACTCCTCTCTCTTCCCATGCCTTTGGACTGGAAAATAGTGCCCGGAATCACCCCCCACGGCGAAGCTCCAGTGAGCTTCGGCCGGCTCCAATGGCGGACGGGAGCAGACGAGCACGACGTGCTCCGTCTCCCTTTCTGTCTGTTCTGTTTGTGTGTGAGCACATAACCGGCACATGGGCCTAGCTGTCCACAAACAGCCCAAAACCAGATATCCACCACGTACGAGAGCACAAGCCACCAGAAAATCACATCCCATTTATGTTAATCCATTTTCGGATTTAATTAGCATTCAATTTTTACAAATATCATATCTCGCCCATCTAAACTCCGATTCATTTGATTCTTTCTCCTAAATTCCTCTAAAATCATATGTTATCTATTCCAGCTATTCTCTTCTTGAGCTCAAAAGGTAAAACATTAATTTATTTTATTTATTGTGTGCTTGCTTGTGTTTGCCGTAGCCGATGGAGTGAACGAGGAGGAGTACCGCGAGCCGGAGTTCGACGTCGAGTACCGCAAGCAGGAGCCTGAGGACCCGTAACGCAAGCAGGAGCTCCCGGAAGGCTTTGAGGACGGCAAGTCCAACCCCATCCTTTGATGCATATTTATCCTATATTTTTCATACACAACCTATTGGCCTATTTTATAAATTGCATTGTTTTACTGCTGAAACCCAATTGAATAGCCACTCCTTGATTGCTATAATTATGCCTTGATGACCTAGATTATTCTCTAAATATGATATGCTCTGTTTGGAGGATAATCACTGCTATAAATGCTTAGGACTTTACTACTCTTTTACAACTCAATTATGACAACACTGTGATTTATCAAAGAATAAATGTGTGCATGTTTTAAAGGATAAAAGGGGGATTTCGGAAAAAATAAAGGATTACTTAGATGAGGTGGATGGTGTTTCTTGTGTGAAATGCCTTATGTGGAAGACTCGTACCTTTGTGGTTGAGCATGGTTGGGAGATATCCATCTTGTCATGTGTAAGGACCGGGTTGATGTGTCATCTTGCCTAACCCTTTTATCGTGCAACCACTCGACTGTTGTGTGTGGTAACGGATTAGCATAAATCCCACTAGCTGGTCAGCTAGCCAAAAGGAGAGCTGGTGAGCAATGGGAGATCATGGAGTAGGAGTAAGATCTTTTTGACTTACATCCCGTTTTGAGCCTCGTTGGTAGGTCATGAACCCCTTGGTTTTGCTTCCGTGTTGGCTAGTCTAATTTAGCTATGGTGGGTAATGGCTTTGTTAGGATCTGCAGCAACACTAAGGTGATCGTGTTGCGGTACCCTACTTGTGGGTAAAGTGTACAACCTCTGCAGAGTGTAAAACCTATTCGAATTGCCATGTCCATGGTATTGGATCAGTTACGGTTTGGGCACATAACTAGCTTTGTGGGAATGGTTGGTTTTATGGTGTGTGTTGATTTTGGAAGTGTCCTGCAGTTGTGCTGTGAGCTACCGTGGACAAGGAGTCCGGTAGCATTAAAACTTGGATCCTTTGTGTAGGATCAACCCCGCTTATTGATTCGGTTACTAAATAAATGCTTTGTGAAAATTCTTTGACAATGAACCCTTGCATGTGTTAAAATCTAGCTTTATTGCAAATGAACTTTAGCCTTATCCTTGTTATATCCTGTGCATAATCTTGTATTATCCCCCTCCATGGGTATGGTTGGACTTGTTGAGTACTTTTGTACTCACCCTTGTTTATGTTGTTTCTTCAGAGGAAGACCCGGACTTTGTTGCTGAGGACATCGAGTAGGTGGTCATTTCCGCACCCAACATTGCCTGTGGCGTTGGCCCTTTGCAGAATGCTTCCGCTGGCGTGTAGTTACTCTAATCCCGATCTAGACCCCGTCTGGATTGTGCTTTGGAGTATCGTCGTTGCTACTTTGCTTATCGTTATAGCATTTCTTAAGTGTCCACTCGCACGGGAGTTGTAACGGGTTATGAACCATCTGTTGAATAAATGTGTATCAGCCTCCTGGGACTGATATTTGTATCACATTTAGTCTCTACTTAAGTGGGGACGCTTCAACAATACTTTGTCAGGAGATTGTACAGTGGGAGACATTTATCCTGATATGGATTTGATGGACGTGGATAATCAACTAGGCAGCCCTATTAATGCAGACCTTGTCGAGAGCATCCGTCGACATCAACAAACACCTAAACATAATGAACGAGACAGCGAAGATGAAGATGAAACCTTCCTTGAGTACCATAGTGAAGATGAAGCGAGAATATCAGAAGACAACAGTGATGATGACTAACCTTTGCATTTCTGGAGCTATTTGTGAACCATGAACTTCTATTAGTGACTCTATTGTATCTGAATTATGCTACTGAAATTTGTATCTAAATTATGAAATTGTATGCCTTGTTGGATGTGGTATTTGTGAGCCAAGACCTTGTATGCAATGATTCTGTTCTATGCACATGTAACCTATTGGAAGTTACATACAGGTAGGCTATATGCTGCCCATAATTCATTGAGATGATATATACTACCAAAATTCTGGGTTTTTATGACAACCTCACAGTGTCATGGAAATTACAGTATCTGCCATGTATATATATGCTGAAATTTACATACATGCTGCCAAAATTGAATCCACACACAGGTTACACATCAATGCAAAAGGGATGTTTAATTCCAACATAGATCTGAAAGGCGCAAATTTTCATACCAAATGCAAATACATCCTGCTTAACAGGTTCAATACATCATGTCCTACTTCATCCTCATAGCCAAAAGCATATTATATGTGGCCAACATATCCAGCCTACTTCACAGCATGTCCTACTTCCTCATCATTGCCTACTTCAACACTACAGTTACAACCAAAAGGATGGCCAACACTAGGAATGTTACATTCAGACAGCCACACACAAGACAAATGCAGCTTCCCATGCCTTCCCTGTTCTTGCCAACCATTTCCTTCACCTTGTTCAGATTCCACTCTAAGCTATCAATTTTTTCCACCAGCTCAGGAACTTCTGTTGTCGAAGCTGCTGCAATGGTCGAGGAAGCTGACAGTAGATATCCATTATCATGAAGGAACACCACATATTCTTCCTCGAACCAATACCTAGTACATGTCCCCTGCATCCAAATTAAAATAACAGGAAAATTAACATCAATAGTGCAGCCACTGAATACTAAAAAACACTACCATTCTCAGGCATGCCCATTCAAACAAGAAAGAAATTTAGACAGTGCAAAATGATTATATCACTGACATTTCGATAGTTCTTCCTGGGGCACTTGAAAAATCTCCTTCCAAAGTTATAATTAGATTGCGTGGTAGTGGCAGCAGACACCCTCACGTCCTTGCAATCTGGGCACATTATCAACGGCAACCCGGCCACATCATCAATTGGCGCCGGCAGCTCAACAGTAGTGCGCAGAGGTGCAACAACAACAACAGCAAGGGGTGCTGGTTGCAAGGCAACCCTAGCTGCACTTGACCGCCGAGTGCGAGCGGTAGATGATCATGCCTGCGACATGAGAACTTGAGAGAGCGGGGATTGATTAGGCCTCACACATCTACTGGAATGGGGGAAGGAGAGCCATGGGAAAGGCAACAGAGGGGGGATGGGGAGGGGGATGAGGGCGTCACTGCCACAATGGCGCCCTGGGGACTAGGAGCATGTCGCTGCCGGTCACCGGAGTTCCTCGCTCGGCTGGGCGGGCTTGCAGCAGATCTGCACGCTAGCTCCGCCCAGAGGCCGCCCTCCGTCGTCTTTAGTTGGGGTGGACTAGGAGCACGCTGCCAACCAACGAGATGGAGTCGCTGCTGGTCACCGGAGATTCATGCTCCCCCTGATGGCTCCGCCCGCCGCCCGCTCGCTCTCCAATTGGGGATCGAAACTGGAAGGGTCCACCTCCTATCGGCGGGTATGTTGACTTTGGGGGCCGTCATATTCGAAATAACAAACAGTGACACTCAAAAGCCATCACATAAAAAACATCACATATCGTCATAGAAACAGCAGCGTCAACCGGCTCCTGCGGTTTACATTTTGTGACGACATTTGGTACCTTTAGGTGAGAAAAACAATAGTGTCGTCAAATAGTTCTGACTGTCCAGATTTTATGACGCTAAAGACTTTTGCATCATATGATGATATATTATATGACAAAAATTTGCCCCGTCATGAGGATTTTTGTCATGGAAAGAAAGTTCTCTTGTAGTGGGTCCTATAATATGCTTTTAGGATGAGACTGGATCCATGCAAATTGTTGTGTTCCCTCCACAATGCATCAAAGCCTCGTCCAATGGATCGGCGACACCATCGAAGTTGTCATAGCCGATTCATCCTTTAATGTTGCTGCTACCGATGCGCCGCAATGGACCTATGAGTGGGTTAGTTGCATATCTGGCAAGATTTGGGATACGGACTTCCTTCGGGTGTCCAATTTTGGGTTGCAGCTGATCCAAGCAGTCGGTTCTAAAGAGTCATCATGATGGATGGTTTCGACCAAGAAGATGGGAAGCTTGGCCATGGTTTTACATCGGCCAATGTATTGGATCAAGTGGATTTGGGAGATGGTAATAAACCGAGGCCGACATATGTTAGTGCCAAGTTAGATCCTAAGTATAAGCATGAATTAGTAGATTTATTAAGAGAATTTAAAGATTACTTTGCTTGGGAGTATCATGAAATGCCTGGTTTAAGCCGATCTATTGTTGAACATCGGCTACCGATAAAGCCAGGATATCGGCCACATCAACAGCCTGCATGATGGAGTAACCTGAAAATATTACCTGATATCAAGGCCGAAATTACAAGGCTGGTGAGGTGGGATTTATTCGGCAATGTCGATATGCTGAGTGGATCTCTAACATTGTTCCTGTGTACAAGAAGAATGGAAAGCTACGTGTTTGCATTGATTTCAGGAACCTCAATCAGGCTACGCCGATGGATGGATATCCGATGCCGACGGCCGATGTGTTGATAGATGTTGTCGTAGGGCACATGGTTATTAGCTTCATGGACGGCAATGCTGGTTATAATCAGGTGTTAATGGCCAAAGAAGATATTTCCAAAACGGCTTTCAGATGTCCTGGGCATCTCGGTTTGTTTGAATGGGTGGTCATGACCTTCGGTTTGAAGAATGTTGGAGCTACATACCAGAGGGCTATGAATTATATCTTTCATCAGCTCATTGGTGCCTTGGTGGAGATTTATATTGATGTTGTTGTTGTTAAGTCAAAAGGGTATAAAGAATATTTGGCCGATTTACGTAGAGTTCTGGAGTGCACAAGGAAGCATGGATTGAAAATGAATCCAAATAAGTGTGCTTTTGGCATATCGGCTGGTCAGTTTCTGGGCTTCATGGTTCACGAGCGTGGCATTGAGATTAATCAGAAGATTATTGGTGCTATTAACAAAGTCATTGCTCCACAGAACAAAACCGAGTTGCAATCTTTAATCGGCAAGATTAACTTCATTCGGCGGTTCATATCCAACTTATTTGGGAGGATTCAGTCCTTCAGCCCATTGTTGCAGTTAAAACCCGATCAGGAGTTTGTTTGGGGCGGAGAACAGCATAAGGCTTTAGATAATATCAAATAGTATTTGGTGTCACCTCCTGTGTTGGTTCCTCCTCAGGCCGACAAGCGTGCTATCGGCTCAGCGTTGGTACAAGAGTTTGAAGGAAAAGAAAGGGTGATCTATTACGTCAGGAGGAGACTCTTGGATGCCGAAAGCAGGTATTCCCCAATTGAAAGGTTGTGCCTATGTTTGTACTTCTCTTGCACTAAACTTAGGCATTACTTGTTATCGGCGGAATGCATTGTCGTGTGCAAGGATGATGTGGTTAACTATATGTTATCGCTGCCGATTTTGAAAGGAAGAATTGGGAAGTGGATCCTAGCTCTTTCGGAGTTCGACTTAAAATATGAATCAGCTAAAGCCGTTAAAGGGCAAGTGATGGCCGATTTTGTTGCTCAAGATTGTGGACTAGATGTTGCCATTGTCCAACCAGCTCCTTGGACTCTGTATTTTGATGGGTCTTCATGTGGGACGGGATTAGGAATCGGCATAATACTCATATCACCCTGGGGGGCAAGTTATGAATTTTCTTTGCCGATTGAGGCTACAGCTACAAATAATCAGGCTGAATATCCGGCTGTCTTGAAAGGTATCCAATTATTAAGGGAGATTAAAGCTGATGCCGTGGAGCTGTTTGGGGATTCAAAGTTCATTGTTGATCAATTAACTAGAGAATGTGAGTGCAGGGATGATATCTTGAGGATGCATTATGAAGAGTGCCTCCAGTTGTTGGAGTTCAGGACCATAATGATTGAACACGTCCACAGAGAATATAATGAGGACGCCAATAGGCTCGCTCAGCATGCTTCTAGTTATCGGTTGATCTACGGTACATTGGTTTTGGGGATGGCGGCCGATGATTGGAGAAGGGAAATTGTCGATTACTTGAGGAATTCGTCCAAGAAAGTTGATCGGCGGTTACGTTTTCAAGCTATAAAATATGTGTTGCTTGGAGAAGAACTATACTATCGGACGATTGATGGAGTTCTGCTCAAATGCCTTGGTGTTGAGGAGGCAAAAAGTTTAATGGGTGAGATTCATGAGGGGGGGTGTGGAGCTCATCAATCAGCTTTCAAAATGAAGTGGATGATCAGAAACAATGGGTATTACTGGCCGACAATACTTGAAGATTGTTTTAAATATTACAAGGGCTGTCAAGATTGTCAGAAATTTGGCAACATACAAAGGGCCCCGGCATCGGCTATGAACCCTATAATAAAACCATGGCCGTTCAGGGGTTGGGGAATTGATCTCATCGGCCAGTTATCCACCGTCGAGTAAAGGTCATAAATTTATTTTGGTCGCAACTGATTATCTCACTAAATGGGTTGAAGCGATTCCTTTGAAAAATGTCACGTCGGCTAACATGGTTGAGTTCATGAAGGAGCACATTGTTTATTGGTTTGGTATTCTGCAAACCATGACAACCTATCAAGGGACCATGTTCACCTCAGGGGATTTCGGGGAATTCGCTGTTAGCATGGGGATTAAGTTGTTAACTTCCTCTCCATATTATGCTCAAGCCAATGGTCAAGCTGAGGCATCTAATAAAGGGATTATCAAGTTGATCAAGAGGAAGATCAAGGAACAACCAAGGCGATGGCATACTACACTTAAAGAGTCCTTATGGGCTTATCGGATGGCTTGTCACGGTGCAACCAAAGTATCCCCTTATCAGTTGGTATACGGGCATGAAGCGGTTTTGCCCTGGGAGTTGAAAACTAGATCTAGACATGTATCACTGCAGGACCAGTTAATGGCCGATGATTATTCCACCTTGATGAAGGGGGAATTAGATGATTCAATGAATCATCGACTGAGGGCCTTGATCAATATTGAAGAAAATAAAAAATGGGTTGCCAGATGGTATGACAAGAAGGTCAAGGTTAGAGAATTTTCCCAAGGAGATCTTGTCTAGAAGCTGGTATTGCCGATAGGGTCCATGGATCCCAAATTTGGTAAATAGTCACCTAATTGGGAGGGGCCATATCGAATAAGTCAGTGTGCCCTGGGGAATGCATACATTTTAGAAACTCTTGAAGGAGAAGAGTTTGCGAGGGCTTTGAATGGAAAATACTTAAAGAAATATTTCCCCAGTATTTGGGTGGATGCTTAGCCAATGACACGATGCATCAGGCCGATGTGTGGTTTGAGATGACTTAGCTGATGTAATTGCAATTCGGAACATCAATTGTTACATGGCCGACCATAGTTCAAGTCGCCCTTAAAATAAAACTACTGACAAGGCTGAGAATTACAAATAATTGATAATGATCGAATTATGCCTTGCTTGTGTTATCTATCTTCGGATCTGATTTGGTTCTGGGCACCTGATGACTGGAAGCTGTAGCCTTGAGGGAATCCACAATTGACTTGACGTCCGCAGGAAGATAATCCATAAGTTCATCCCGGTGAGCTTGAATCAGGTTTTTGTCAGCTTGAGTGAGTTTCTCACCAGAGTGAAGGATCTCAATGGCTTTCTCAAGTTCGTCACTCATCCATCTTGGCTGAAAAGAGAGAAGAAAGGTTAATTGATGGGTCAGGAGTTTGAAAGAAAGCATACAAGTCTCATCTGTCGACTAAGAAAATGATTCCATTGTTGGTTACTCGATTCAAAGCTTGGAAGTATGTGCTGGAGATTAACAGAGAGGAAGCTCTATGATTGCCTTCAAGATGGAAGCCAGGGACTTGTATTTATAGAGCGAGGTAGACGAAAGACAACAGTCGAGTATTAAAAGAAGTAGCCGTTGGCAACTCAGAAAAGCTACAGAGGACTGTTCAGACTTGGTTGACCCTGAGGAGATAGTTTTGAAGCAAAAGATGTATTTCACTCCGAAACTGGGGGTATGTGTTGACACTGTTTTTCAGCACGAACCGAGGATGGCGTCAGAAGAAAGCCACGGTTAATGGAATCGGCCAGAGGTCATGATGGTTCAGCCGACATAGAGTATCGGCCAGTGTCAGCCGATGGGACTCTACCGATACGGGCGGTAGTATGCCAGCCGATGGGACTCTACCAATATGGGCGGTAGTATCTAGCCGATACCAGCCGATGAGATTCTGCTGATATCAGCGGAAGTGTGCCAGCCGATGGGCTCCTGCCGATGCAGAGTAGAAGGTTAGCCGATAACGTCAAGGAGGTTCAGCCGATGAAGGCGAAGAGTTGTAGCTGATTTGTGGAGTTCGGCTAAGGAAGTGTGGGAGAGTTTTGGTCCTCAAGACTTGGTGGATACAGGAATTGGGCGATAAAAGCTCGTTTCCGACTCCTGTACGGGTCATAGTTATTTAGGATAGTTTTTATTTAAGTCAAGGTTTGTAACGTGCCGTGACCGGCTAGGAGTCGAGGTTGTAACCTTAGGGTATAAATAGAGACCCTACGTGGTCTAAGGAAGAAACAATCAAATCAATCAAACAAATCTACATTTTCAATCGTACTTTACCTTTCAAGTCGGCGAATTCGCCAAACCCTTTTCTTTTCACGAGTTCGTGCAAGTTAGCAGGGCTGCATCAACTTGATCTTCAGCCAACTTGTAAGTTCCGCGTTTACCGAGTAATATCTGGGCTTTGACTTCGGGCGCATCGCTGTCATCTCGTCTAGATTTATTCAATAGTTATCGATATTTACTAGATCTTCAGGTTTATCTTGTTGTTCTAGTTTTTATCACCAATTATCCACCTTGATTCACATTTAATCGGCTTTTATCCGGATTTCACATCTATCTACTATTCTATAGCCGATTAGATTCGTTTCAAGTGTTGCTTTAGTATTACTATTTGGGTTACTTTAATAGTTTCCTTTGCATCTACTACGCGTTCATCGGCTGATCTAGCCGATCGACCTATCCTATCGGCTATCTGGCCGATACATTTTGCAAAGCAGATCGGAACACCAGCCGATTGGCTTTTGTATTTAATGACCCAGATTTCCTTGTCAATCAACATGTCAGATTAACTAGCACGCCGCACACACCGACAGTGTTACTACCCGAACAGGAGCTAAGCAAATTCTCTCGGGTGGTGTGTTATCGTGCGAGTCGGGTCACTCATCTGATTTTCGCACCAACAACAGTGCACAGCTGATCATGCCTAACAAGAACAAATAAACCAAGATGTGGCTGTCTTCAAGGCCCAAGCCGATGAACTTCATCACATGATCGGCTTTCTCGATAACTCTCACGGCAACATCATCAGAGAAATCAATTGGCTCAAGAGAAGACGGGCAGAACTGGCCAAGGAGATGGAGGCGGTTAACAAGTCTATCAGTGTCGAAGAAAAGAAACTGAACAACCTCCCAATCATTATCGAACAACTTGAGCAACAGAAGTAAGACCTAGCCCATCAAGCTATCAAGCTCCACCGATCTGCGCCAAACATTCCGGAATCAGCCGATGAAGACTAGTAGACGATAAACACAGCTAACCAAATTTGCCTGCGTGTGATTGACGCCATCGAAGCACTCTTAGGTTAACTGTAACAAACTTCATTTGTCTCTGGCCTATATTATAATGTGACCATCTCTTTGTCTCTTGTTCGATCAATGTTCAATTTATTCAATTCTTGGTACCTGAAATTCCACGAGGGTTTTCCGATCTAAGAGCGATCAGTACCAAATCAACCATGACGTAGCCGATGCCTCAAAATATAATCAATCTGTACTCATTGGCTATCTGTGTACACACTGGGGCATTACTCCTTTCAACTAATAATTTTTTTTTACATCCCGAATATAACTTACATACGTCGGCCTTGACTTATTATCATCTTCCAAACCTACTTGGTTAAATGCATTAGCCGATGTAAACCCAGGTCTAAACTTTCCGTTTATCATGATGATTCCTCAGAGCTGAATGCTTGGATCGGCTGTAAGCCAAAATTAGACACTCGAAGAAAGTCAGTGTCCTAGAACTTGCCAGATATGCAACTAACCCGCTCATAGCTCCATTGAGGTGCATCAGCTATGGCAACGCTGACGGACGAATCAGCTGTGACAACTTCGATGGTGTCGCTGATCCATTAGACGAGGCATTGGTGCATTGTAGATGGAACACAACAATTCACATGGATCCAATCTCGTCCCAAGAGCATATTATAGGACCCTTTACCATTAATGATAAAGAAAGTGGTAGGTAGGGTCTTACTACCGATGGTGAGGTCAACGCAGAGTGCTCCCCGGACCGGAGAAACATTGCCTTTGAAATCCTTCAACATCATGTCTATCTTCATCAAATTTTCTTCACCTTTGCCAAGCTTTCAGAACATGGCATACGGCATGATGTTCACAGCTGTGCCTCTATCCACCAATAGCTTGGTGACTGGCTTCCCATCTATTTGTCCCTTAAGGAACATTGCTTTCAAATGTTGGCGCTTGTCATCTTCGGGTTTACCGAAGGTAGCTTCCATCGGCTCCAAAGCCAATTTTTCCATCTCCTCCTCAACTTCCAATACTTCAATGCAATCGGCAGGAGCCATGAACTCCATCGGTAGGATGAAGACCATGTTGATGTCGATAGCTGAATCTTGATCATCGGCTTTTACCTTGGGTCGCCAAACTTAAGATTTGACCCCTCTTCTATCTAGCGCATGCCTTTGCACTTCTTCCTGTTGTTCCCATTGGCGTAGATGTTGGACCCTCCTCTTTTGAGATCTAGTCAGACCTGCAGGGCACCATATGGGGTTCTCGTCCGATACGGTATCATCGGCCATCTCTAGCCGGTCGGATGTGTCGATCCTGCCCCACAGTCGATCATGTACTGTGACTCTACCCCCTAGCCGATCATGCACTGTAACGTGCTTGTCGTCATGCCTAGGCTTGTTCTTGCTAATCGGCCCTTGTCTTCTATCATTGGAGTGTGATCTTTTGCATGATCGGCCATCACAGTACGAGCCATTACATTTGGGGCAATCATCGGCCGATGGCAATCTAAGATCATTCTCCCAGCAGTGGATGAAGAACGGGCACCCCCAATGATCTTGCCGATGTGTCATCTCTTCGTGGCGCTTCACATGTTCTTGTCTTTTCTGGAACTTTACGATTAAATCTTGAGACGTGATCGGCCGTCGGAACCTCCCTGAGCTTTCTCCTTCAAATCGGCCCTTTCCTTTAACATCATTGGCTCATGCTTGGACTCTGGGATCTATAGCACCGTTCTTTTTGGCCGATTTTGACATCAGCACCTTAGTATGGAGTGCATTCTTTTTGCTGGCATCTATTGCGTTAGCTGGGAAGGGATGCTGATCAATCTTCATTGCCTGTTTAGAGGAAACTTCGAACTTGAGACTCCCTTGATCAATGGCCGATTGTATCTGCTGCCTGAAGACATTGTACTCATTGGTGTCATGAGACGTGGCATTGTGCCACTTGTAGTACTTAATCTTCTTGAGTTGTTCGGTAGATGGAATCGTATGGTAGGGCGAAAGTTTGATCTGCCCTTCCTATAGCAGCAAGTCAAAGATTCGATTGGCCTTAGTCGTGTCAAAACCAAATACTTCTGGTTCCTTTTTCCCGAATGGGCACGAGATTGACTTCTTGCTTTTAACCCATTCAACTAAGCCAATCTCAGCTTCCTCCTTTGAGTCAGTATCTTCTACGTACGCCACCTTCTTTTGAAAACTCCTCCTCTGCTCAAAAGGGAGTACTTCTTGACTTGATAACCGTTGTGCTATCTGGCTCAGATTCTCGAACTCCTGAGAAACATACTTCTCCTTGATATATGGCAGGAGCCCTTGAAAAGCAGCATCGCCCAACTGGCTGTTAGTTAGAACCAAGCTGTAGCACTTGTTTTTGACTTCCCTAAATCTTTGAATGTAGCTGGCCACTGATTCATCACTTCTTTGCTTGAGGCTTGTCAGATCTGTAAGCTTTATCTCATGAACTCCTGCAAAGAAGTATTTGTGGAACTGTTTTTTCTAGATTGGCCCAAGTGATGATTGAGTTAGGTGGTAACATTGTGAACCACTGGAAGGCCGATCCAGATAAGGATGATGAGAATAACCGGGCCCTCAAAGCATCCTGAGTAGCTGCTTCCCCACACTGGATGATGAACCTATTGACATACTCCATCATAGATGTGTCATCTTGACCCGAGAACTTGGTGAAGTCAGGCACCTTATATCTATGGGGAAATGGCAGTAGATCATACGCCGGTGGGTATGGCGTTCTGTACCTGTAGGTTTGTACCTTAGGCTTCATCCTGAACTGATCTTGCATCACCTCGGCTATTTTTGTAGTCCAATCGATCTGCTGCGGCTGATGATGGACAATCGGCTGCGCCATCAGCTGGACAACTGGCATGTGCTGCTGAACCTGCGGTGCTGTAATCGGCTGGAATGCCGATGTATGCTACAATAGCTATGGCTGGATCATCGGCTTAGGAGCCGATGCATGTTGACAAGTCAATCCATCGGATGCCCCATCGTATGTCACCACAGACGCTTCATCCCTGCATGGTTCCGAGACATTTGTTACCTTGTTGACTTTTGGTGAAGTCTGCTGATACTGTTGAACCATCAGTTGAGGAACTGATGGTGTCGGTGTCTGCACTGAAGACTTCACAGATGGGATGAATGATCCCGGAGCCATCCCGTAACCAGTAGATGGATTCCACCTAGAATAAGTACCTGCTGCTCCCCAAGGCGCCGATGATGCTATCGGCGATGACATAACGCGCATCGGAGCAGACTGTATAGCTGGTTGTATTGGTGAAGGCGGTGCAATAGCAATGTTAGGAAATGGCACAGCGCCATATCCTCTACTCGGTATCTGCATCGGCTGAAAAGCCGATTGAGACACATTGTGTGTCATTAAAGCACTTCTGATCGGAGTATCGATAGGAGGTGCGTAAGCTGGTTCTTGAAACCCCTGTGCAGTACCATTGGCCAAGGAACTGATAACAGCGTTATATACAGTGTTAGTCATTATACCTGATTGATCAATCAATGCTTGACTAACAGATTGCTGAATCATCTGGGATATCTTCCTCGAGTCTTCAGTGATGGTGATTTGGCGAGGGGACGAGAACTCAGTTTTCTTGATAGCTTTTCCCCTCTTGGTGTTGCTAAAAGATTTCAGGCACATTAGCCTGTACTGCTCAATAGACCTTTCCAGCTCAGCTTTCTAATCATCCTTGAGATCTTCTATCATGATGCCTAGGATGTTATCTTCATAAACTTCGGCAGCCGTAGACCCGGTCATGTTGATATCTTGATTTGTTGTGTCCCACCGAGCGTGCCAAAAGGTGTGTTGGTGTGAAAATCGGACGATTGATCCGACTTGCACGACAACACATGACCCGAAAGAATCTGCTTAACTCCTATTTGGGTAGTAGCACTGTTGGTGTGCGCGGCGTGCCAGTCAATCTGACCTGTTGATTGACAAGGAAATTTGGGTCCTTAAATATGAGATATGATCGGTTGGAGTTCCGATCTTCTCTGAAGGGTGTATCGGCCGGACAGCCGATTGCGTAATTCGATCGGCTAGATCATCCGATGAACACATAGTAGATGCAAAGGAAACTGTTAAAGTAACATGTACTATACAACGGAAGCAACACCTGAAACAGATCTAATCGACTGTAGAACAGTAAACTGATATTAAATCTGGGTAAAAGTTGATTAAACGTGAATCAAGCTGGATAATTGGTGATAAAAACTAGAAGAACAAGATAAACTCGAATATCTAGCAGATATCGATAACTTTTGAATAAATCTAGACGAGATGACAGCGATGCACCCGAAGTCAAAGCCTAGATGTTACTCAGTAGACGTGGAACTTACAAGTTGGTCAAAGATCAAGTTGATGCAGCCCTGCTAACTTGCACGAACTCGTAAAAAGAAAAGGTATTGGCGAAGTCCCCGACTTGAAAAGTAAAGTATGATAAAAAGTAGATTTGTTTTGTTTGATTGATAGTTAGTTTTTCTTAGACCACACAGGGTCTCTATTTATATCCTAAGATTACAACCTCGAATCCTAGCCAGTTACGGCATGCTACGAATCTTGACTTAAATAAAACTATCCTAAATAACTATGACTCGTACAGGAGTTGGAAACAAGCTTCATCGCCCAATCTCTGTATCCTTCAAACCACCAAGTCTTGAGGACCAAGACTCTTCCACGTTTCCTTAGCTGAACTCCACAAATCGGCTACAGCTCTTTGCCTTCATCGGCTAGACCTCCTTGACATCATCGGCTGACCTTCCAATCTTCATCAGCAGGACCTCATCGGCAGCTCTTTCAAACCTTCATTGGCCGGATCCCATCGGCTAGCATACTCTCACCTGCATCGGCTGGATCCCATTGGCTTACATCAACTGATACTTTCTATCGGCTGAACCATCATGGCCCCGACTGGCCGATTCTAGTAACCATTGTTTCCTTTTGATGCCATCCTTGACCCGTACCGAAAAACGGTGTCAACACTTGCTAGGGCTTCATTTATAAAGCTCCACATTGATGATAACGAAGGACTTGGCTCGACGGGCAAACCATCGGGCTTCCGTCTGGTTGGCGGGAAGTATTTCATGGATAAGGCAGTCAAGGAATGGCGTTCTCCAGTCGGTCGGGGGGTCGGAACCTAGGCCTGGTGCCTCATCGATCTCCATGACCTTAGGGTCAGCATTGGTAGCCGGCTGGCCAGCCCCCAAGCCTAGGTCAGTTGCGATGGATGGTTGGCTAGCCCCTAAGCCCGAGTCAGTTAGGACGGCCAGTTAGCTAGCCCCTGAGCCTGGGTCGAGCACGGTGCCATCAGCCTGCTTTGGCTCCTCATACCACACCGAGGGCTTGTACTGGTCGCTAGCGAAGACACCGGTCAGGACTGGTTTGCAGCCAGATGCCATCTTAGTTAGCGTGTCAGCTGCCTCGTTGAGTCGTCGGGGAACATGGTTCAACTTGAGCCCGTCAAATTTTTCCTCTAGCCGGTGTACCTCCTGGTAGTACGCCACCATCTTGGGGCTAATGCAATTTGATTCCTTCATGACTTGGTCGATGACAAGCTGGGAGTCTCCTTGGACCTCCAGTCATCGGATCCCCAGCTCAACAGCGATGCGCAAGCCGTTGATCAGTGCCTCGTACTCGGCCTCATTGTTCGAAGCAGAAAAATGTAGGCGGACCGAGTACCTCATGTGTACGCCAAGGGGAGATATGAAGACCAATTTGATGCCTATGCCCTTATTCATTAGCGACCTATTGAAGTACATCGTCCAGTACTCCTGGTCCACTGCCGTCGGTGGCATCTGGATCTCCGTCCACTTGGTGACGAAGTCGGCTAGCGCCTGGGACTTTATGGCCATTCGTGGTGCATATGTGATCCCCTTCCCCATCAACTCAAGAGCCCACTTCACGATATGCCCATTAGTGTCTTGGTTTTGGACAACCTCTCCCAGGGGAAAAGAGGTCACTACCGTCACTGGGTGCAACTCAAAGTAGTGGCGCAGTTTCCTCTTGGCGATGAGGATGGAGTACAGGAGTTTCTGGATTTGAGGGTAGCGAGTCTTAGAGTCCAAGAGGACCTCGCTTACGAAATACATGGGGCGTTGGACCTTGAGGACGTGTCCCTCTTCTTCTCGTTCCACCACCAGGATGGCGCTAACCACTTGCGTGGTCGCCGTGATGTAGAGAAGGAGAGGTTCACCGTTGTCCGGAGGGACCAGGACTAGGATCTTGGCTAAGAGATTCTTGAGCTTGTTAAGTGCCTCTTGAGCCTATGACGTCCATGCGAATCGATTGGTCTTTTTCAGGAGCCAATAACAGGAAGAACTCGTTCGCCGAGGTGCGAGATAAAATGGCTAAGCGCGACGAGGCACCCCATAATCCGTTGAACCCCCTTTAGGTTCCGGATCGGACCCATCGACTCGATGGCTATGATTTTCTCCGGGTTGGCTTCGATGCCACGCTCAGACATGATGAACCCGAGAAGCATGCCCCCCGGGACCTCGAAGACTCATTCTTCAGGGTTGAATTTGATGCCATTCGCTTGTAGTTTGGCAAATGTTTGTTCGAGGTCGACCATGAGTTGGTCAGCCCACATGGACTTGACTACGATGTCATCCACGTACACCTCCATGGTTCGCCCGATGAGGTCTTCGAAACACTTGAGCATACACCGTTAGTATGTAGCTCCCACATTTTTTAAACTGAACATCATTGTAACGAAACAATACGATCCAAACGGTGTGATGAAAGATGTCGCGAGCTGGTCGGACTCCTTCATCATTATTTGATGATAGCCGGAGTACGCATCAAGGAAGCAAAGGGTTTCGCACACCGACATCAAATCGACTACCTGGTCTATGCGCAATAAAGGAAATAGATCTTTTGGACACACCTTATTGAGACTCATGTAGTCAACACACATCCTCCATTTTCCACTCTTTTTACGTACAAGAATGGGATTAGCAAACCATTCGGGATGGTGTACTTTCTTGATGAATCTGGTCATCAAAAGCTTGGCCAGCTCCTTGCCTTTGGCCCTGCGCTTCTCCTCGTTGAAGCGGCGCAGGCGCTGCTTGACTAGCTTGGAGTCCAGTTTGATCCTCAAGGCATGCTCGGAGATAACGTGGAGCCGATTCGTGCCTTCTTATAGGGGCAGTTCTCGGGATCGAGGAGGATCTCCTTGATGCCCTCTGTAGGCTCAAAGGATTCGGCCTTCCTGTTCGAGTCCAGCGCTCCCTCGACCATCTTCTCCTTGATGACCTCAAACTCGTCGGCATTCACGGCTATTGTGGCGAGCTCACAGCTCTCCACATCACACTGGTAGGTGCGCTGGAAGGATGTGCCGATGCTGATGACCCTGTTGGGTCCCGGCATCTTGAGCTTCAGGTACGTGTAGTTGGGAACATCCATGAACTTCGTGTAGCAGGGCCTTCCCAACATAGCGTGGCAAGATCCTTTGAACCCGACCACTTCAAAGGTGAAGACCTCCATTCGGTAGTTGGAGGCATCCCCAAAGGTGATGGGCAAGTCAATCTGCCCAAGTGGTACTACCTGCTTCCTCGGCATGATGTCGTGGAACGGTGCTCCGGTCGGCCGGATACGGGACCAGTCGATGCCCATGTCGTCGAGGGTCTGAGCGTAGATGATGTTGATTCCATTGTCCCCATCCATCAGCACCTTGCTGAGGTGCTTTGTGTCGATGATTGGGTCGACAACGAGTGGGTACTTCCCTGGGCGTGGGATGTACTCAGGGTGGTCGGATTGGTCAAAGGTGATGGTGGCTTCCGACCATCGGAGGAAAGAGGGCACGGCTGGTTCGGCGGCAAACACCTCGTGGCACTCGAGCTTGGCCCTTATCCTTGTAGTGTAGTACTCCGACCGGCCGAAGATCATGAGGTAGGCATGAACTTTCGGGAAGCCGTCACCCTCCTCATTTTCTGGGTCAGCTGCGGCTGGATCTGACTTCTTGCGGTCTTCCTTTTTGAGGCCACCGGAGAAGTACTTCTTGGCAAGAGCACAGTCCTTGTACAGGTGCTTAACGGGAAACACGTGGTTCAAGCATGGTCCCTCAAGGCTCTTATCGAAGTGGTCGGGCGCTTCCACTGTGGGAGCGCGACCAGCCTTTCGATCAATGGTGGTGACGAGCGTGTCCGCGACCCGTCGCTTGCCCTTGGCTTTCTTCTTCTTTTTGCTGAGGTGGTCGAAGGGACCTTCGCCGGCCCCCACATCTCACTTGGCCTTATCCTTGGAGTAGTCAAATATCGACCCAACTGCCTCCTCATTGGAAGCGTGGCTGGTTGCGATGTCCAGGAGCTCCTTGGTGGTTTGTGGGCTTTTTTGTCCCAGCTTGTGGACCAGAGACTTGCAAGTGGTTCCTGTGAGGAACTCTCCGATGACATCGGCGTCATAGATGTCGGGTAACTTGGTGCATTAGTGGGAGAAGCATTGGATGTACTCGCGGAGAGTCTCTCCTTGCTTCTGTTGGCAGCTCTTGAGGTCCCAAGGGTTCCCAGGGCGCGCGTGTGTGCCTTGGAAGTTCCCTACAAAGATTTCCCTTAAGTCTGACCAGTTACGAATCCGGTCGGATGGGAGGTGCTTGAGCCACATTTGCGCGGAGTCGGCCACATACATTGGTAGGTTGCGAATGATGAAAAGGTCATCATTCGCACCCCCGGCCCGACAGGCGAGCTGGTAGTCCTCAAGCCATAGGCCAAGGTTGGTCTTCCCATCGTATTTGGGGATGTTTGTCGGTGGCTAGTATCATTACAGGAACGACGCGTTACGGATGCGGGAGCCGAAGATCCATGGTCCCGGCATGTCGGGACTCATGCTCCAGTCCTCCGCACTATCATAACGCCCGTCGTGCCAAGGATGGCAGCCGCGCCCGTGGTCCCAGTCGTCATCATTCGGCTAGCGTCGCCGGGCATCCAGGGTATGTTGCGCATCCTAGTTGGGACCAAGGCGACCCTGGATGGAGACTCAGCTAGTTGTGACCGCGTCATCGAGAGCCAACTGGTGAACGGTCACATTTTTGACAGGTTGTGCCATGACCGCGGGCTGGTGTCCACTATGAGCGCGCCACCGGGACGGTGAGCTCTTGGCCTACTGGGCCACCACCCGTTCAAGAAGCACGCGAACCTTGCAGTGGGCCTGGTGTGCCTTGGGCGTAGAGGCCTCAGGGAGCCCCCGAAGCAAGGCCGCCACCACGACGATGTTCTGGCTAGCTCTGTTAAACATCAGGGGTCCCACATCATCCTCTAGGATCCTTTGATGCACGTCGCGAGTGGTGGCGCGAGCGCATCTACCCTCTTCGTGAGCAGAGGCATGCGCACCATCTTCGTCCTTGTGAACGGCTGCGGACACACCATCCTCACGGCGTTTGAGCTCGCGGTCGAGCATAGCACGCTCCTTCTCTAGCTGGAGGCGAGCCTCGTTGATCTCCTTCTGCCACTCCTGTAGCTACTCGCACTGCAGGTGTGATAGGGGAGTTGCGTTTCCTTCGGCCCTGGAGCCGGCGGGATGGGCATCCTCCGCATCGTTGACGCTTTTGACATGCCCTTCAGGAGTGCCCGCCATGAAGCATTCGCGTGAGGGGTGATGGCTCCCCTCATCGGAGTTGGTGTTGGAGCTCTCCAAAGACTCATTCGCGAGAAGGTCGTGGAAGGACTCCGACACGTAGTCCACCATTCCCACGAACTCGCCGTCCGTAGATGGGGGTCGCATGCATTGCGTCATGAAGTAGCATGCGAGCCTTGCGGTGTTGCATAGGCCAAACGCAAATGCCGGTAAGGCGCTTCTCGCGAGTGTCTCTGGAGAGAGCAGTTCTCCGCTAGAGAGCTATGTCACGATGTTGGCAAGCGAGAATAGGGTGCACTGCATGTCCTCCCAAGTCGGTCGGGGTCCCAGGAGGGTGCTGAGTTGGTGCCACATGGCCTCGCCATCAACATCAGGGACCCTGCGGTCGTCCGAAGTGCGAGTCTCCGAGGAGCGCAGGCGAAGTCCCTAGAAAGCCTCGACGGTGGGATCGAGGTCAACGGTGTGGCGGGGAGGAGTTGGAGCATTGGTCAACACCAACTCACCTCCCACTGTGACGATGAAGTCCGGACTACCGAAGCGCAAGTGTGTGCCCGGTGCCCAGCTTGCGGCGTGGTCACCCATTCGAGACCTGCTGAAGAAAATGAATGTGACATGCAAATTTCCCTACCTAACGCGCCAACTGTTAGTGTATTGGACCGCTGACTAGTGATTATGAATTGCGCATCAGGCTCGGATGGTGTGCTAAGAGGACACGAAGATTTATACTGGTTTAGGCAAGGTGCCCTACGTCCAGTTCGGTGTTGTTTGTGTTACTTGGCATGAGTTTGCAGTAGGGGGTTACAAATGATCGAGAGAGGGAAGGCTCCTAGGTCTCTATGAGCATGTCGTGGGTGTGTTCTGAGTGTCATTCGAGAGTCCTTGAATCATCTCAGTTGAGTGGATTGTCGTGAGAGAGAGTCGTCATCCCCGCGCAGGAGAGCCTGCCTCTCCTTTTATAGCTCAAGGAGAGGTAGGGAAAGAAAAATAAGAAAGAGGAAGAAGAAAGAGAAGGGTCGTCGGGCTCCGGTCTTCCTTCCTGTCGCAGTGGGCCCTGCCGGTCTTGTTCGTGATGTCAGGGTGGTGTTGGGTGCCTCTGTTGGCTACAGCGCCAGGCGTGGCGCTGCATTCCCCGGTGTGGCCTTCGTCTTGTCGTAGTACGGCGCCCTCTACGGGCTCAGGGGCAGCTCCATACCGGGAGTTGGTAGCACAACGTCGGCGTGTCTTGTACTGTTGATGGCGTGTGCCGTCGGGGTGGCATGTCGCATCGGGTGCGATGGGCCTGTACGGGCGTTTGCGGTTTGACCGCAAACTTGCCCATATGGGCATGGTAGGTGGAGGTCGCTGGGCCCTACTGTGGGCCACGTCCCATGGGTCGGGCGAGCATCCTGACCCTTTGGGGTCGGGGTCGGAGTCGGGTGAGGTGGAGTTCCTGTTGGCGAGTACGGACGCGTCCGACCCTCGTTGGCAGGGTCACGCGAGGCGGGGGGTTTTACTGTCTCGAGTCTAGCGAGCCTGGGTCGGGCGAGGTGAAACCTTCCGAGGGTCTTGCCGCGAAAAAGGTGGGGGTCTTCATGCGATTAAGGATCTTGAGCGATATCCTTAGGGTATCCCTAATACCGATACCCGACAGTAGGAATATAGTGGTTGAATGTGGGTACTTCCGGAATGTAAAATAGATCCTGAGGCACTATAAAAGGGGATCCTACCCTGTTGTAAATGAACATTATTTTTCCAATCGAGAAGGGAGAACACTGCTCTGTTCGCAATTCTCATTCTGTTTGGTATCAAATTTGTTTGCCACCAACAGAAGTGCCCACCGTGTTCTTAGCCACAAAATAACCCACGATGCCACAACCCAAAAAGAAGAAGCCTGCCCAAGGAGTCGAGGGTGAGAATGAAAACCCTGCGACTTAAGAAAAGAGACTCATACATGTAACCAAACCAACTCTGATATAGAGAAGTTAGCAAGAGTCGAAGAAAACCTAAGAACCGAAAGCGAGAAAAGAAAAGCTGATGCACGGGCAGAAAACCAAGAAAAGGTGATGCACACGCTGAAAACCAAGACCCAGAAACAAGCGCAAGGAATGATCAATTAGGAGTTGTGGAAAAAGAACTAGATTCAGCGCTAAAACAATTTGGGATCTTGAATAGGCAAAAGAAAAATTCACTCAAGAGTTCGAGATATAGCGGTTGGCAGCACAAAAATAGCAAAATTAAACCAGGCAAAACAACGGCATTACAAGAAGAGCTGGATGAGTTACAATACCTACAAAACACATCATCCCAAATGCAACCACCCTCGAGCCAACACCATAACCCAAACCTCATGAGGATGCCGCAAATTAACCCAAGTACCAATATGCACAATGTCCAAGTAGCGACGCGAGCCTATGTGGCAATGGACCCAAGCTCACCTCTATTCATGGGTCTCCAAATTGTCCTATGGCCCCCAAATTACAAAATAATGTTCTTACCAAAATTTAATGGACAAATATTTTTAATCATGTGCGAAGGTGCATCACTCAGTTGGTACTCTCTGCTCGCGCTACAGTCAGCCCGAAAGAGACTTGTATCATTGTATTGTGATGTACTCAATATTTGTAATGGCCGTGTTTAGTTCCCGATTCGGGTGGTGCCGAATCGGTAGCACTTTTGTTTTTTAGTGCTAATAATTGTCTAAAAATTGATTAATTAGACTTAAAATGTTCATCTCGTAAAGTACAACAAAACTGTATAATTAGTTTTTGATTTCATCTACATTTAGTACTCTATACATAGGTCGACATTTCGATGTGATGGAGAATCTTTTTTTTGCATAGTGAAATTTGAGGTTGCATTTCAGAAACTAAACAAGGCCAATGATGTTATTATCGATTTGTACTATTTGAGACGTGATTCGCACGTGATTTGTACTATCTCTGACAAGCAGAGCTTCACGTGCCCTTCTCCTCTCCAGTCTCCACGGGTCGTTGGTGGGTGTGCCAAGTGCCAGCACTGCTGGCTGAACCGTCGCATGTGTGCTGCTGTAGTGCTGTGCTTGTCAACCTGTGCGCGGTCTACGTGGTGCACCGTGCAAGCAACGACAATGTCCGACTTCCTGCTTTGGGAGAAAAAATTTGTCCAGCCTCTTGATGCGCGGAACACCATCTAGATGAAGTGTTATTCGTTTTGGGGTTATTAAACTTTTATTTATTTGAATTAATCCAAATTTCAAAATAAAAGGAGATGAAAGAACACCGTGAGTCATGTTTTTAGCCTGTGGCACATTCATGTTAATGAACCCATCTGTGTACAAATTTATGCCTATTTTAGAAATAGTGAATATGGATCATCAAATTAACTAAGCTAGCACCCGAGTTTTGTGCCATACGTATTGGGCTAGGGGTATGCGATATTTTTTTCCCTTCTCGTTGCAACGCACGGTATGACGCTTGCTGTAACCTATTAATTGCCCTTTAAACCTTATTTTTTAATAGAGGCAGCTCTTTATTTATAAGAGTGATTCAGCACATACAAGTTCTTGGATACAAACAGAAATACAATTCCACTAGACCGAACAATAACAAAGTTGGCTCGACCGAGCTAAAACATGAGCTACCTCATTAGCACGAGACTAATATGAACAAAAGTATATGAAGTAAACTTCCTTGATAAAGCCTTGATGTCTGCAACGATAGTGCCCACTTGAGACTGATCCATTTCTGGTGCATTCAGATTCGAAACAAGGGATAAGCAATCAGACTGTATCACAATCTTGTAGAAGCCTTCCTTACGTGCCAAAGCTACGCTAGACTGCACAACATTCTGCTCGGACCGAAGAGAATTGGAGAAGATTGAATCCCTGTACAATTAAAATACCTCTCAGTTCTCTTGGGAGGGGACTAATCGAGCAAATTTGTACCGGGTCAATAGTCCATCCGTCGTGGCGAAAATTTTTTTAGCGTAATTTAAAAAACTTTGGTGTAATAAAAAAAACTTTTAGTGTGAAAAAAAAGGAGTACAACTAATTGCGCTGTAGATTACAGATCAGCCGGACGGGCAGGGTAGATTCTGCTCGCCCGGCCCAAGGCCCACCCTTGCTCCGAGTCCGAGCGAGGGTTATTCGCGGGGGAAAGAAAAAGGAGAATCCGAGTGAGGGCTCACACAGAAATGGTAGTAGGAAGGAGCCAAGGAGGGGAGGGCCCCACGCCGCCGCTCCCCCTTTCCCGTTTCCTCCGCCGCCGCCTGACTCCGATTCAAGTTCATCTCCGAGTTCGACTCGATCTCTGAAGGCGCTAGGTACATCGTTCTTTCCTCTACCTCCCTATTTATCTGGATCTGATTTCCCAGTAAGCGTGAAGCATCAATCGAACGATAAAATTTGTTGATTTATCGCTCCCTCCATCAGAAGAATTCTTACCGGAGGTCAGGAGGAGTGAGAGATGTCATCGCCTGGCTACTACGATGACTACGACCGGAACCAGCGGAGCCTGGTGATGGACGCCTCCCTGCATCCGCCAATCCACGGCGAAGGCCCGGACGCCGCGGCTGTCCCGACGCCGGCCTCGGTCCTCCTCGACTTCAAGGCCTACATCGACGGGCGCCCCAACGCCACCACCGCCTGGTCCAAGACGAGGAGCGGCGACCGCATCAGCGTCACATTCTGGCCGGCCCAACCGCCACGCGTCTCCTACTTCTCCGTCTTCTGCCCTGACCTCAAGCCCGTTGACTTCGCCGTGGAGCCCGTCGTCATGGCCTCGGAGGACGACGTCGTGCTCCTCTGCGTCATCCTGGGTCCTGGGTTCGCCATCTCCAAGCGCGACAGCTTCGACTACTTCGTCTACCAGGCCGGCGGCGGCTGTGGTATGCCGTCGTCGCTGAAGCTGCTCAAGCACCCGGGCCCCTCCCGCATCTTCCACGACTGCAATGTCGGCCTCCTACGCTGCCGCGACCCCAAGCTTGACGACGGCCTGCCCACCCTGCGCTCCCACAGCTCCAAGGGCGATGGCTTCTACGTCATCGCCGCGCTCAGCTATGAGTCCATGGTGCCTGGGCGCTATGACCTCTACACCTACGATTCCAGGACCGAGGAGTGGGCCACCAAGGTGGCCTTGATGCGCCGGGAGCAGGAGCTCGGCCACCACTCCTACCATAAGTACACCAAGGTGATCACGGTCGGGGGGAAGGCCGGCACCATGGGCTGGGCTGATCTCTGGCGGGGCATCCTCTTCTGCGATGTCCTCTGCCAGGACCACACCGTGCCGCTCTGCTACGTCGCGCTGCCACCTCCGATCAAGCCTGACAGGAAGATGCAAGGCGGTCCCAGGGTAGCCCGGGACATTGCTGTCGTCAATGGCTGCATCAAGTATGTTGAGCTCCAGACACATGTCAGGCCGGGATCAGTAACTGATGACGACTTCATCGCCGATGATTGGACGGCCGCCACGTGGAGCAGGAAGGCTCTGGGGAAGGGTTCCTGCTGGCAACCCGGCTTCAAGGTCCGTGCTTCCCAGCTGATCTCTGCCGGAAAGAAGAAACCGCCGCTGCAATTCGAGCTGCTGCCTAAGCTGGTCGACGATCAAGGCACTCCTCAGCCAACCTTGGAGAGGCTCCACACTGCGCATCCCAGGCTAAGCTTGCACGAAGATAATGTTGTCTACTTGATGACTAAGATCCACTGCTTCAAGGACACCAAAGCATGGGTGCTCGCTGTCGACGCGAAAAAGAAGACACTGCAAGGAGTTGCCGAGTTCGATGCACGAAGAACCCTCGTCATGGATTTCACCTATATGTGCAGCAGCATATCTCAACATCTGCACATGGCTCCAGGTGATTATGCTTTACCAGCAAATCTCTGATTGATGTTGTGATTACTTGAACAGAATTGTCCATGTAAATGTTGCCTAGCTATCATCCGTATCTAGTTCAACTTAGCTGATTAACATATCACAGTTGATTTGGAGCTGAGTTTAGAGATCAAAAGTTGCCTTTAACAATAAAATGCTCACATCAATATGGATGGTGGAAATGAAAGTAACAATGATGTGCTTTGACAGTAATAAACCATCCCTGTTTGATATCGCCTTCTAGAACTAGCACTGGTTGATAGATTCTCGTCATATCATTAGCGGTTTTGTTGGCCGGACATGGGATGCGCATATGCTGTTTAGTTGTTTCTGAATCTAAAATTCTTCCTTCTTACTAAATGTCAGCTGTTTTGTTATGCGCAGCTACACATGGTCACCTGAAACGACCAGGTATGCCGATGTGGCAATCCTCTCTCAAGAAGCAGGCCTGGGATAGTGAACAGAAGCACCAGGAATCTGAGGCCCAAGGAACCAGCGCAGAAGGAACTAGTTTCAGAGCTCTAGATCAGGACAACATGGACTTAGATAAGTAGAAGATGGGCAGATTTGTAGTATATGGTTTGTAAAAATCTTGTTTATTAAGGTTATGGGTCGGTCTAATGTGAGACTTTGGACAAAGTTTTAGTAAATCGGTAATGCTGTTTAACCTCTTTTTCACTGCATTGTTTATCAGTTGTAAGCCAATCGTTCAAGATATTATCATACATTTCATCTATCTGTGTGGTTCGTCAGAAAATGTTGATTTTGTTCAGGGACACGGTGGACCTATAGCATCTTCAGTTTGATAGTTTGTCTACTTCGGACTTTGAAGGATGTTGATGCTGCATTTTGAGATGTCTCTGAGAGTTAGCATTCAAGATATGTATCTGAATGGCCGAATGGTCAGTACAAATCACGCTGATGCACAGCGTGAGTTTCACCTGTCTGTGCGGCAGGGCATCTACACCTGGCTGGGCTCCAGGTACTAAGGGTAAACCGGAAACGATCCGGGATGCCGGAAAATGCAGTTTGTTCGGTAGCACACAGCTTCACTTGCAGCTCATAAATTAAAAAAAAAACGTTCATTTTGCCGAGGTCTAGCATCAAGGGTACAGATCATTGCATATCCAATTATCCATCTATCTCCCCTTCCCTAAGCCACACAAAACACACACTGACACATGTACACACAAGCCCAATCATTCCTTCTCTTAATTTTGTACTACTACTACGAAATAAAATGTGTTCAAGTTCTTTTTTATCCCTTCAGAATTGCGTGGATGAGGTTCTTCGGAGCGAACTCTTGGTAGGGAGGACCAGTGCAGCCACTTCCAGTTTCAGCTGCAAAAAGAAGGCAAACAATAGTGTTCATAACACATTGACCATGCATCAAAAGTAAAACAAGGTGTTGGGCATGCATGGCATGGTTCAGTATGTTTCAGTACCTCTTTGCACTGCTTCTTGAGCTTTAAGTTGTCATCAACCAGTCGACGAACCTCATTTTCGACGTATGCCTGCACAGTGCACATAAACAAACAGTCGGCGAAGGGTTCCTGCTGGCAACCTGGCTGCAAGGTCCGTGCTTCCCAGCTGATCTCTGCCAGAAAGAAGAAACCGCCGCTAAGCTTGCACGAAGATAATGTTGTCTACTTGATGACTAAGATCCACTTCTTCAAGGACACCAAAGCATGGGTGCTGGCTGTCGACGCGAAAAAGAAGACACTGCAAGGAGTTGCCGAGTTTGATGCACGAAGAACCCTTGGCATGAATTTCACCTATATGTGCAGCAGCATATCTCAACATCTGCACATGGCTCCAGGTGATCATGCTTTTCCAGCAAATCTCTGATTGCGTGATTACTTGAACGGAATTGTAGTCCATGTAATAAATGTTGCCTATCATCCGTATCTAGTTACTCTCTTATTTAATCGTTTAGCTTCGTTCAAAAAAAAATTAATCGTTTAGATGTTTGCCATGCCAACTGAATTGAATGATGGGGGCATGTCAACTATTTAAGCCTTTAAGGACAATATCTGAGATTTGGGGTCATGTTTGAGTTGGATGCAATTCATTGATGAAAATTTTGAGATTTAGTTCGAATTCAGATATACCTCTCTTCCAAACAACCCTCTGAAGCTGTTCTCAAGATAAGGGACAAGCAGGGTTCCCAGAGTAATTGGAGATTGCAGTAGGAAGATGTGATTGTACTAGTAATTTGAGATTTAGTTCAACTTAGCTGATTAACATACATATTGTATAGGCAGGACTTAACCCTGTACAGTGCTGCTACATGTAAAATTTGGAACTGATTTTAGAGATCAAAAGTTGCCTTCGAAACAATAAAATACTCACGAAGGTACCATCAATATGGATGATGGAAATGAAAATAACAATGATGTGCTTTGCCCCCGTGTGTTACCACCTTATAGTTATTGTTGATGCCTTTCCCGGTCAACACACGAATGCGCTAGATCGTGCTCGCACCAGACGTGAACTCGTCGAAGCTCCTGCACCTGGCCGGACAGACCGGTCAGGCAGGCCGGTCAGACCGGTCTGCCCAGGGGCTCCGCGAAGACCTAGATGCACCACCTCGGGAGGGACCCCGTCGAAGATGGTGAGCCTAGGGTTGCTCTGAGATCGGTCAGGCCACTCAGAGCCTCCTCAAACACCGTCGAGACGAAGGAGGAAAGCAAAGGGATTGGAAAAGTTAGGGTTTGGAGATAAAAAGGTAAAAGTTGTTTGTCGATTGGGTGATTGCCCTCAATCGGCCAGGGGCCTTTATATTTATAGGATGGGAGGCCTTTTCCCGCAAGAAATCTCGTTTTCAACTCCAATTCGACCAGGACTCTTGATTTCTTTTCGGACTGTGTACTGACCGGTCTGACCGGTCGGGGCGACCGGTCAGACCGGTCGGTCTGTTGCCAGACCGACTACAGACCCAGACCGGTCAGACCGCTCAGGGAGACCGGTCTGACCGGCTGGTCTGGCCTGATCGGCTTTAATGCCATTTTTGAGCATCAACACATGCCCCCCTGTTTCTTGGTAAAGCTTGCGTACCAAGAAACAAATCTAAGGACGATGAATCCCACCAGTCATTTGTTCTAAGGACGATATTTCAGCATACCGGCCATGTTTCTTCTTAAGCGTCTTGCCAAACACTTGGATAATACTTTTTCAAGTACTTGCCATTCAAAGCTCTAGGTAGCTGAAACCCTCTCAAAGTCTCCACCATATAAGAATTTTCACGGATTGTGCTAACAATCCTGTATGGCCCTTCCCAACTTGGCGACCATTTTCCAAATTTATTGCTTTGGATCCTATAGGTAGAATTATCTTCCATACCAGATCTCCTACCTCAAATGTTTTGGCTTTGACTTTCTTATTATATGCTTTAGCCACTTGAATTTTATCCTTTTCAATCTCAACTAAAGCTTCCATCCGCTTGTCGGTCACCTCATCAATGTTATCCATCATTAAAGCATAATAGGTATCAAAAGCAAGGTTATTTTGCTTAGCTAACCTATATGCACCCAGATTTACCTCCAAAGGTAAAACGGCTTCTTGACCATAGACAAGCTCAAAAGGAGTAACTTTGGTCGCACCATGTCTAGAAATACGATGAGCCCACAACGCTTCAGATAATACCTCATACCATCGTTTAGGATGATCTTCTATCTTCTTCTTAACGAGCTTTATTAAAGTCTTGTTACTAGACTCGGCTTGACCATTAGCCTGAGCATAATAAGGAGATGAATTGAGCAATTTAATGCCATAAGATCCCACAAACTCTCGCACTTCTTTAGATATAAATGATGTCCCCTGATCTGTAGTCAATGTTTGCGGAATACCAAATCGATGTATAATATGCTCTTTAATGAACTCAATCACCTCTCGATGTGTCATATTCTTGAGGGGAATCGCTTCAGTCCACTTGGTAAAATAATCAGTAGCCACAATCATAAAACAATGTCCCTTTGACGAGGAAGGATAAATCTTGCCAATGAAATCCAATCCCCATCCTCTAAACGGCCACGACTTTATAATTGGATGCATCAATGAAGCAGGTGCCAACTGGACATCCCTAAACTTCTGACACTCCTCACATCCTTTGTAGTAATGAAAGCAATCGGCTATCATAGTAGGCCAATAAAAACAAGCTCGCCTAAGGAGCCACTTCATTACCCGAGCCGACTGGTGTGTACCACAAACCCTGTCGTGCACCGCTGCCATAGCTAACTGAGCTTGATCAGAATCCAAGCACTTCAAAAGCAAACTGTCAATTGTCCGACGATACAACTCATCATCTATCAAAGTGAACTTGAACGCCCACCGTCGGACTTTTCTGTCGACTGAATAGCTAGGATCTCGTAAATAACTAATCAGAGGTGCCCTCCAATCATTCACTTCGTCCTCAACATGCTTGGGACAATTTATGGCCGAAGTGGTAATTTCATTAGACAGACCGGTTAGACCGACTGGTTGAGCGGTCAGACCGGTTGGACCGGTTAGACTGACTGTCTGAGCGGTCAGACCGGTTGGACCGGTCAGACCGGTTTCGGAGGCCGGTTGGACCGGTCCCTCCAGGATATGGTACTCGGCCTCACAAAGCGTCGGCTTTCTTTCATGAAAATTTCTTTTCCGAACATTATAGCCAGACGCTTGTTGTGCCAGAGCATTAGCCCTCGGATTCTCCTCCCGTGGAACATGATAGATAACAAATTCTTCCATGCAAGTCACAATGTCCAAACATTTATCAAGATAGGCATTCAATAATCCATCTAGACATTGACATACCTTGGATACTTGCTGTACCACCAGTAGGGAATCCCCATAAGCCTCAACATGTTTCACCCCCATCTCTTGCAAGATTTCCAAACCAAATAGTACAACCTCATACTCGGCCTGATTGTTAGTGCATTTATGATCCAATCGGCTAAGGAACTCAAAATCAGCCCCATTTGGTGAAATAAGGACTACACCAATACCATAACCGTTTTTACAAACCGATCCATCGAAATGCAACTTCCAACGGGTAATTAATATATAACCGATATTCAAATCAAGTTGCTCATTAATTCTATGTTCAACAATAAAATCAGCTACCACTTGTCCTCTCATTAATTTCAACGGTTCACAAACCAGATCATATTCTGAGAGCATAAGCCCACTTGCCGATTCTACCATTTAAAATAGGTCTATGCAACATGTATTTAATTATGTCAGTTTGACAAGCCACTATGCAAGTATTTGACAATAAATAATGCCGTAATGTAGAGCAAGCATGATATAAGGATAAGCACAATTTTTCAATGAAAGTGTACCTTGTCTCAGCGTCCAATAACCTTTTACTCACAGAGGTGACCACATGTTCCTTTCCTTCGGTCTCTTGAGTCAAAACAGCCCCAATAACACCCTCTTCAGCGGCTATATATAATTTAAAAAGGAATACCATGCTTTGGAGCCTGAAGAATGGGCGGCGAAGATAAATAATTCTTGATTTCCTCAAATGCTGCTTGCTGTTTTGCCCCCCAAGTAAGATCAGCATCGTCTTTCAACCGAAGCAAAGAAGTAAACGCATTCACTTTCCCGGACAAGTTACAAATAAACCTCCTTAAGTAATTCACCTTGCCCAAGAACTTCTGCAACTCCCTTTTGCAGGTAGGGGCTTGTAGCTTTTCAATGGACTCAATCTTTTTAGGATCAATCTCAACTCCCTTCTCATGTACTACAAAACCCAAGAATTTCCCAGCCGATACACCAAAAGACCATTTGAGTGGATTCATTTTCAAACCATATCGACGCATCTTTTCAAATGCTAATCTCAAATCAGCTAAATGGGACTCAGGCCCAGCCGATTTAACCACGATGTCATCAATATATACTTCCAGCACTACTCCAAGCAAATCATGAAAAATTAAATTCATAGCCCGTTGATAAGTAGCACCAACATTTTTCAACCCAAATGTCATGACAATCCACTCAAACAAACCAACAAATCCTGGACACACAAAGGCCGTTTTGGATATATCCTCTTCGGCCATGTAGATTTGATTGTATCCAGCATTACCATCAAGAAAGCTAATTACTTTATGACCAGATGCAGCATTAACAAGTACATCGGCTATGGGCATAGGATATTCATCCTTAGGCGAAGCTCTATTAAGATCTCTAAAATCAATGCATACACGAAGCTTGCCCGTACCTTTCTTTTCAACAGGTACAATATTAGAAACCCAATCAGCATATCGACAAGGCCTAATAAACTTAGCATCAAGCAACCGATTAATTTCTTCTTTTACTCGGTCATAAATAATAGGATTAAAATGCCTAGCCGGTTGTTTATGAGGCCTAAAACCAGGTTTGATAGGCAGCCAATGCTCAACTAGCTCGCGGCTTAAACCAGGCATCTCAGTATAATTCCATGCAAAACAGTCGACATACTCTTTCAACAACTTTATTAAATCGGCCTTCAAAGTAGGCTCAAGATTTTCGTTTACATACGTCGGCCTTGGTATAGTACCATCACCAATATCTACCCCTTCTAAAGGGTCAGCCGACGTGAATCCTTGTCCTAATTTACTCATATCATCTAGGTCTTCAATGGCCTCACACATATCGTTCCCCTGCGCCCGATAGTGTTCTAGCCTCTGCTGCAACCATTCTGAGTTTACATCCATCAAACATGATAAGCTAGTCGATCATTAATCGGCTTTAATACAACAGCGACAAAGCCATCCTTTGTGCACCTAATGTACTCACAATCAGAGAGATCTATGCCAGATAAACACCTAACATTATCATGAGTACTCAAAGGAGAACTATCGGCTACAGCAACACAAGTCGATATATCACCATGAACAATCTCTACTTCATCGCCAACCCATTGAATCAAGTATTGATGCAAAGTAGAAGGAACACATTGATTCGCATGTATCCAATCACGACCCAAGATTAAACTAAAGTTACCTTGGGTTTCGACGATGAAGAAATCAGTAGCCAACGTCTTGCTCCCAACGGTGAGCTCCATAGAGACAACGCCTTTCGCTCCCATAGGCTCGCCTCCTCCCACACCGCTGACAGTCATGTTGGTCTTGATCAGCTCCTCATCTAAACCTCCCAATTTCTTGAATAAAGAATAGGGCATCAAGTTGACTATTGCCCCTCCATCAACCAACATTCTAGAAATCGGCTTCCCATTGATATGACCTCGCATGTAAAGCGCTTTTAGATGATTTTAAGTGGCTTTAGGCTTCTGGAACACCGCTTCCTTAGGCCCAAAGTCAAGGTGAGCCACTTCCTGTTCCGAGAGAGCATACGACATGTGCACCACATTTGTATCTAGCGTCATTCTCTCAGGAGAAGAACTGTAATCAACAAGTTGTTCATCATCCTCTGTTTCATGGACAGATGTCAACTCATTGCCGCAATCCATAGGGACGACAGTAGTGAAACCTGGTGGCAACTCTGGGTCGGCCGGTCTGACCGACTCCTCCACCGGTCTGACCGGTGACACCGGTCTGACCGGTTCATCGACCGGTCGAACCGGTCCTGGAGTTGGCACAGACGCCTCAACCGGTCTGACCGGTTCCTTGACCGGTTTGACCGGTGGAGCTAGGGCGTCGGCCTTGATCCTCCACTCCTTCTTTTGGGGCACCATGGGTCTGTAAGTGTTGAAATCCTCATCCCTACACTTCTCTAGTTCTTGTTCCCTCTTCTCTTGCAGACTGAGCCGCTGCAACTTCCTCCTTTGTGTGCGAGTCAATCCGAGAGGACACCACCTTGGGAGAAAGTACTGGGAACTTGACCCGCTGGCACTAGCCTCATGATTGTTTGCAACAGGAGCCTTCTCCACAAGCTTTGTGACCAGATTGCTTGTGTCAACCGATCCTTTCCCTTTGTCTTTGATGGGCACTTCCATGGACCCAATCTGGATCCTAGTCTTCCCTTTCCCTTTCTCTGAGTCCACTTCCATCATCTGAACTTCGTCCTTCTTCTGCTTAGGTTGATATACTTGCAGAAGAGGGGATCTTTTGAGTGCCTGGGTAGGCCGGTCTGACCGATCAAGGTAGACCAGTCTGACCGGTGGGGCAGGCCGGTCTAACGGGTCAGGGCAAACCGGTCTGACCGGTGGCGCCTGAGAGCCTTGTCCAGATGAGCGAGGCACCCAACGGCTTCACCCAGGATGTGATAACCTGTCCATAGCCAACCTTCTGGGACCTCCCCATCCAGGGTGAAACAACGGCTGTTGCATGGACTGATAAGGTACCCACATCACTCCATCATCATCCCACACCGGGCATGGCGGTCGTGATGTCGGAAATGACCAGGATGTTGGTGAATGTCGCCTTTGCTGAGTTTGATCACTTCTCTGCCTCGTAATCGCTCTTGGTGGTGAACCTTGCCCTGCTTGGTGAGGAGGCGATCTCATCCTCTTTTTTACCAGCCGATCACTTGTAACGGCCTTTTGTTTGGTGTATTTGTACAGAAGCATATCAAATGTGACTTTCTCCCTAGGACTACTCCCCTTATCTTTAGCCACATTGAGTTTCCATGTCCCAATCTCAGGACGCTTGGGCTTCAACATCCGGGGGTGACCCTGCGTCAGACTAGTCTGACCGGTCCCTTGAACCGGTATGACCGGTCCAGCCTGACCAGCTTTGGTCGGCTTTTGATCAGATCCAGAGGCTTGCCCCCCGTGTCCGGATGATTTCACAGTAATCTTGAACGACTCTCTGCCATCAAGAGTCTTTTCACAGACCACTTCCCTTATCAATTCCTTGCCTCTTAAATCGGGCTTTTCTTCCCCGATCACCACATTCTTCCCCTTAGTTGCTTCGGCTTGATGCGGCCGAACTAGTACCTTGGGCTGTTGAATATACATGGTGTTGATAGGGAACGGCGTTTTATCAACTTGCATTTCATAAAAAGTCAATCGACCTTATTTATAGCTGATTGAACCTGTCGACGAAACACATTGCAGTCATTAGTAGCATGAGAAAAACTGTTATGAAATTTATAATAAGCTTTCCTTTTCAGTTCTTCAAGTGGAGGCATAATATGAGTTATCTTTAAATGTCCAAGCTTAAGTAATTCATCAAAAATGCGATCACACTTGGAAACATCAAAAGTAAATTTCACCTCCTCCTGCCGACTCTTTTGAGCTGGCTTAAGTGATGTACAAGAGTAAGATTTAGCCTTGGAAGGCCAAACGAATTCAGTAAGATAAACTTCATTGTCCTCGTCGTTCGAACTATCGGAATCATACTCTATGGCGTGCATATTAGACCGACGTGACTTGAAGTTATCCTTCTCTTTAGCAATTCTAAGCTCCATTATTGAGCTTTTATCAACACTTGCGCAATAGTGTGAAGTTCAAAGCCTTCTAGCCGATCTCTAATGGAGGACCTTAAACCCTTAAACGCGAGATCGGCCAAATCACTATCGCTAAGTGGCAGGTTAAAGCATCGGTTTTTATTTTCTTTAAATCGTCTTATGTAATCAAAGACAGATTCTTCTTTACCCTGTCTAACCGTCGTTAAGCCTTTTAGTTTTAGTTGGAAGTTCCTGGTATAGAAGTGACCCGGAAACTTTTGCTCCAATTGTTCCCAAGAATCAATAGAGCCGAGAGCTAGAGATGAGTACCAAGCGAAAGCGGTTCCGGTTAATGATAAAGAAAATAACCGGACTCTTAATTCATTAAGATAACCTGCTTCGCCTAATTGAGCTAGATATTGACTAATATGCTCCCATGTGGTTCGGTTATCCTCGCCACTGAATTTAACAAAATCGGGCATGCGCCAACCAACCGAATAGGGAACATAGTCAAAATCAGCTTGATACAGCTTCTGATATAATTTGGAACTACCGGTATCTATGTCGTACTTGCTTTGCATCAAAGCCAAAACATCTTCTCTAAATCTTCTAATTTCACGAAGGGCTTGTAGCTCTGATTGCACTGTGGCTGATGTATTCACAGCATTCGCGTGGGATGTGTTGCCATTCTAAATTCGATGTAAATCAGAAAACACGTCATTCGAAATTCCCATAGATGTGGTATTGTTGGGAATCGGAGGTGACGTGTACGCTATTGTATGGATCGCAGTTGTGCTCATTCCCATATCACCAGCATGATCAGAAGTGACCGAGTTGGGCACAGCAGCGAGCGATACTAGAGCCTCAGGGACAAGGGCTAACTGGCTGGCCTAAAAGGCCTGACCGGTCAGACCGCCTGCCCCAATCGGTCTGACCGGTTCAGCCATGTTCGGCTTTATCGGCTGGACTCGGGGCGTTGCTTGCCCGGCGTAAAAGTTCGACGGCATGTCATATGTAGGGTTTTCAGGTATGGCCCATGCATCTGCCGACGAACCTGTTTGTGTGGTCCCACGCGAATCTATTTGAGAAACGTCATTTTTATTAATTAAAATAGACTTTTCTCCTACGAGTCGATCTATCTTTTCTATTAATGAGGCAGTAATTTTATTTTGTTCAGAAAGACTCTTACGTAGTTTAGCATTAACTGAGGTCTGATCGGGGGCAATGTTACTTACATCGTGAACCTCTTCGATCATGCTTCCTCTCATCTTGATAGCGGGCATCTCGAAGTCTTACGTCCTTGTCGCCTTGCCCTTGCGGTCCTTCCTGACACCCATGAGGAATTGCATCTTGATGTGCTCCTGAAGTGTCGCTAGGTTCCGCTCCTCCTTCTCGCTGAGATCCTCCATGGACGTCGTGATGATGTTGTCCTTGTCGATGTCCGTAGTAGATCACATCTTTAACTAGGGCTTAATTGATCGGTTGCAAATTCAGATCTTTTGTTCCCCAGCGGAGTCGTCAAAATGTGTTGACGCCTTTCCCGGTCAACACACGAATGCGCTAGATCGCGCTCGCACCAGACGTGAACTCGTCGGAGCTCCTGCTCCTAGCCGGTCAGACCAGTCTGCCCAGGGGCTCCGTGAAGACCTAGATGCACCACCTTGGGAGGGACCCTGTCGGAGATGGTGAGCCTAGGGTTGCTCTGAGATCGGTCAGGCGAGACGAAGGAGGAAAGCAAAGGGATTGAAAAAGCTAGGATTTGGAGATAAAAAGGTAAAAGTTGTTTGTCGATTGGGTGATTGCCCTCAATCGGCCAGGGCCCTTTATATTTATAGGGTGGGATGCTTTTTCCCCGCAAGAAATCCCGTTTTCAACTCCAATTCGACCAGGACTCTTGATTTCTTTTCGGACTGTGTACTGACCGGTCTGACTGGTTGGGGCAATGGGCCAGACCGGTCGGTCTGTTGCTAGACCGGCTACAGACCCAGACCGGTCAGACCGCTCGGGGAGACCGGTCTGACCGGCTGGTCTGGCCTGATCGACTTTAATGCCATTTTTGAGCATCAACAGTTATTTATCGTTTAGATGTTTGCCGTGCGTGCCTTTGTTTGATCAGTTGGCATGTTTAACTAGTAACGCACAAATAAAATAAGCAAATTATATTTCACAACGTATGCTCATTCGGCATTATTCTACCTCTGTTCCGCTGCACCGTTCTCACACGATCGCAAGGTGGCATCCGATCGATGTTTGTGTCACCTAGAATCTGGACCGGCCTGCAGGCCAAATGAGAACACGTTGCGCCCGTGGAGGAACTGGTAATCCTCAAGAGCAGCAAGCACGGTGACCGGCAGATATTTTCGATGGGCAGGATCGAACGTTAGGCCTTGGTGACGACGGCTCTGGACTTGGAAAAAAGCAGGACCAATGTCAGAGCTTCCGATACGACCGGATCAAAGAATGAGTACGTGAAACTTTCATCTTCTTGAATCTTGCTCCAAACTTTCATCTTCTCGGATGATAATCTGTAACGAACCATCCGGACCGAGGTTCAATATTCGCTTCTTCTTTCCTTCTTTTATATGACCAAAATCCATCGAGCAAATCGAAAAAACATGCAGTAAAAAAACATTGGACCCATCCAACAGTATATTAACTCCACCTTAAAAAAACAACTTCACTTCACCAACCTTATACTTTTGGTACTCCACTCCACCAACTCTAGAAAAACATAGAGCTCGTATATGTGTTTGGCTGATTGCAGTACTCCAACTCCACTCCAACTCCAAAAATATGAGATCTTATTATGAAAAATCTATTTTATCCATTGTAAATGGACCTATATGTCATCCTCCTCTCTTTTTCCCCTCCTCTTCCTCTTCCTCTCTCTTCTCTCTTCTCTCTTCCTCTGCTCGCTCGCCACAAGCCTCCCGTGAGGCCTGCTCGCTCGCCACGAGCCTCCGTGAGGCACTCACCGGCGACGGGCCTCATCACGGGGAGCGGCGCGCGGTCGCAGGCCATAGGCGGCGCGGGGGAGCGAGCCACGAACGGCGTGGGAGCGGCTGGCGCGCGACGGGGCCATGGACGGTGTGGGGGAGCGGCCGGCGCGATGGCGGTCCACGGACGGCGCGACGGTGGGCCATGGATGGCGTGGGGGAGTTGCACGACAGGAGGGTCGGCGCGTCGGGCGGAGGCAGCGCAGCCCGCCGGGCGGGGACGTCTCGCTGGCGAGTGGTGGGGCCTGCAGCCCAGCGCGACGCCGGGGGAGAGGATGGTGCGGGGCGCGGCGGCGGCATGGCGCGACGGGAGGGAGCGGAGAAACGGTGACAGAGCAGGGCAGAGGAAAATTAGAAACGAAGGGGTACGTTGTGTGGTAAATAACCACCAACTCCACGAGGATGTCTGAAATTGGAGTTTCTGAAGCACCCATTGAGATACTCCACCAAAAACATAGATCTAACCTCTAACTCCATCTTTTTTCTAGAGCTGGAGTTTGTGGAGCTAGACGCGTTTGCTTGGAAGATTTCTGAAGTGAGTGGAGTGAAGTAGTTTTTGGTGGAGTGGAGTGCTCCCAAATACCTCAGTAACTCATCAAAGAGTTAGGACTTCCAGAGCACAAGAGGCTCCCCAGAGAAAACCATCTTGCTTCCAACAACCTTGGTGTTGCCATTTGAAGAATCATGGACCCTTGTGTTTAGGCGATTAACGACAATACTAGATCACTATGACTAACGTGTGTTTTGCAGAGGCAAAGTTGTTATCGTTAGGTCATTAGTGATGCATTTTGAATGGGCTTAATGGATATTCATGCCCCAAGATGGAAATCGTTTCGGTTGCAAAGGATGATGATACAAGTTGAAGACTAGGCTAGTTCTTAGTGCCGTAAGATTGAGAAGGGCACTAAGTATAGCTAGGGCTTTTGTTTTTCCTTTGACCGTACTATAAAGGGGGGTATGAGGTTAGTAGCTTGACCTAGGAGAGTTTAGGAGAGTGGGTATATGCACACTTGTCACAACTTGTCCTAGAGACCTTGCTTTCAGCCCTTGATAAACCCTAGAAATGGTAGGAGCAAAATCCCTTGGGAAATCTCAGCGAAAACAGTTGAAATAGGGGGAGAAAGAGGCTCCGAACCACTCTGCTAAGTGGGCGTCGGACCAAGGAGAGTGGTCCGACGGTCCCTGACTTAGGTAGAATCTCAACTCGAGGAGCTCCGGACCACCTGTCAGGAAAGCATCGGACCATAGGAGAGTGGTCCGGTGGCTTGGTTCAGAGACAGAGAAGGCTCCGGACTAGTCCGACGGCTAGTCCGACGCCTCAAGACAGGAGGTTGAGTTCATGCAGAGAGCTCCCTGGCTCCGAACCAGAGCGTCGGACCAGGGCACCGGACCAAGGAGAGTGGTCCGGTGGTTCATAAAAGAGATGAAGTTTTTCACTCAGAGAGCACCGAGGCTCCGGACCAGTTCGTCGGACCAGTGCGTCGAACCAAGCAGAGTAGTCCGATGGTGCCTGAGTTTGAATCGAGAGTGAGCTCCGGATCAGTGTGCATGGTCCGGTGGTATGAGCTCCGGACTAGTTCGGTGGCTTCGCAGAGAGAAGAAAAAGTAAAAAACGACTAGTTTTGGAGGTGGGGACTATTTATAGTTGCCCCCTTCGTCCTTAGAGGGACTCTTGGCCATTGTTTCAGCTGGTGACACCTGGAGAAATCCTTTGGAGAGTCAAGAGGCTAGTGAGGGAGAGATTAGAGAGAGTTCATCTTGTTCTTCCCTCCTAGAGTGATTAGGAGTGACTTGTGTGCATCCATCCACCTTCCTAGCCTTAAGTGGGTCAAGTGAAGGTCTTGTGCTTGTTACTCTTGGTGTTCGACAGCACCTAGACGGTTTGGTGGTGTTCGGAGGAAGTGACCGCCGGAAGATTGTTGGCGGCTCTTCTCCAAGCTCTTGTGATCGGTTGTGGGCGATTCACCGAGCCGGAGTGGCGAAGAATCAGCCCGTAGAGAGCACTCTATCCTTGCGCGGGTAGAGGGGGAGCGATACCTTGCGAGGTGCTCCAACGAGGACTAGGGGGGTGTGTCGACACCTCGATACCTCGGGAAAAAATCGCTGCGTCACTGAGAATTTCTTTTTCCCTAGCTCTTTTCATTTCCGCATTACTTTCCGTCTTGTTTTTACATTACCTACTAGAATTGTTTAGGTCGCCTTTAATTCCCATGAACTGCTACCGCTTTCTAGCTAGGACACACGGATCGTAGGCACTAGGGGGTGATTGGCATTTGATAGGTTTTCATATTTGCTTTAGAAATTTAAAACAAGCCCAATTCACCCCCCTCTTGGGCATCTTGATCCTTTCAATTGGTATCGGAGCAAGGTTGCTCTAAATTAGGCTTCACCGCCTAGAGCAAGATGTCCCATGGGGATGGACCGCCACCCATGTTCGATGGGGATGACTTTCCATATTGAAAAGTGCGGATGGAGGCCTACCTTGAGGCCATGGATGTCGGCGTTCACAAAGCTGCCACCCAAGGTGGATCGGTGTTCGCCGAGGACCCATACTTTGAGAAGAACAATGCTAAGGCAAAGAACATTCTTTTCCGTGGCATTTGCAAGGATGTGTTCAACCGTGTGCGGAATTGTAAAACCGTGCATGAGATTTGGACAAACATTTGTGCTCTTCACGAGGGCACTAAATGTGAAAGAGAAGAGCGTTATCACCTCATCATTGCTAAGTTAAATGCTTTCACTATGCTATCTCATGAAAATGCTAATGAAATGTATTCTCGCTTGAATGTGCTTGTAGAGGAGTTGAATGGCCTTGGACTCTCTCAAATGACACCGGCCGATGTGGTGCGCAAGATACTTTGTGTCCTTCCAACAGACAAGTATAGCCACATCGTCACGGTTCTTCATCAAGGTGATCTCTCCGCAACTACACCAACGCAAGTGTTGGGCAAGATCAATGCTCATGAGATGTACATGAAGATCAATGATGGAACTTCATCATCCTCCAAGAAGAAAGAGAAGGAGGAAAAGAAGGACTTGGCTCTCAAGGCATCTTCCAAGGAGAAGTGCAAGATTCAATATGTCGTTGAGAGTACAAGTGATGATGATGATGAAGACAACATCGCTCTCATGGTGAAGAAGACCGCTAAGATGTTGAAGAGGCTAAACAAGATTGGAGTCAAGTTTGACTCAAAGAAGAAGAAATTCTTCACAAGCTCTTCAAGGAAGCCAATCTCCCAAATGAAGTGCTACAATTGCGACACCCTTGGTCATCTAGCCCATGCATGTCCCGAAGAGAAGAAAGACAAGTTCAAGAACAACAAGTTCAAGAACTTCAAGAAGAACAAGGGCGGCAATGATGACTCAAGTGATGATGACAAGAAGCAAGACAAACCATACAAGAAGAAGAAGAACTTCAACTTCCACAAGAAGAAGAAGGATGGCAAGGCTTACATTGTGGGTGATTGGCTCACCGATATTGATGATTCAAGTGACTCCTCCGATGATGAGAGTGAAGAAGAGAAGGTGGCCGCTTTGGTGATTGGTTCTTCGATACCACCGCCACCTCCTCCCTCATCGCCGGGCTCATCCTCTACACACCTATGCCTTATGGCTAAAGGTGACAAGAAGGTACAAAAAGAGGATGATGGTGATGACCTCTCTAGTGATGATAGTGATGATGAAGAAGCACCTTCCTATGATGAGCTAATTAAAATTTGTAACAAGTATGGTAGCATCATAAGGAAGTACAAGAGTAAAAATGACAAACTTCTTGAAATCAAAGAAAACTTGCATGATAAGCTTGACAACTTGTCTAGTGCTAATGATGATTTGAAGCTTGAGATTAACTCTCTCACATCTAGCACTAGGGAGCTCAAAGCCTCTCTTAAGCAAGCCAATGAGAAACATGATAAGCTTGAAAGGTCATCCCAAGAGCTCCTCACAAGGTTTAACTTGCTAAAAGATGACTACAACCAAGTGAAAAGTGATCATGGCACACTAGTGGTAGCAAATGAATTACTTACTCAAGATCTTACACATGTTGCTACTAACCCGTGTGCTAAGTGTGCAAGTGCTACCTCTTGTGATATCGAGCTTGATGATGTGGCTCTTGAGCAAAGTGCCAAGTGCAAGGGCAAGAGAGTTGTAGAAGCCGACAAGTATGATGATTATGTGAAGATGAGTGAAGAGAACTCAAAGCTCAAGGAATAGCTAATCAACCTCAAGGCAAACAAGCCCTTCACCATCAAGCCGGCTCAAGAAGAAGACAAAGATGCTATCACTTTGATCAACTCTCTTCGAGAAGAAATTGCCAAGCTCAAGAATGACAAGACCAAGCTTACAAGTGGCCTTGAAAAGTTCACCAAGGGCCATAATCTTCAAAGTGAGCTTCTAATGAGCACCGTCATGAAGAATGACAAGACCGGTATTGGGTACAAGGAGAACCAAGTGATGAAGGCCAAGGTCAAGATTGAAGCCAAGAACTACTACAAGAACAAGTACAATGGCTACAATCAAGAGAAGCCAAAGCCCAAGCCTAAGAGGTGTTTTGGATGTGGACAAATTGGTCATCTATCATTTCAATGCAAGACTCCACTTCCCAAGACCTTGCCCAAGCACACTAGGCCATTTGCTCATGATGCTCACTATGTCATCAACAAAGATTCCAAGGGTAAACCACTTGTGGTGTTTCTTGGACCACCAATGAAGAACAAGCCTAGGGTTCTTTGGGTTGCCAAGGAGTTGGTTGACAAGGCAATGGGGCCCGCACTAAGGGGGTTACCAAACAACAAGCTTAACTCCAAGTTGCTTGTGTGTAGGTGAACTACAAGACCGGTGGGAGCCATTGGGTAATTGATAGTGGTTGCACTCAACACATGACCGGCGACCCCGGATGTTCACCACACTTGATGAGGATTGTTCAAATCAAGACAAGATTACTTTTGGGGATAATTCAAAGGGCAAAGTTCAAGGCTTAGGAAAAGTGGCTATCTCCCAAGATCAATTAATTTCCAATATCTTGCTAGTACAATCTTTGAGCTTCAACTTGCTATCGGTTGGTCAACTTTGTGATCTCGGGTTTCATTGTCTCTTCACTCCAAATGAGGTGATTGTGACCAAGATTGAAGATTCATCAATGATATTCAAATGGTTTCGGCACAACAACCTCTACTTAGTGGACTTCACTTCAAATGAAGCAAACTTGCAAGCTTGTCTATTCTCCAAGAATTCTTTGGGTTGGCTATGGCATAGAAGATTAGCTCATGTGGAAATACCAACCTTGAAGAAGCTTGTCAAGAAGGAAATGGTTAGAGGAATCAAGGATGTGGTGTTTGAGAAGGACAAACTTTGTAGTGCATGTCAAGCCGGCAAGCAAGTGGCAAACACTCATCCAACCAAAGCTTTCATGTCAACCTCAAGAGTCCTAGAGTTGTTACACATGGATCTATTTGGCCCTACCACCTATGCTAGTCTTGGAGGAAATCTCTATTACTTAGTGGTAGTGGATGACTACTCTAGGTACACTTGGGTGTTCTTTCTTCAAGATAAGGGAGAGACACAAGGCATCTTCAAGAAGTTTGCTACAAGAGCTCAAAATGAATTTGATGTGAAGATCAAGAAGATTAGAAGTGACAATGGCACCAAATTTGTGAACACAAAGATTGAAGATTATTGTGATGAAGTTGGGATCAAGCATGAGGTGTCCGCCACATATACTCCACAACAAAATGGTGTCGTAGAGAGGAAGAACCGGACACTCATAACTCTAGCAAGGTCTATGCTTGATGAGTACAACACTCACGAGAAGTTTTGGGCGGAGGCAATCAACACCGCGTGCTATGCGGCAAACCGTCTCTTCGTCCAAAGGCTATTAAAGAAGACCCCCTATGAGCTTGTCAATGGGAAGAAGCCGGATATTTCATTCTTCCGGGTGTTTGGTTGCAAGGTGTACATCTACAAGAAGCTCCAACACTTGGGTAAATTCCAATGGCGGTGTGACATTGGTTTCCTTGTTGGTTATTCACTTAAATCCAAGGCATACCGTGTATTTAACAAAGCCACCGGCTTAGTTGAAGAAACATATGACTTGGAGTTTGATGAAACTAATGGCTCTCAAGGAGCGCTTGAGGATATTGATGTAGGTGATGAACCCTTGAGGGAGGCAATGAAGAATATGCCAATTGGTGCTATCAACCCGCAAGAGGTGGAAGAAGTTGAAGATGAAGCAAATCAAGATCCTTCTCCACCTCACACGCCTCAAGTTGATGAAGAACATCAAGTGAGGGAAGCTCAAGAAGACACTCACATTCCTCAAGATCAAGCCGAGGCCGAAGCAAGCAATGTTGAAGCACCGCATCCCCCTCCTCAAGAGACAAATAGAAGATCAACATCTATCCTTCAAGCTCACCCCCATGATCAAATCATAGGGAGTCCATCAAAGGGAGTAATGACTCGCTCTAGACTTGCATCTTATGTTGAACATCACTCGTTTGTTTCCTTTGTTGAGCCTACTAGTGTAGAAGAAGCACTTGCGGATCCGGATTGGATGAATGCCATGCATGAAGAACTCAACAACTTCACCCGGAACCAAGTGTGGACACTTGAAGAGAAGCCAAAGGATGCAAGAATCATTGGCACCAAATGGGTGTTTAGGAACAAGCAAGATGATCAAGGCGTGGTTGTGAGGAACAAAGCAAGATTGGTGGCAAAGGGGTTCTCTCAAGTAGAAGGACTCGATTTTGGAGAGACCTTTGCACCGGTTGCAAGACTTGACGTATGCTTCACATCACAAAATGAAACTTTTTCAAATGGATGTGAAGAGCGCTTTCTTAAATGGTTTCATAAATGAACTTGTCTATGTCTCACAACCTCCCGGGTTTGAAGACCCAAACTTGCCTAATCATGTGTATAGGTTGTCCAAGGCACTCTACGGATTCAAGCAAGCTCCACGAGCTTGGTATGAGAGGCTAAGGGACTTCCTAATCAAGAAGGGCTTCAAGATCGGGATCGTCGACACTACACTATTCACCAAGAAGCTTAATGGAGAGATCTTTGTTTGCCAAGTATATGTCGATGACATTATATTTGGGTCAACAAACCAAGATCATTGCAAGGAGTTTGGTGACTTGATGTCCAAGGAGTTCGAGATGTCAATGATTGACGAGCTAACCTTCTTCCTTGGCTTTCAAGTGAAGCAAATGAGAGAAGGGACCTTCATCTCTCAAGAAAAGTACACTTATGATCTACTTAAGAAGTTCAAGATGGAGGATTGCAAGCCAATCAAGACCCCAATGCCAACTAATGGGCATCTCGATCTCGATGAGGGAGGTAAACCGATTGACCAAACTCTTTATCGCTCTATGATCGGTAGTTTACTTTACCTCACCGCATCTAGGACGGATATCATATTTAGTGTGTGTATGTGTGCTAGGTTTCAAGCAAACCCTAAGGAGTCGTATCTTTGTGCGGTTAAAAGAATCCTTAGGTACATAAGGCACACCCCTAGCATGGGTCTTTGGTATCCCAAAGGAGCTCCCTTCCAACTAGTTGGCTATTCCGATTCGGATTATGCCGGGTGCAAGGTTGATAGGAAGAGTACCTCCGGCGGGTGCCACATGCTAGGAAGATCTCTTGTTTCTTGGTCCTCAAAGAAGCAAAACAGTGTGGCATTGTCAACCGCCGAGGCGGAATACATTGCCATGGGAGCAAGTTGTGCACAAATCTTATACATGACCCAAACACTCTTTGATTACGGCGTGTTTTTAAAAGAAGTTCCACTTTTGTGTGATAATGAAAGCGCCATAAAGCTTGCTAACAACCCGGTTCAACACTCTCGCACCAAGCATATTGATATTCGCCATCACTTTCTTAGAGATCATGTGGCTAGGAAAGACATCACACTAGTTCGAGTTAAGAGCGAAGATCAATTGGCGGATATCTTCACTAAACCACTCGATGAAACAACCTTTTGTAGGTTGAGAAGCGAGTTGAATGTGCTTGATCACTCTAACTTCACTAAAAAATGAGCTTGTGTGAACCATGCATTCATATGTAATATAACATGTTTAATTTGGTAATGGACATAGGCTTGGCTAACGTGGTTAAGATAACCGCCCTCAAGCGTGTGACAAAGCTTAACCGCGGTTTAAACTTGCAAGCAACCTAGAATCAAATTCCGTTTTGCATTGCATATGCATGAGTGTTGTTTCTTCGTTTCTTTTCGGTTAAGTTTTTTTTGGTCATTATTAGGTTCAACACTTAGGGGGAGCAATTCAATGCTCTAGCTTCAGCTAATACCCCTCTTGTGCCCCTATGGTGACCCTTGGAGCTTTATTGAACTATTTTCTTATGAAAACTAATCCTAACCTATGGCAAACTACTTCTAAAATTGAGGGTTTGAGAGATGGTTCTTATGTTAAATCCAACAAGTGTTCCTCTTTGCTCTTTTGTGTTGGTACTTGGCTAAGAGAAAAGATTGGAGAGAAAAATAGGAAAATTCAGAGCAAATTTAAGCACCGGACCACCCTCTGGACCACTCTGCAATGGTCCGACGCAGTGGTCCGACGCCCTGTCCCTCACTGCATAAATCTTTTCCAGCCACAAAATCTGTCGGACCAGTGTCCGACGCTCCTCCGGACCAATGGCAAGTTGTCCGGTGCCTCTGTCAATTTTATCTATGCATCGTCGGACCAGTCCGGTGCACCGTCGGACTAGTCCGGTGAGTCGTCCGACGCCCTGGTCCGGTGGTCGAGTGCTCACTGTTTTTCCCTCTCTGGTACCGTCGGACCAGGCTCCGAACTAAGCGGAGTAGTCCGACGCTTTGAAAATTTGCGGATAACCCCCGCGTGCGGCTCTGTTTCTCCTCTGTCTTCTTCCTTCCGCCGTCCGTACGCCGCGCCTGCTCCGCCGCTGCTCTGCCCTAGCTCGGTCGCCCGCCGGTGCCAGCCACTCTTGCCGCCGGTAAACTCTCTCCGGTGCGCCGCCGCCGCTCCACCACCACTCCTCACCGTGCAGCTGCACCACCCGCTCAGCAGCGCCGCCGCCTGCCCTCCACTCGCCCCGCCGTTGAGAACCCCCCCCCCCTCGCCGGCGTCCTCTACCACCCTGCCGAGCTCGTGCACATCTAGGGTTTCAACCCCCTTTGCATTGCCACAACAAAGACCAAGAAAGCATTTCTCCTCCTTAGGGTTTGCCCTAACCCTAGGGTTTGGTTTCGACGCGTTCATCCTCGAACGAATTCATTTCGTCGTCGTCGACTCCGCCACTTCTCACTAGGGTATGGCTATCATTTACGATATCGCGTTTTGTCGAGTCGTCAATTGAGTCATGTCCTGGGTTTATTCCTTGAATATCTCTTAAGCAATTCAATTCAATTCACTAATTCTCCATGCCAATTGTAATTCGCAGCTGGCAAATCTCGTTCGGAGTGTGATTGGGTACTTGAATTGCTCTGAATAGATACGCTTTCTTACCTCAGGTACCATGTCAGATTTTATTTCTATCACTTATCTAGATATTTGCTTCTATACGGATTCTTATCTCTAGATTTTATATATGCTTATATATACCCTGTCTATTCTATCTAGCAGCAGTCAGTGGCAGTTTGAACTCGGGGCAAAGCTCGCGAGTAAGGATTGAGGCAAAGCCTCAGAGGTTCAGTCCAGTGGCTTGCAGGCCCCTCTGACAGTTGATACTTGCAGCGATCAGTGATTCTTGTGGCAGTGACCTTTCAGTGGTTCTTGTGGCAGTGACCTGTCAATGTGTTCTTGTCAGTGGCTTGCTTTCAGTTGACAGTGACACTTTGTGTGATCCAGTATGACTCGTAGTACTCGTGCTCGCGCAGCTGGGTCAGGTGATGATACTCCGCCTCCTCCACGTCCTTCCAGAGATAAGGGTAAGAAGCCAGTGGTTGAAAAGGCAAAGAAAAAGAAGCGCAAGCTCACAAAGGCTGAGAAAGCCAAAGCAGTGGCCGATGCAGCACACCGCGCAAAGCGAGGCGATCACCGAGGCACAGTGAGACTAGGCACCCCTCCGCGGGATCTTCCTTCTACTCCTCCAGCTGGGTCGCATACCGAGGATACTCCAGAGGAGCCAGAGCTTGTCACTGAAGCTCTGGGTACACCGTTGGCACCGCGTTCCTAGGGGCGTTCCACTCGTTCCCAGTCAGCTCAATCACCTCAGTCAGCAGCTCCCACAGCAGCTTCAGCTTCAGTTCACCTCGATCTGAGGAATCTTACAGCGAAGCAGGTAAAGAAGCTACGGTTTGTTGCTTTAGAGAAGTGGTGCCCGGATCAGCGTGACCCCAGAGCCTCACCCAGTTGGCACACACCTCTCATGGAGGATTTCTATAGAGCAGCTCAGCTGACCAGCATTCAGATTCGACCGCACAGGGTTTGCTCCTTAGAGAGCATAATTGAGCTAGCTGGTGAGGAGATCAAGCCGTTCCTTACTTACATTCCGGGACTTGCCGATTTACTTGGCTGTTCCGGTAACTACATAGAGAGATGGGTCAGAGAGTTCTACGCCTCAGTGTGGGTTGATCCAGAGCACAAGTTTGTGCAGTATACTTTCAGAGGCGAGCGATACAGGCTCTACTTGACTAGACTCAGAGAGATCTTCCACCTCCGTCAGCAAGGTGGCGAGCTTGATTTACATTATGAGGCTACAGAGGAGCTTCCATGCCTCGCAGAGCTCGAGGTGGACGTACACTGTCAGTTCAGGAGGTGGCTCCTCTCTTCAAGCCACCTTTCTCAGAGGGCTCCAGACGTAGCCCAGCAGAGCTCAGACCCACCGTTCACAGGTTGAACGAGGTCCTCCGTCGTACTTTGCTTCCTCGCACGGGTTACAAGGAAGGATTGACAAACATGCAGCAGCTTCTCCTTCAAGCCCTAGTTTCTCAGACACCGTTCGACGTCGCAGACTTTCTTGTGTCAGAGATAGAGGACGTGATAGCAGATGGTATGAGGGCCGTCGACAGTTTCCCTATGCTCATTGGATTTCATCGATCATAGCTATTGAGCTTGAGGGAGCGAACCCTGGACTTCGCGCCCTGCTAGACCAGTCACCGACCTCTTTCCTAGCTTACAGAGTCCTTGGGTCTTTTGACAGTCGGTTTGGGAACCGGATCCTTCGTCTGGTCAGAGAGAGGACTGCTCCAGCTGACAGAGCTGAGGTTGATGCTCAGGATGAGGCTATACGCAGTGTTGAGCAATAGGAGCTCCATGGACTAGACACTGGAGCTGATGTGACTCCTGAGGACACTACTTTAGATAGCTCAGATGCCGATTTCCAGCCAGTTCCACAGATGCCCCCACGGGCTCATGACACTGAGGCTGGCGGCTCTGCCTCTGCCACCGAGACGATGGTGTTGAAGATACTTGACCGTCTCAACGAGCAGCAGAGTTCCTTGGTCACTGCCGTTACACAGGTACAGCAGCGACAGGATGAGATGCAGCGACAGTCTGAGGAGCGTCACTTCGAGATGCAGCGACAGATGCTAGCTATGCAGCTAGAGTCACAGCGCCTTCAGTTACAGTCTCAGCAGCTGCAGCAGCAGAACATGGCCTTTATGGCCCATATGATGAAGTGGACTGGCGCTCCTCCTCTTGAGTTTCTTGCAGCTCCTCAGATACAGATGATGAGCACCTCACAGCCCTCTCAGTCAGTTGGGCAGATAGGAGGCCCACAGTTCTCAGTTGGACCCTCAGTTGGCCCTTCAGTGGCCCCTACGAGCTCTGTCGGTCAGACCGTCACTCCCACCCCAGCCGTACAGTCCAGTGGACTTCAGGGTACCGGATTGACCACCCCGTTCCAGTCACCGGTGACTCAGATGACGCAGTGGTTGGACACCTTTGGCCCCACTCAGCAGTTCACCCCTCTCACTAATGGTTTCACTCCACTTATAGTTACCAGGGGTGCTACTGCTAGAGATCTATCTGCGTTGTTCAGCGACATTACCGGGCAGTCGTCCCCCACTAGTCCACAGATAACAGCAGAGGTTGAGGCCGAGCTAGTTGCACCGACAGCCGATCAGCACCGCTCCTCAGTAGCTTCCTTAGAGGCTACACACGACAGTCGGGCTCCAGCCGTGTCTACCCCACCTACAGCTGCAGTTGCTACCGATGCCACAATGGTCACTTCCACTCTAGTACTGCCTCCGCAGTCTCCAGTTCTTCAGACTCCAGTCGAGTCCGTGCATGAGGCACAACCGGACACCGCAGCTCCTGAGGCTCCCGCAGCGACCCTGGCACCGGTTTCTGATCCTACTACTACTCCAGCTACTGCCCCAGAATCTTTGACCGTAGCAGCCCTGTCAACTACCGACCCCCAGACCGCTTCACTACCAACGACAGACACTCAGGGGGAGGATTCAGATGATGAGACATATCTGGCAGCTTTCAGGGTGCTCGACCGCTCCACGGCTGCTTCCACTCCGCCTCCAGACGCCTAGTTTTGGTGCTTCGACGCCAAAGGGGGAGAGGGAGAGTCGAGTAGATGGGCTAGCTTCAGGGGGAGCTGGTAGGACTCGTTCTTTTGATGTGTATAAACTTTCTTGCATCATGCACCACGTTTACTGTCTTTATGCATTATATGATATGTGTGATGGTTGAGACTTGATGGTTGTGTGACATGTGTGGACTTTCATCTCTATATATCATGTCACTTGGCTATGCTATGTTGCTTCCGCGCTAATCTCTGATCTTTTGGCTATAGCATATCCTTTATGAAATCAAGTACTATGCTCTATTCATATCTATTGTGCTTGTCATGGCTTGAATGGTTAGGCATCTACTTGTCTTTCTTATCACTAACCCATGCCTATCTCATTTCAAGTCATGCCTTCTCTTATCAAAATTCACTCATTATTCTCTACTCGAGCTTGTATTGTCGTCAATCACCTAAAAGGGGGAGATTGAAGAATCATGGACCCTTGTGTTTAGGCGATTAACGACAATACTAGATCACTATGACTAACGTGTGTTTTGCAGAGGCAAAGTTGTTATCGTTAGGTCATTAGTGATGCATTTTGAATGGGCTTAATAGATATTCATGCCCCCAAGATGGAAATCGTTTCGGTTGCAAAGGATGATGATACAAGTTGAAGACTAGGCTAGTTCTTAGTGCCGTAAGATTGAGAAGGGCACTAAGTATAGCTAGGGCTTTTGTTTTTCCTTTGACCGTACTATAAAGGGGGGTATGAGGTTAGTAGCTTGACCTAGGAGAGTTTAGGAGAGTGGGTATATGCACACTTGTCACAACTTGTCCTAGAGACCTTGCTTTCAGCCCTTGATAAACCCTAGAAATGGTAGGAGCAAAATCTCTTGGGAAATCTCAGCGAAAACAGTTGAAATAGGGGGAGAAAGAGGCTCCGAACCACTCTGCTAAGTGGGCGACGGACCAAGGAGAGTGGTCCGACGGTCCCTGACTTAGGCAGAATCTCAACTCGAGGAGCTCCGGACCACCTGTCAGGAAAGCATCGGACCATAGGAGAGTGGTCCGGTGGCTTGGTTCAGAGACAGAGAAGGCTCCGGACTAGTCCGACGGCTAGTCCGACGCCTCAAGACAGGAGGTTGAGTTCATGCAGAGAGCTCCCTAGCTCCGAACCAGAGCGTCGGACCAGGGCACCGGACCAAGGAGAGTGGTCCGGTGGTTCATAAAAGAGATGAAGTTTTTCACTCAGAGAGCACCGAGGCTCCGGACCAGTTCGTCGGACCAGTGCGTCGAACCAAGCAGAGTAGTCCGATGGTGCCTGAGTTTGAATCGAGAGTGAGCTCCGGATCAGTGTGCATGGTCCGGTGGTATGAGCTCCGGACTAGTTTGGTGGCTTCGCAGAGAGAAGAAAAAGTAAAAAACGATTAGTTTTGGAGGTGGGGACTATTTATAGTTGCCCCCTCCGTCCTTATAGGGACTCTTGGCCATTGTTTCAGCTGGTGACACCTGGAGAAATCCTTTGGAGAGTCAAGAGGCTAGTGAGGGAGAGATTAGAGAGAGTTCATCTTGTTCTTCCCTCCTAGAGTGATTAGGAGTGACTTGTGTGCATCCATCCACCTTCCTAGCCTTGAGTGGGTCAAGTGAAGGTCTTGTGCTTGTTACTCTTGGTGTTCGACAGCACCTAGACGGTTTGATGGTGTTCGGAGGAAGTGACCGCCGGAAGATTGTTGGCAGCTCTTCTCCAAGCTCTTGTGATCGGTTGTGGGCGATTCACCGAGCCGGAGTGGCGAAGAATCAGCCCGTAGAGAGCACTCTATCCTTGCGCGGGTAGAGGGGGAGCGATACCTTGCGAGGTGCTCCAACGAGGACTAGGGGGAGTGTCGACACCTCGATACCTCGGGAAAAAATCGCTGCGTCACTGAGAATTTCTTTTTCCCTACCTCTTTTCATTTCCGCATTACTTTTCGTCTTGTTTTTAATTACCTACTAGAATTGTTTAGGTCGCCTTTAATTCCCATGAACTGCTACCGCTTTCTAGCTAGGTCACACGGATCGTAGGCACTAGGGGGTGATTGGCATTTGATAGGTTTTCATATTTGCTTTAGAAATTTAAAACAAATCCAATTCACCCCCCCTCTTGGGCATCTTGATCCTTTCACCATTGCATGAGCCCCAAATGTCGAGGTCAAGAGAGCTGCTGATGCATTTTGCCATTGCATCAGCATGCGGCCGGAAATTGTATTTCAAATAGTATTTCTAGTTCCTATCTTGAACGAGGTTTGCAAAGCACTAATAAATTGACGAAAACCAAAATGATCCACAATGGACAGCGGGTACTCATGCAGTGTAATCATTGTATAAAGTGCTTTCCTAGCTACATTTTGATCGAACATATAATTTTCAACAGCTACTGCACCCTTGTCAGTTGATGCAAACCTCAAATTTGCTTGCACTTTCTCACCGGGCTTCTTCCTATAGATGCAGATTTTTAGATGAGTACGCAGATGGTTAGTACCATTTCTTGTTGTAGCTGAAAGCTTCTTAGCACAATGGTCGCACTTTGCCTTCCAAACTCCATCATCATCACAAACTCGTGTGAATTCCTTCCATACAGCATATGTGAGCTTCCTATGCGAACTCCGTGAATGAGTTATATCAGCAGTCCCATCTTCCGCCTCTCGATCATCAACTCCATCATCAATGTCGATAACATGATTACCCAGGGATGGAAGCCTGTGATTGTGAGACCTGCTCAGGTTGGACACTGCTGCCAGGAGTCTCCATCACCAATGCAACCTGCAGTCCAACAATATGATGGTGAGCAGATTGTCAACGAAAAAATCATCTCTCACACCATGAATTTCAAACAATATGGGTACACATAGTTCTGCTAAATCATATGCATATGGTTTTAAACATTTTGGAATATAAGCACAAAAGTTACACATTCAGCTAAATATCTAATAATCAAGAACATATAATTGGATCTACCAAATATTACAGAGGTCAACAATTATTATTCTCGTACTAGTGATTCAATCCTGGATATAATGAAACATACACTCAACAAGCCTCCTAGATTTCAAAATGCTGCCAAACTGAAAGGAATATATGCATATTGGGGGCAATAAGCCAATAACAGGCAGCTTACCCTCACCCGTGTGGGGTGCGGCCGTGCAGGACCCTGGTGCCGGCGGCGGGGGGCGCCGCGCGACTCGCGCCGTCACGCGAGCGTGAGGACGGGGCCGGGCGGTTGGGGGATCTGGTGCCGGCGGGCCGCAGGGGCGCGCCGTCGCGCGAGGAGCCGAGGATAGGGCCCGCGGGTGGTGGAGGGTGAGGGCAGGGCCGGGCTGCGGAGCGGTGGCGGCCTGGCAGGGGCATGGGGTGGGGCCTGGGCGTGAGGCGCGGCGTCGCGGCGAGCCGGCGACGGGCGGCCGTGCCCGTGCGCCCTGCGGAACTGCGGAATGCGGCGCGGGGGTCGGGGAGACCGAGGCTGGGTCGGGACTCGGGGTCACAGGGAAACCCTAGAGTTGCGGCACGACGCTTATATAGTTGTGCTGGAGGCCCACATGTTAGCGGGTTTGCGGGTACACGGGTACGGGTAAAGTATTTTTAAACCCGCAAATTTTTTACCCACGGGTACAATCACAAACCCTCACCCGTACCCGAGGGTACTAAATGCCACCCGTATCCTGGCCCTAACGGGTTTTTACCCGCGGGCACGCAGGTAAAATGTACCCGTTGTCATCTATAGTGGTAGGCCACAGATGGCGCGGGGGAGCGGGCCACGAACGGCGTGGGGGAGCGGCTGGCGCGGCGACGGGGCCATGGACGGCGTGGGTGAGCGGTCGGGCGAGGCCAGCGCAGCCCGCCGGGTGGGGACGTCTCGCTGGCGAGTGGTGGGGCCTGCAGCCCAGCGCGGCGCCGGGGGAGCGGACGGCGCGGGGCGCAGCAGCGGCATGGCGCGACGGGAGGGAGCGGAGAAACGATGACAGAGCAGGGCAGAGGAAAATTAGAAACGAAGGGGTACGTTGTGTGGTAAATAACCACCAACTCCACGAGGATGTCTGAAACATAGATCTAACCCCTAACTCCATCTTTTTTCTAGAGCTAGAGCTTGTGGAGCTAGACGCGTTTGCCTAGAAGATTTAGTTAGTGGAGTGAAGTAGTTTTTGGTGGAGTGGAGTGCTCCCAAACACCTCGGTAACTCATCAAAGAGTTGACTTCCAGAGCACAAGAGGCTCCCCAGAGAAAACCATCTTGCTTCCAACGACCTTGGTGTTGCCATTGCATCAGCCCCAAATGTCGAGGTCAACGAGAGCTGCTGATGCATTTTGCCATTGCATCAGCATGCGGCCGCCGACGCGTCCACCCGCCAGCACGGGTCTCCGATCCAGATCCCAGCAGTTCCATGATGCGCGTTGCTGCCTGCCTGCCGACCAGCCGCACATCAGCCCAGCCGTTCCTAACTCCGTCTCCCCCGAGCCGGCGTATACCCTGTGACACCGAGCAGTGAGCAGGACAAACACACGGAGCTACCACTGACCGGAGTCAAAATCCCAACTGACTCTGAGATTCAACAGCATCCTTGTAAAATGGACTATTGCAAGCAACCAAATGTCAAACCAATCAGCACGACATAGAGTAATTTGGAAGCAAAGACGCCAAGATGCTGTTTCATCCAGGTAAGATTTAGCATGACCCAAGCTGCTTTACAAGGACGGATACAATTTATGAAGATGATTGCAGATTATGAGAGATTGTACTGGCTGCCAGGGTCATGCCCACCGACATGCATGCCCGATGGCTGGCATGGTGCATCAGTAGAGAATGGCAAAGTTTGTGAATGTATGAGCTTGGAATCTGCGGCATACAACAAGAGGATTGGCTACCTCAACTAAGAAGAAAACCATCAAAACACTAATATGCTAATACATAAACAAACACCCTAGTTATGTCAGACTCGTGATCATGCATCTAATATAAGTGAGGTAGGTTTTGTGTCTCCAAAAAGACGTCCCAGATGGCCCATGCAGAGTCAGCTCTCCTTCACATCCTCCAAGATAGGTCTTGCATCCGCTCCAAACAAAAGTTTTCTTCACATTGATGACTTGTCCAATGGTTAAGTAGGATTATCAATTAGTTTTTTACTCACCAAGGCACAGCTCACTCACAGATATAATTGCCCAACCCCTAAATTACAATCATTTCATGGAATGCTTAACAATGTGAATGTTTGGGCCTTAAGCGATTTTAGCGGATAGTACTCCTCATTCCTTTCTAATTCCCAATTGCGTAAGACGGCTAAAATATGAAGGGCCATGACTCCCACAATGTTCTTGCAGCCGTGACGAACTCAACCTAACGGAATACTACACTCATAGCTTGATATGGCAACACACAAAAAGAGAACTCAAAGGTTCCAGCATCCTGACAAGCACCCTAGCAATTGCAACAATCTAGCAGTTTTCAGGCCAACTAGTAACAATCTAAATGTCGGTGTTATGACCCGGGGGTCAAGACCACCAACTAGTAACTTTGTATATCGCGTGCTCCCTCTCTCAGACGTGATGCAAGATAGACACAAGGTTTATCCTGGTTCGGGCAAAGAAGACCCTACGTCCAGCGGGGGAGGATGACTTGTATTATCTCGCACCCAAACGTGCTCGTACAAGGGGGGTACAAGCTGTGTTACACGGGTTTGCTCAGAGTGAGCTGCGGCCCAAGGCTAGCGGTGCTGCCCTAGGCTGCGGGTCGGCCACTCAAGGGGTCGATCGAGCAGCGGGGTGTGTGGAGTGTGGAGATCAGAACTAGAGTCTGAGTCTGAAAAAACCCAGCCAGAGATCGGAGTCCAGAGATCGATCCCTTTCCTTCTACCTCGGTGTCCCCTTTTATAGACCAAGGGGAGGTCCGAGGGTACAGGATCCTAACTGTCGTAGTATGGGCAGCGTGTCCGTGGCACAGTGTTGGCGAAGGGACGTCGAGCACTGTGGCAGCGTGGCCTTCCCGTCCTTCTGGCGCCCCGAGTCGTGGTGGCAGTAGAAGTCGTCGCAGCACGTCGCGGCACAGCTTCCGCAGGTGGGCGCGAATCCCGCAGCTGAAGCGAGACGAGGCGGATGGGACGGGCCCCATGCTGGAGTTGTCGGAGGGAGGGGTCGAGCCCCTCGGTCGAGGGGGGGGTCGAGCCCTGCGTGGCTCTGTTGTATCCCCGAAGTTATCGTCGAGGGCTACACTATTCACGTTCCGAAGGGTGCTACTGGAGTCCGTACTCGCGTCGTGGCGGCAGTAACAACACAGTTGACAGGAATCAAGGATATGACGGAGAGTTGTTGGATTTGACCGCGGACATGGCCGCCCATGGCGTTAGGCGGATTTACTTTAACCCATGTCGGGAGCAGTTGGGCTGATCGAGCCTTCCGCCCGGGGGTCGTTCGTTCGTCCCCTGGTCCGTCACTCAGCGTCGAGGTAGGGTCGGAGCAGAGGCGGAGTCGAGGGGATCGAAGTAGAGGCCGAGGGGTCGTTCGTTCGACCCCTCGTCCATCGCCTGGCGTCGAGGTAGGAGCCGGGGGGTCGTTCGTTCGACCCCTCGTCCGTCATTCAACGTCGAGGTGGAGGCCGGGGGGTCGTTCGTTCGACCCCTCGTCCGTCATTCGGCGTCGAGGTGGGCCGGCCTACGACTTGCGGCCATAGCCGATGTTGGGGGCCTTCATATGATGGGCATTTCCTTACTGACTTGGGCAGTGGGCTGGTCCCTGTCTTAAAAATGGTTGCTATGTTTAGCGTTAATTTATCGAAGGGTTTAGGGTACCCCTTACCTTCGTACCCGACAGTAGCCCCCGAGGCCCCAGAGGAGTGATTGAGAACTCCTCTGGGGGCTATGACATACATTTTATCAGAGGGAGTAAGGATTACCCGGAGGTTTTGTCCTTGGCCTGCAGGGTTAGTGAGAGGTTCGATTCTCCCGTGGGGTGCGCGCGAGCGCACCCCGCGAGGGTAGCCCCCGAGGCCCCAGAAGACTGATTAAGAACTCCTCTGGGGGCTATGATGTGTTGTATCGAGGGGATTTAAGGATACCTGGAGGTGTGGCGCCCTATCGAGGGGTCGATTCCGTTCCTTTCCCTGAAAAGAGGAGTGTTCGAGGGCGGCTGTTGAACCCTACCGAGGGCCAGCCTTCGCTCCCTCGAGCATAATTGGAGTCAGAGTGCCCCACCCGAGAGGTCGACTCTGTCTGCCAGGTCACGAGTGTTTTCGACCCTCTTTCGTCGGGGGGTGTCGTGCGTAGTCGGGCCTTCGAGCCCTCGAATGGCTAGGCCTTCACTACCTCATAGCGTCCTTCCCACGGATCCTTGCGTTCGGATTGTGGGGTGAAGAGCATCATGCTATCCTCGTTAGGACGAGCCCGAAGTCCTCGGTGAGCTGTTCTCGAGCATGGGTCCATTAGAAATGGTGCCCAGTACGGGTAAAAATCCGAGTGAGAACTCGTGCCCCATTCGATAGGGGTCGACTAGTGGCCCGGAGGCGTTCTCATTTAAGTAAGACCGTATGGCTTACTAAGCACGACCATATGGATTACCACGGTGCCAACCCCGTTCGATCGGAGTTGGTGGCTCGATGCCTCCTAGCGTAGGGATCCTTAGTTATTCCTAGGTTATGCCTCGGATACATCCCAGGGGACCTCAAGAGTTCATTCTCGAGCTAGGGGCATGCGCCTGGCCCCCCGGGACATCCCTGACTCGCGTACTCGAGGGCGGCTGTCGAACTCCGTTCGTGGAGCCAGCCTTCGCTCCCTCAAGATTTGGGGGTGGACCGGAGTCCGTTAACCATGGGTCCTTCCTGACCTCAAGTACTCGAGGGCGGCTGTCGAACCCTATGTAAGGGCCAGCCTTCACTCCCTCAAGATTTGACGGATGGTTCGTCATCCGACGCTATCCTCATGAGGAGGAGTCTTGCCTTGTGGAACGCCGAGGGGGAAGAATGGGTAATTATATTGAACTTGGGGACATACCTGTGTCTCTGCCCATTGGGCTGGAGCTCTCGAGGGAGGCTGTCGAACCCCACAAAAGGGTCAGCCTTTGTCCCTTTGAGGCTGGGGAGTGAACTGGAGTCGACGACCCGAGGTCTTCTCAGACCTCGGGTACTCGAGGGCGGCTACCGAGCCCGTTCGTAGGCCGGCCTTTGTCCCCTCGAGATTTTTGGGGGTGGACCGAGGTCCTAACCCGAGGTCATTTCTGCCCTCGGGTACTCGAGGGTAGCTGTCGAACCCTCTTTCGAGGGCCAGCTCTCGCTGCCTCAAGATTCCTTACCTCCGAAGATAACGTTTCCGGCCGCGCGCCTTTTTAGGCGATGTCCGTTCGGCGCAACAGTGGCAGTTGCAGGGCGGAGTGCGGTGCGGAGCCCGACGATGGGACAGAACGCCTTATCCTGGAGGGATACAAGGAAGGGGAGTACAGGCGCATTAAATGCGGAGATTCTCTTGCCTGTATTGTCGGATTCGTCCGTTGGCCTCCCGCTTATAAATAGCGAAGGTGAGGGGTCGGGTGCTTTTTCCGCACACTTGCCTTCCTTGCCTCCTCGCCTTCGTCTTCCCTACCTCCTTCTCCCCGCCATTGCCTTAGGGGCGCTCTGCGAGCCGGAACTCTGCGCACGCGAGAGAAAAAGAGAGGGGAGATAGGGAACGTACCTTCCGCCCCCAAATCCGAGCGCATCATCCTTCCCGATCCCATGGCCAAGTACAGCCTCGTCGGTCCCGATGATTGGCTCGCGTCCTCGATGACCGCCTCGCGCCTGGGGGGCTTGGTGGAGAGCGGCCTCCTCCAGCCCGTTACCTCGACAGAGCGACCGGAGTGGTTGCTGCCGTCGCCAAACCATGTCGAGCCCAACCCGCCGGAGGGGTATGTGGTGAGCTTCGAGGTTTTCCACCGGGCGGGACTAGGCGCCCCGCCCAGCCGTTTTCTGCGCGCAATCCTCCACCATTACGGCGTGGAGATCCAACACCTTACCCCCAACGGCTTCTGCCAGGCGGCGGTCTTTGCTGCCGTATGCGAAGGCTACCTCGGGATCGAGCCCCACTGGGAGTTATGGCTCCACCTCTTCGAGGCGAACATCTTCCACACGTCGGCCGGCAAGGGTACCCGCAAGATGGTCAGGGCCGGGCCCTGCTGTATCTCCCTCAAGCGGTCGGAGCTCTGGATCTCGGGGAAGCTTACGTAGAGCCACTCCGGATGGCACTCCGGGTGGTTTTACCTGAGGAACGACGACGACCTGCTCCCGGCGTACACCGGGAGGACGATCGACGCGCAGCCCGACTGCTGGAGGTACAACGTCGTGCAGAGCAAGAAGCACCGCCTCGACAACCTGCTGGATGCGGTCGAGCGTCTGAGGAAGGAGGAGCTCACGGCGGCGGGTCGTGACGCTGATGGCTCGACCCCTCCGCCTCGACAAGATGCATCCGGGGGTAGACCTCTCGAGGTGTCGCCTCGTAGGAGACGAACTGCCCCCGGATAGGGTGGTCCGCCGCGTCCATTGCTTCTTCACGGGCTCGTTCGACGCCAAGAACGTCGCCAGGATCCCCATGAAGCCGGACGAGGGGTACTTCGAGCTGGTAAAGTCCTCTCCCTTTGTTAGAGTTCTTGCGTTCGCCTTGTTCCCCTTTTTCGCTCGCGTTCTGAATGCCTTGCGTTCCGCAAGGGAATGTCCCCTTCCGGTCGTCGCCCCTGCCGGTGAAGGAGGACCGGGCTGAGGCCCAGGCGAGGTGCCTCCAGGCGAAGAAGGACAAGGCGGCCAAGGACAAAGCCAAGGAAGCCAGGGCTAAGAGGGCCCGGGAGAAAGAGGCGATGGATCAGCGCCGAGCCCGATAGAGGCGAGAGGGCCTTCCCGAGGAGGAATCGCCCTCGGAAGAGGAGGACGAGGAGGAGGACAGCGACAACGATGTCGAGGTGGTTTGGAGCGAGGAGGAACAACAGGCGGCGCCCGAACAGAGGGTGGCCCTCGGAACCGGAGGAGGAGAGGGGTCGACGTCGAGGTCGGCCCCTACTGTTGAAGCTGAGCCACGGGGGGAGCGCCCGTGGCTTCTCAAGTTGAAGTGCCGCGGCAGACGCGGGGGCGGTCGTCGCGATCCCCGTTGGGGGGTCGAGCGGACACACCCTCGGCGCCTGCCGGGTCGAGTGCGCGGGCATCGGGCCCGTCGACGCGGGAGGAAACCATCAAGGGGACGGCGGGAGCGTCGTCGGCCCCCGCCCAGGAGACAGTGCCGAGGGCGGCCTCGACCCCCGCCCCCCGGCGGGTTGTGTTCAAGTCCTCGATTAGCCCGACGGCCGTCGGCCAGAAGCGCCTGGCCCCGAGGGGGTAAGTTACCTTTCGGTTGATCGAGGGTGTTGTTTGCATTTTTCTTTTTGTTGCTGACGACCCGTGCTTATCGTCGTGCGCGGGTTTCTTTCTTAGGTCGAAGCGCCCACAGGGGGATGCGTCCCTTGCCCCTGCCAAGAAGCTGAAGGTGGGAGTTGTGGCCGGGGTGGCCGTCGAGGCCGGTCCCGTTGCTCCACCCCCTTCGACGCTCACCCCCGAGGCGGCATGGGCAGCCAAGGCCCGGGAGGCGATGGAGCGGGGGACGGCGCAGGGTGCCTCGGCATCTGCCCATGCGGGAGAGGGGGCGGGCCTGCCCGCCCCGCCGACGAGGGCCACCAAAGGGATGGGCGTCGCCGCGCCTGCGCGGCCGTCGGAGGGAGTCGCACCCGGCGCCTCGGAAGGCGCGGGACCGGTGTCGACGGCGGTCACGACCGAGGGGAGTGAGCCTCAAGCCGCCGCTGAGATGGAGGTGGTCGGGCCCCAGGCCGCCGCGAACGAGGGGGAGGTCCCGGCTCACCCAACGCCGGGACAGTGGCCCGAGGGCCTAGCCTCGCTGGAGGCGCGACTACGGCTCGAGCGCGAGGGCACGGCCGCCGCCGCGTCCCAGGGCCCCTCAACGACACTAGAGGTCGAGGAAGGGGTCGGGTCGAGCGGCCCGAGGCGACACCCGCGCCGGAGACGAGCGGGATGCTCATGGAGCCCACCGCCGAAGAGGTGGACGAGATCGTGGCCGAGCTGGTGGGCTCGGCGGAGACGACCGCCGTCGCATCCCCTCATGCGGAACCGGAGGTGGCTCGGCCTCCACTCGAGGCTGGGGGGCCGTTGTCTCGAGGTAAGCCGTGCTCCGACTTCTCAAGCCGTAGCGGGTTTGCATTGCTGGGTGTTAATTTCTTCGTGTCTTTCATCGTGCAGGGCCGTTCTGCTGGCCGAGGTTTCCTCTGCCTGGTGGTGACGGCTCGGCGGGGCCATCGACGTCCTCGCGGGGTGGCCACGAAGCCGGGGGGAGGCCAGGAGGAGGGTTTTTCCCCCTTCTTCACTTGGCAAGAGGAGGTGGAGCGCCGCGGGGGTCCCGACGCCGTGCGCCAGGGTGTCATGCGGGAGGTCCAGGAGAGGATCGCCGCCCGCAGCGCGCACTGGGGACAAGGCGTCCTCGAGCTAGCGGACCCTCAAGATCCTGAGCGGCTCTTCTTCACGCTCGACGACCAGGCCGAGCTCCGGCAGTGGGAGCACCTCGAGCAGTACCGGGCCTGGTTCGAGCACTTGGTGTGCCTTGCCGCGAATGTCGCTGCAATAGACATATGCCGGGGGATGGAGGTGGGTTTCGCTCTCCCTTAGATTTTGCTTGGATTGCCTTATTGCTGTTTGCTGACGATCCTCCTTTTCATCCTTGTCAGACGCTGCGGGCGAGGTCCTATGATAAGTCCCAGTTCATCCTCTGGGCGCAGGAGCAACTCCCGACCCTCCGCACCTCGCTGGAGAGGGCGGAAGGTGATGCTGCCCGGGCGAGGGCCAAGGCGGCAGCCGCTCGGGAGGATGCCGAGTCGAAGGTCGCCTACGCGAGGGCCGGCTTTGAGGCCTTGCAGAAGGAAGCCCGGGCGGCCTTGGAGACGGCGCAGTCGAGGCTCGATGACTCCCTTCAGTCGACCGTCAAGGTCGGGAAAGAGCGGGATGCTGCCCTCGAGGCCAAGCGCAAGGCCGAGGAAGAGGCCGCCCGGCTGAAGGAGGAGTTGGCCCGGGCGAAGGAGGGCATCCGAGGGCTCCAGGGAGACCTCGACGCCGTCTCCCACGAGCGCGACACGCTGGCCGCCTCAGAGGAGAAGGCTCGGACCCGCGCGACCTCCCTGGGCGTGGTGGCGATGAACCAGAAGAGGGCCCTCGATGACGCAGGCAAGACCATCGAGGGCCTTGAGGCTAAGGTTAGGGGTCAGGCCTCTGAGCTTATCGACGTCCGCCGCCAGCTCAAGGAGACCGAGTAGAGCTACGCCACTCTGGAGGTGCATGCCCAAGGTGAGTGTCTCGAGAGTGTTGCAGAATCTGCCCTGCCTCTACCCTATTCCTGCTCTTTTGGGTTTTGACCGTGTTGTGTGCTTGTTTTGGCAGAGCTTGCGACGGATAAGGCCCGCGCCCACGAGTACCTGAATAGTCTTCAAGGCCTCCTCGGGACTGAGGTGAACCTCAACGCGAGGCTCTCGGGCGTCATCAACACCTTCTGCGATGACCTCTCGGTCGAGCCAGAGCCGGAGGTCGAGGGTGACGCTCGAGGGGACTCCCTGTTGCGCCGCTTCTACTCCATGATGCAGGAGGTGACGGAGCACGTCCGTGCCACCCTGCATGTGGGCGTGAAGCGGGCCCTCGCGGTCGTCAACTCGGCCTACAATTATGACCTCGACGTCGTCGCCAGCGGGTTTGCCACCGACCCGAGGCTGACCGATGAAGAGAACGACGCGAGGTGCCAGAAGTTCATGGATCTTGCGGAGGTGCCCGAAGGCGAGCTGGCAAAGCTCTTCGAGCCCGAGGTGATCCCTCGGCGGACGGAGATGGCGCCGAGTAACCCTCGGATGGCGTCGATGAGCTTTTGCAGACTCTTCACCTTCCGATGTGGCCAACGCGTGATGCCCAACTTCCTGCATTGCTTCTTGAGGTCGGTGACCCCCTTGATGAGTAGTCCCGGGCCTGCGAGCCATATCTGGATAGGAAGGTCCATGTAACAGTTAGGCTTTTGTAACGATACAATGTCGAGCCCCCGAGGGCTTCTTATATCTAATGCATTTCGATCGAGATGCACATTGTTATTTTCGTTTCTCGAGCTCTCCCTGCTTTTCTTTGCCCGAGTCGACGCTTGTGGACTTAAGTGTTCGACGCACGCTCGTATCCCTAGAAGGGGGGGAGCGAGCGGGGATACCGTAGCCCTAGGGTGTAGGTGAGTCCCTGGCTCGACGACACCCACGACCCTTAGGGAGTTCGAGGCGTCTTTACTTAGTCGCGAAGCGTACTCAAGGGAAAGGTCGAGAGGGGAAGTCGAGTTTCGAAAAAAACGTTCGAGTTTTTTTTCGGGGACTTAGGAGGGGGGTGCCCCCCTGTTAGCCCCCGAGGGAGGCTCGACTTTGCTGGGGCAAAGTCGAGGCTACCTTAGTGTTGTAGACGGGTGTGTCTTGTTATTTCTACTTCTCAAGCTCTCTCTGCTTTTCTTTACCTGAGTCGACGCTTGTGACTTTAAGTGTTCGACGCACGCTCGTATCATTGGAAGGGGGGAGCGAGCGGGGATACCGTAGCCCTGGGGCGTAGGTGAGTCCCTGGCTCGACGACACCCACGACCCTTAGGGAGTTCGAGGCGCCTTTACTTAGTTACGAAGCATACTCGAGGGAAAGATCGAGAGGGAGAGCTAAGTTTCGAAAAAACATTTGAGTTTTTCGGGGACTTAGGAGGGGGGTGCCCCCCCTGTTAGCCCCCAAGGGAGGCTCGACTTTGCTGGGGCAAGGTCGAGGCTACCTCTGAGTTACGAACGAATGTGAAATGTGTTTCGAGAACATTTTATTCATTCGCAACGCGGTAAGTGTACATAATGCGGAAATGTACAAGGCCCTGAGGCCTTAGGGGTAGAATCGACGTAGCTGTTCGATGTTCCACGCGTTGGTGAAGATCTCGCCCTTCTCATTCTTCAGCTTGTAAGTGCCGGGTTTTAGCACCTCTGCCACGATGAAGGGTCCCTCCCAAGGTGGCGTCAGCTTGTGACGCCCCTTGTTGCTTTGTCGGTGGCGCAGAACGAGGTCGCCGACGTCGAGGTCCCTTTTGCGCACGTTTTTGTCGTGGTAGCGCCGTAGTGTTTGCTGGTACTTTGCCGACTTGAAGAGGGCCACGTCACGGGCTTCCTCGAGCTGGTTGAGGGAGTCCTCTTGGGCTACTGTGTTGGCTTGCTCGCTGTAGGCTTTTAGTCGAGGGGCGCCATCACCGACTGTTCAGCCGGCGCCACCGCTACACCCACGGCCGCCCCCGCCTCGGGGGCTCCCACCGCCTCCGCGGCCCTCGTTGTGGCCCCCGCCTCGTGCTCTGACTCGCCCTCGATCTCCACCACCTCGGTGGCCGGCAAGATCGAGGGAACAGGCGGAGAACCCGCGGGGCCTCCTAGGGCCGGCCCAGATGCCTCCTCAGCGCCTACGCCCGGTGCACTCTCTGTGATGGGTGGCTCGGACGCCGCCTCCAAGCTAACCGGCGCGGCCCCGCTGGTCTCACTGAGCCTCGCTCCCGCTAAGCCCACGATCGGCGTCAGGGGCCCTGCGGACACCCTGACCGCCTTCTTCGGTGCCAACGACGGAGGGTCATGGCGATCGCTGAGGCTGCTCAGCAAATAAACAAACCGGTCAACCCAAAAACAAAGCAAGGACACTGCAAAAAAGAAAGGCAAACTCCTCCACTTACTCCGACGAACGAGGGCGACGGGCACGCTTGGGTCCAGGCGCGCTGGACCACGATCCTACGGCCTTGGCTAGAGGCCGCTTGCCCCGACCGTCCCGACTGCTCGGCACGGCCGAGGGGTCGGGCGTCGGCCTCCCCGACCCCCCGGCCTCGGGCGTTCCCAACCGCGGGGTTGACTCCCGGATAACGAGTGGGGCCAGCGCCCCGATCGGAGAGTTGTCCTCGACGGCGAGCCGATCCCAGGCCACGTCGCTCTCGGCCCCTTCATCCACGGCCGTGGCACCATCGGGCTCGGTCTCAATCTCCGTCAGGACGACGTCCAGGTCCTGGTCGTCACCCTCGCTGTCGTCATCACTGTCCTCCTCGTCCTCGTCGTCGCCCCCCCCCCCCCGACGACAGACCTACGTCCCTGCGCCGTCTCTAGCGCACTGCCTTCTCTTGGGCCTTCCTGGCCCTCTCCCGCCTCTTCGCCGTTTCGGCGTCCTTCTTCTGCTTCCCGTCCTCTGTTCCCGTTGCTCCCCGTCCTCGGGGACGGGCGGACGGGAGATCGGGGTGAAGTTCAGCTGACCCTACAAGGTTGAAGCACCAAGTTAGAAGACCAAATCTAAAGAGGTAAAAACAGACAAGGAGAACATGAAACTCACCAAAGGAATGAAGCCCCGATCCCGGCGCATTGGGGGATGGCCAGGCACCGGGAAGACGGCGCCGACCACGGTCGTCGCCTCACGGATATGCTGCGCAATCTTTGAATTGGCTAGCCTCCCCGTGGCAAGGATGGTACCTCCGAGGTCGACACCCGCCACCATCTCCCCAAGCAGTCGGACGCGCTGCATCAGTGGCGCCACCCTCCGGGCATGATACGCCCCGATGACCCTGGCTCTGGTCAGGCCCCGCTGCTTCAAGAGGCCAATGGCCTTGATAAGGCCTTGGATATCTTTCCTCTCCGATGCGGGAGGACCGTACGCCCAAGACTTCGGCTCCTCGAAGATGATGCGTCCCGTGAACTCCGGCAGGGGGCTCGTGGCATAGTTCCTGATGTAGAACCACATGTTGTGCCACCCCTTGTTGGAGGAAGGGGTCTTCAGCTGCATATATTCCTTCGCCCGATGGTGGCGGAGATGGATCACGACGCTCCCTACGGCCACCGGCTCCAGGACGCCCTCCCTCACGGTCCTCTTATACACAGAGGCCGCGAAGAAGTACCTCCACAGTCGGAAGTTGGGATCAACCTCCAGGAATCCTTCGCACAGCGCGACAAACGCCGCGATCTGCTGAATCCCGTTGGGGTTGAGGTGCTGCAGCTCGATGTCGTAGTAATGCAGCAGCCCCCTGAAGAATCGGCTCGGCGGAGTCGCGAACCCCCTCTCATGGAAGGGGGCGAACGACACAACGAACCCATCGGCAGGTTGCAGCACCTCCTCGTCCCCCGGCAGCCTCCACTCATCGGCAGCGGTCCGCTCACAGAGAAGACCCTTCTTCACTAGGCTGGCGGCGCGTGAGGCCGTAAAGTTGGAGTGGGACCAAAGATCCATTCCGAGTTGCTAAGGAAGGGGAGCAAGAAGCTCGCGGTGGCGGCGAAGCGAAAGCTTTCCTGGCACGAAGAAAGGCGAGAAAGCAGAGAGGCAAAAAGAGGAGGCTGCACAGGGCGACGCGGACGAGGAAAGCCTCCCAGGGGTTTATAAGGATCGTACGGGGAAAGGATTAGGATCCGTCTGCATTTATTGCGGCGTCTGGTACGCCCGTCATTCCTAAAATTTCGGTAACCACCCTCACGATTCGTCCCGTCCGCCCCGCAAGAAAAACCGCACCTCCCTCTTTTTCCGCACCCGCAGACATCCGCCGCCACAGGTAAGCAGGGACAAGGGGCTGTATACGCCCCTACGGCCCAGTCTATGGTCCAGGGGTTCTAAGGCTGGCCCGCCAGCGGGTTCGACAGCCGCCCCAGGGCATCCCCCGAGCGAGGGGTGAGGAGGGACGGGTCCCTAGCGACCACTACCCAGGTGCGCGGATGCCAAGGGCGTCCCAACTCACGTTCGAGTCCTGGTTCGCCGATTCATGGTTTTTTTTTCCTCGAGGAAAAGGTGACTGGCCCTCGGGTCCTACCAAACGGACCTGGGAACTATATGAACTGGCCATCAGGAGTATGGAGCCAATCACCAGCTTGACCCGAGCCGGACCCCTCCAGAATGGGGACCGGGGACTCCACTCGAATACACCCGTTTGTAGCTCACCGAGCACCATGGATCGTCCATCGAGGATAGCATGGCACGACTCACCCCTCTGTCCCAGTGAACGGACGCTTGAGGGGTAACAATAAAAAGACGAAACAACCCTCGATCAGACCCCTGCAACGAGCAAGAGCTCGGGGGCTGCATTCGCAGAATCAGGCCTACGCGTGGCCGCAGAACACTACGAAGCAGGCAGAACAAGCTGGGTAGAAAGGAACACGCACACAGGTACCTACAAAATGTTCTGCCTAGCTAAAACTTTCCGCACAAAGATCCCAATCTACACACACAGAACAAAGCCCTTGAAGGAGTGCCACACTCCTCCAAGGTCTCGGGGGCTACTGTCGGGGGACGATATCACGGATCCCCGTACACACCGAGTCAACCGTGGTAAAACACCGAAGAGCCCTGACAACTCAGGATCGGCCTCCAGCCGATGCTCCCGCTCGGCCTCCTGCCGATGTGCCCGCACAGCCGATGCGCCGCTCAGCCGATACATCCACTGGTGCGCCGATCGGTCGCCACATCACCCTGGCCGACGGGGCTTGCCGATATGCCATCGACAGACACATCCCTTTATGCTTCCAACGACGGGATGATCCTGACCATGTACGGCGCACAGTGAACGACCGCCATAGTGGCACTCGACGTGACTCCTGCCATCGCACCATAACTACGGCCATGCCTCTGGCAGCGCCAGTGCTCCCAGTATGGTACTACCTCATCCCCTCTTTTCAGGCAGGACCAGGTGCACACACCGCCTCAACTCAATGGTGTAAAAGCCAGCAGTACGAAGCATGGCCCTGACACAACGTACAGGAGGACGGGAAGGGCGAAACCCCCACGCCAACTATGTCCTTGTTCTGCGGTGTTGACCGGACGCATCAAGTAAAAAGGAACACGGCCTCCCTCGAGGATGTCCCACTCCGCCCAAGGACACCCGCAAGCAGGACCCCCGACTCGCCCGACCCTGGCCTCGAAGGGTCGGGACATCCGCAAGATCTCCGATTCGCCTGACCCCGGGCTCTAAGGGTCGGGATACCCGCAAGCAGGACCTCCGACTCGCCCGACCCTGGCCTCGAAGGGTCGGGACTTCCACAGGATCTCCGCTTCGCCTGACCCCAGGCTCTAAGGATCGGGACACTCGCCCGACCCTAAGATATAGCCGACGGGGGAAGCATCGCCTTCCACTACGGCTATGTAAACGGGTCCGCGGTCAAGCTACGACGACCGTCCAGACCCACCATTATCGAACGTGACATGCCACCCCTGTGGATAGCGTCATCAAGCGGCATGGATCGCCCCTGTGCTGAACCTTCCAGTCCTGCAACAAAGCCGCACCTAAGCCTACGAGGGGCGCCGTACTTTGAAGAGACACAGGCCGTGCTGGGAAATACGGCACCATTCCTGGCGCTGTAGCCAACAAGGACGTCTACGTCATCCCCTGCGTCACGAGCAGGACAGCTGCGACCTTCCGGCCTTCTCTTCCCTTTTTGGTTTTGCTAGCCTCTCCTTGAGCTATAAAAGGAGAGTCCGGCCCTCCTAGAAAAAGGGAGGTGCGAGACGGACGGAAAAAGGAACTCTCTCTTATACACACCCATACAGAGACTTGGGAGCCTTCTCCCTCTCTCGCCGGCCTATAAACCCCTACTACATACCAGTGCAAGTAACACAAACACCGACACGAGCTGGACGTAGGGCTATTCCTGCCTGAACCAGGATACATCACCGTGTCCTCTTGCACACCATCCGAAACTAGACGCGCGAAGCACAAATTTACTAGTCGAGAGTCTCGGATCCGCTGATTCAGACAACGACAGTGACCATTTACCAAATTTAGGATCCTTGGACCCTATCGGCAATACTAGCTTCCATACAAGGTCTCCTTGGAAAAATTCCTTGACCTTGACCTTCTTGTCATACCACCTGACAATTTGTTTCTTATTTTCTTCAATATTGATCAAGGCCCTTAACCGATGACCTGTCGAATCATCTAACTCTCCCTTCATCAATGTGGAGTAGTCATCGGCTGTTAGCTCGTTTTGTAATGATACGCGCCTAGATCTAGTTTTCAACTCCCAAGGCAAAACAGCTTCATGCCCATATACTAGCTGATAAGGGGATACTTTGGTTGCACCATGACAAGCCATCCGATAAGCCCATAAAGATTCATATTTAATGTGATATGCCATCGTCTCGGTTGCTCCTCAATCTTTCTCTTGATCAACATGATAATCCTATTATTAGTTGATTTGGCCTGACCATTAGCTTGAGCATAATATGGAGAGGAATTCAACAATTTGATCCCCATACTAACAGCGAATTCCCCTGATGTAAACTTAGTTCCCTGATCGGTCGTGATTATTTGTGGAATACCAAACCGATAGATAACGTGTTCCTTCACGAATTTGATCATGTTGGCTGATGTCACATTCTTCAAAGGAATCACCTCAAACCATTTAGTGAAATAATCAGTTGCCACCAAAATAAATTTATGACCTTTGCTTGACAACGGATAAATCTGGCTGATGAGATCAATTCCCCAACCCCTAAACGGCCACGGTTTTATTATAGGATTCATAGTCGATGCCGGGGCTCTCTGTACATTGCCGAATTTTTGACAATCCTGACAACCTTTGTAATACTTAAAGCAATCTTCAAGTATCGTCGACCAGTAATACCCATTATTCCTGATCATCCACTACATTTTGAAGGCCGATTGATGAGCTCTGCATACCCCCTCATGAATCTCACCCATTAAACTCTTTGCCTCTTCAACACTGAGGCATTTAAGCAGAACTCCATCAATCATCTGATAGTATAAACAATACATATTTTATAGCCTGAAAACGTCACCACTGATCGACTTGTTTGGACGGGTCCTTCAAGTAATCGACAATCTCCCTCCTCCAATCATCAGCCGCCAACTCTAAAGTCAAAGCGCCATGAATTGGCCGATAACCAGAGGCATGCTGAGCGAGCCTATTGGCATCCTCGTTATATTCTCTAGGGACATGCTCGATTATTACGGTCTTGAATTCTTTCAACAACTGGAGGCACTCTTCATAATACATCCTTAAGATGTCATCCCTGCACTCGCATTCCCCAGTTAACTAATCAACAATAAGCTTTGAATCCCCAAATAACTCCATAGCATCGGCTTTAATATCCCTTAATAAATGTATGCCTTTCAAGACAGCTCGATATTCAGCCTGATTATTAGTAGCTGTAGCTTCAATCGTCAAAGAGAAATCATAGCTTGCCCCCCGAGGCGATATGAGAATTATGCCGATCCCTGACCCAGTTCCACATGAAGACCCATCAAAGTACAGAGTCCACGGGGCCGATTCAACAACAGTGATATCTAGTCTGCAATGTTGAGCGACAAAATCGGCCATTACATGCCCTTTGACAGCCTTAGCCGATTCATACTTTAAGTCGAACTCCGAGAGAGCCAGAATCCACTTCCCAATCCTCCCTTTCAAAATCGGCAGTGATAGCATGTACTTAACCACGTCATCTGCTTTCAGCGTCTAAGAGTCTTCTACTGACATAGTAAATCACTCTTTCTTTTCCTTCAAACTCTTGTACCAGCGCCGAGCCAATAGCACGCTCATCGGCTGATACGTATAACCTGAAAGGCTTGTTATCTTGAGGAGGAACCAACACAGGAGGTGACACCAAATACTGCTTGATATTATCCAAAGCCTTCTGCTGTTCCTCACCCCAAATAAATTCTTAATCGGGCTTTAACTTCAACAATGGACTGAAAGATTGAATTCTCCCAGACAAATTGGATATAAACCGCCGAATGAAATTGATCTTGCCGATTAGGGATTGCAACTCAGTTTTGTTCTATGGAGTGACGACCTTGTTAATAGCACCAATGATCTTTTGATTAACCTCAATGCCATGCTCATGAATCCTGAAGCCCAGAAACTGACCAGCCGATACGCCGAAAGCACACTTATTTGGATTCATTTTCAATTCATGCTTTCTTGTGCATTCCAGAACTCTGCGTAAATCGGCCAAATGTTCTTGGTACCCTTTTCACTCGACAACAACATCATCAATATAAATCTCTACCAGGGTACCAATGAACTGATGAAAGATATAATTCATGGCCCTCTGATATGTAGCTCCAGCATTCTTCAAATCGAAGGTCATGACCACCCATTTAAACAAGCCAAGATGCCCAAGGCACCTGAAAGCCGTCTTGCAAATATCCTCTTCAGCCATTAACACCTAATTATAACCAGTATTACCGTCCATGAAACTAATAACCCTATGTCCTGCAGCAGCATCTATCAACACATCAACCGTTGGCATCGAATATCCATCCATCGGCGTAGACTGATTGAGGTTCTTGAAATCAATGCAAACACGTAGTTTCTCATTTTGCTTGTACACAGGAACAATGTTAGAGATCCACTCAGCGTATCGACACTGCCGAATAAATCCCGCCTCAATCAGTCGTGTAATTTGGGGCTTGATATCAGGTAATATCTTCAAATTACATCGTCGTGCAGGTTGCTGATGTGGCCGATACACTGGCTTTATTGGTAGCCGATGTTCAACAATAGATCGGCTTAAACTAGGCATCTCATGATACTCCCAAGCAAAGCAATCTTTAAATTCTCTTAATAAATTTACTAACTCGTGCTTGTACTCAGGATCTAACTTGGCACTAATATATATCGCCCTTGGCTAGCTACCATCTCCCAAATCTACTTGGTCTAACACATCGACCGACGTAAAACCATGTCCAAGTTTCCTATCTTCTTGGTCGAATCCATCCATCATGGTGATTCTTCAGAACCGACTGCTTGGATCGGCTATAGCCCAAAATCGGACACCCGAAGGAAGTCCGTGTCCCAGAACTTGCCAGATATGCAGCTGACCCACTCATAGCTCCATTGTGGTGCATCAGCTGTGGCAATGCTGAAGGAAGAATCAGCGGAAATAACTTCAACGGTATCACCGATCCATTGGACGAGGCATTCGTGCATCGTAGATGGAACGCAACAATTTGCATGAATCCAGTCTCATCCCAGGAGCATATTATAGGACCCTTTATCATTAATGATAAAGAAAGTAGTAGGTAGGGTCTTACTACCGATAGTGAGGTCAATGCAGAGTGCCCCCCGAACTGGAAAAACATTGCATTCGAAGTCTTTCAGCATCATGTTCGTCTTCATTAAGTCTTTTTCACCTTTACCAAGCTTATGGAACATGGCATACTGCATGATGTTCACGGCTGCGCCTCCATCCACCAAGAGCTTGGTGACCGGCTTCCCATCGACCTATCCCTTGAGGAACAGTGCTTTCAGATGCTGGCGTTTGTCATCTTCGGGTTTAGCAAAGGTAGCTTCCATCAGCTCCAAAGCCAATTTTGCCATCTCCTCCTCTGCTTCTGACACTTCACCACAATCGACAGAAGCCATGAACTCCATCGGCAGGATGAAGACCATGCTGATGTCAGCAGCCGAATATGGATCATCAGCCTTTGCTTTGGGTCGCCATCTCTGAGATCTGACTCCTCTTCTGTTCAACGCGCCTCTGCTCTTCCTCTTGCTGTTCCCATTGGCGTAGTCATTGAACCCTCCTCTTCTGGGATCTAGTCAGACCTGCAGGGCACCATCTGGGGTTCTCGTCTGATACAGTATCATCGGCCGTCTCTCCTAGCCGATCGGATGTGTTGACCCTGCCCACAGCCGATCGTGCACATTGACTCTGCCCCCAGTCGATCATGTACCATAACATGCCTGTCGTCATGTCTAGGCTTGCTCCTGCTGATCGGCCCTTGTCCCCTGTCACTGAAGCATGATCTTTTGCATAATCGGCTGCCATGATACGCACCATTGCATTCAGGGCAGTCATTAGCTGATGATAATCTGAGATCATTCTCCCAGCAGTGGATGAAGAACGGGCATCCCCAATGATCTTCATGTTGATGTATCATCTCTTCGTGGTGCCTTGCATGTTCTTGCCTCTTCTGGAACTTGCCGATTAGCTCTTGAGACGTGATCGGCTGTCGGAACCTCCCTGATATTTCTCCTTCTTCTAAATCGGCCCTTTCCTTTAACATCATCAGCCGATGCTTGGACTTTGGGATCTACAGCTCCGCTCTTCTTTGCCGATTCTGATATCAGTACTTTAGTCCAGAGTGCATTCTTTTTGCTGGCGTCCACCGTGTTAGCTGGGAAGGGATGTTGCTCGATTTTCATCGGCTGTTCAGAGGGAACTTCAAATTTGAGTCTCCCTTAATCAATAGCCGATTCAACCAAGCTAACTTCTACTTCCTTATCTGGATTAGAGAATTCTATCTGCACAACTTCTCCTTGGAAATTTTTACTCTGTTCACAAGGATGTACTTCAAGGCCTAACGCCTGATGATTCATCGGCTGATGTGGAATCAACACTTGTTGTTGCAGCTGTGGTTGGATTATCGGCTGAGCAACCAAAGCTTGTGGTGGTGGTTGTAACGGAATTATCAGCCTAAAGGCCGATATCGGTTGTGGCTACACTATCGGCTGATGGGCCAATACCGGTGGCTGAGTTTGAGACTGAATTATCGGCTGAGAAGCCGATGTTTGCTGTCGGGGTTGTAGTTGGACTATTGGCTGATAGACTGATGCCTACCACTGAGGTTGAACCATCGGTTGATAGGTCGATACCCACTGTTGAGTTTGAGTTATTGGCTAATAGGCCGACACCTGCTGTTGATGGAGGTTAATATGTTGCACTATGTTTAACCTTTCATCATATGACCCCCAGCGCTGATCTACCTATAGATGTGCATGATCCTGAAGGCATCCCAAATCCAGTGATTGGGTTCCATCCGACTAGAGTCCATACTGCCCCCCATTGTGCCGATGATGAAGTTAACGGTGATGGCGCATAGTACGTCGGGGCCATCTGGTTCACAACTTGCGTTAAACAAGGGTATCGACATGTTCAATTATTAGATTCCAGATTGCAATCTCTTTCCCGTTAAGAAAGGCACTCATACGAGCCTTCCAGTATAGGTAATCGGTTCCATCAAAAGGGGGTGGATGTGAAGATGAAGTCATGATCGCCACAAGTGGATTTCACAACCGATTAGGTATGAGAAAACCTTAACCGGCTCTGATACCAATTGAAGGACCGAAATTGATGACCAGAGGGGGGGTGAATGGGAGCTTATGAAAAATCGTTCAGAAAAGAAAGATCTATGTCTCAATAGCAAACCAACAAATCACCGTCGCTGCCTGGGCTGACTGCGCGCTCACCGATGGTCCGTCGCGTGCTTGCTGATGGTCCGTTGCGTGCTTGCCGATGGTCCATCGCGCGCTTGTACCTGCCGATGCGCTTGGCCTGCCGATGGGCTTGGCCTGCTGATGCGCTTGGCCTACCGATGGGTCTGCCGATAGCTAGCCCCACTTGTCGATAGACTTGTGCTGCGTGCCGATGCGAGTGCCTGGCACTGATCTGGCTCGAAAAGATGTACAAAAAACAAACCAGAGATGCAATGAAATAAAGAACAATGCTTAATGATTAAGTATTAAACCAAATAATTTTTCTTTCAGAATTGCATCTAGCCTCCACCCAAACGTCCTCCCTCTCTATATTGGAGAGATCAACAAAAATCCCTCGCTAGAAATTAAACCCTAGGCTAGACTGGAGAGAGGATTGCGCGCAGGAGAAATTCCAGGGCGGCGGCTACCATTCTGTTCACACACGTGAGCACTGTAGCAAAAATACCCCAAAAACCCTAAAACGCGTACCCCCTCAATCCTAGGTGCCACATATTTATAACCCATAGGGTGGCACTACCTAAATTACAGATTTGGCATTATGTCAATCAAATTAACATAACTACGCGTATCACGGAATATCGTCCTCCATGGCAAACAACCTCGCCATCCACAATCCTTCCATCTAGCACCATGGCGCTCCATGATCTCGCCGCACGATGATCCGAAATCCTCTCGCGAATGACAATTGTCCCCGTCTTCGGTCACGTCCGCCGCAACGAACGTCCAGTATATTGGTTTTGTGGCTTAACCAAGAAACCGTCCACCAACGTTCTCTTGTCATGTTGTCAGGTACAGTAGATGTATACCGCACGATCTCAAGTCCCTCGAACGCAAGTCTTGATCCAACCTTCACTACTCTCAGTCTATCGGTGTGGCATCCTATCTTCGTTCTTCACACATCACCGCATGTTCAGTCTCCAAATGTCACCTGCAATGACACTAACCAAGAGAAACGTCACACGCACACCGTGTTGTTCAATCACTCATCACAAGGTCCTAGCCCCATGGTCATCTCACACATTTAAAGTTCTATTTTTTTGCAGTCGATTTATCTCTTGTCAAGTTGATTTTATTTCGTTTAAGTTTTGCCTGGTACTAACATGTTCCGTGTTATAGATATAGTACACCAGGTTCTAGAGGGGTATCAGACCCCAGAGTTGCTCGACCCTAGCTTGGATGGCTATCACAGGTCGTTCATGTTAGCCATACGGGGTACGACACTCGGCACGCTTCGGGCACGTGTCCCGCTTGGGACTATGCCTATCGACGTCCATTAAATTCTGAGGTATGTTTTACTAAGTTAAATAAATTGTAAGTTTGATAAGTACTGTTGTTCCAACTAATAATTTGTAAGTTTGATAAGTACCGTTGTTCCAACTAATACATGGTATGCATGGTACAGGTTACGTGCGTCGGGGTTACTCCCTCTAGCGAGGTTGGTTGAGGGAGATATGGCAGCGTGAGGGGCGGAAAAGTCGACACGCTTCCATTTCGACATGTCACTGCTAGCAGCACTTCTTGACCGCTGGTGGCCAGAGATGCACACGTTCCACCTCACCTTGGGTGAGATGGCGCTGACACTTCAGGACTTTTCCCTCCTACTTGGGCTTCCTTGTGCCGGGAGGGCCGTTGCCACGGTGGACGTGCCAGCTACCTGGCATGAGGAGCTGTTGGCCCAGTTTGTGCATGTTGAGCATAACAATCAGGTTGAGCAGTACCGCACCTTCACCTCATCACATGGGCCCACGAAGAAGTGGCTCTTGCAGTTTAGTGTGAGTACTTAGTAACCTTAATATGCACTTTCAATTTGTCTAATAAGTTTGTTTGTTGTGCAAGCTCAGTATATGAGAGACAACGCCGATGACACGACAGTTGCCCATCACTTGGAGGCGTACCTGTTGTGGCTGTTCAGCTGGATTATGTTTTGCACTTCGTATGGTAACTTGGCTCCTAAGCACCTACTTCCTTTCACGAGGGCTATAGCGGAGGCACCCCTGGACGAGGTTCCACAATACAACTGGGGTTCAGCTGTATTGGCGGTGACGTACAGGGGCCTTTGCATGGGCTGTTGCAAGGTGGACTCCATGGAGCCCATCTTCATTGGCTACCTGTTGCTCGTACAGTTGTGTTCGTACGAGCACTTCCCGATAGGTCGGCCATACATCTCCATTGCCCCCTACCTGGAGCTGCCTATGGACCACGATAGGGTCATTGTGGTGCTTGAGGAAGGTACGGAATTACACCTACAATTACTCTTTTTTTAATTTCAATTGTTTAATGTTTCGATTACTCAATCTTTTCATCTATTATATAGGAACGTTGGGTTGGGGTGCAGATGAAGAAGTCATACCCTAACTTTGTTTGTCAGTTCGACGCTCTTGTTGATACTGACATGAGGTGAAGACCGTACACTGAAGCAGAGATGCACACTCGTTCCTCGCATGGGCTCTCCATGTTGTGCATGCGGGACATAGACTACTGGATGACGATGAGGCCACTAGTCTATGACATCCATGTCGAGGAGTACTCCGTGCACCGTGTGCTCAGGCAGTTTGGACGGTACCAGCACTCCCCCCTCCCTTCTACCCACGTCGTCCCGGCCGCCGTTCACAGGTACAACAAGCATTGTCTATTTATTAATTGTACTTGTGATGTTGTGGTGTTTTAAGTCCCTCCATGATGGTTTTATTAGGTGGACACGTCAGGGTGGTAGTGGGTCAACCATCCTGTGGGCTCTAAGGATGGTTCCTTGGATCGACATGTGGGCTACCGCTTCGGACCAGGTAGTTCATGAGGATCGTCCACACGACGATGACACTTTCACAGCGTACCTGCGGTGGTTCTTTCCAAGGACAATGACGCGGGTCACGTACGTTCCGAGTGAGCCACCGACCGAGACAATGCCTATGACTCAGACGTACCCGCGTGCGAGGGATGTCAACTTCGATGTCGCGGTAAGATTATTCATAATTTCTTACTTAAAGTGTGTAATATGGTGTGCATAACTTGATCTTTGTTGTTGGAAATAGTACGACGTTATTTCAGAGGTACAGTCTGCACTGACGTACGCCGTAGACCACTTTGAGCACATGAGTCCTATAGAGCACAAGTCGTTCTACAAGAGGACTTTGGGTGTATGCAACAGATTCTTGAGGGCCGTTAGTTGCCGTGGCAGTCGCGCAGACATCACCCTTCCACCACGGGTAGCGTACCCCCATCAGACTTAGGAGCCCGGTACGTCTCCCGGTCAGACTCAGGAGCCTGGTACATCTTCACAGCCATTGTTTAGTCCACCGTACCCTAGCCCATCGTCTACACCACAGGCACAACCATCCACTTTCCCACCAGCACCGGGTTGGTATGCGACCCCCGGCATGTCGACTGTTCCGCAGTACTTCACCACTACAGGTACGACTTTGTTCCTTTATCATTTTGCTTTCATAAATATGGTGGACTTACTCAAACTAACTTAGGCCCTGTTTAGATTCCACCCAAAAACCAAAAAATTTCAAGATTCTCCGTCACATCGAATCTTGTGACACATGCATGGAGTACTAAACGTAGACGAAAAAAAAAACTAATTACACAGTTGATCGAGAAATTGCGAGACGAAACTTTCGAACCTAATTAGTCCATAATTGGACAATTTTTACCAAATAACAACGAAAATGCTACAGTAGCCAAAAGCCAAAAAATTTTAGAACTAAACGCGCCCTTATAAATTTGTAACACAGGTCCGCACGTGTATAGACCGTACACTGCAGCAGGACCATCTTCAGCTCCACTGGGTACAGAGCTATGCCACCTCGGTGCATCCCGGTACATGGTTCAATTCGTTTTGAAATACTGTATGAAACTGATAATTTCATTTTTTGTTTGAAAATAGGGTACACACAGCGAGAAGTGACTGATGATATCTCTATCGATGATGAGATCCACAGGTCGAGCGTGGCATGGGTGGATGACTTTTTCAGATCAGATGTTGACGAGTTTGGTCCTTCCCAGTTGCCTGACGCCCCAGTTCCTCCCACACAGTGCGCCACCCAGGACTTTGCGAAACCATCACTGACTGCCCTAGGATGCCAGCCTCAAGATGTTGCCCTACCGGAGCCCTTTACATACGACCATTTCCAGACCAGAGCAGCACAACAGGCAGCAAGGTGTGGGTGTGGTCATGGTGAGCCTAAATTCAAGCGAGGATGCATTTAGTGCTCACGACCACCTTTTCCTTTTGTACACCCGTGCAGGCTATCATGTGTATGAGGACGATGATTGCTTTTGCGCATAAAATTGTATGTGTGCTATGATGTCGGAAGTTAAATATGGGTCATTTCGGTATTACGTGGTCGATTTTTTGCAGTGTTTGATTACTTCTTCCTCTTTTCAAAAACAAATTTCAAATGAAACAAATATATAAATGCGAGACCACGTACCTATTTTTTAGTTAACAAGTTCCTGACATTGACATACCGATACCATTACTTCGTCATCGCCAATCGCCTGCTCCTCTATCCTGTCCGCAAAGTAAAGGTGAAGGCGACAAAGGTGTATGCCGACAAATCCTCCGTACCATCTAAGTGGTAGGCCGGTGTAGAGACTAAATAGCTAGGCCGATGCAGGCTATGATGTCCATGCATGTCCTTTTCCATTTGCAATTATGGATATGGTCTGTGGACCATCTCCATAGCATTCTATGGGGGTGTTTAGTTCCACCCCAAAATCCAAAATATTTCAAGATTTTCCATCACATCGAATCTTTGACACATATATGGATGATTAAATGTAGATTAAAATAATAATTAATTATACAGTTCATCTGAAATTGGAAAGACGAATCTTTTGAGCCTAATTATTTTATGATTGGATAATAATTATCAAATACAAACGAAAGTGCTACAGTGTCATTTTGCATTTTGATTTTAGATCTAAACACCCCCTATATATGAGACGTTCGTTCACCCAATGTTCAAACGCACAGCTATCAATACCCATTTCGAATCCACCGTTTTCCTCTTCATATGTTGTCGTGGAAGGAGGAGCAAAATGGGGTTCCACCATGGAATGAACGACCAAAATGCCACTGCGGTTTCCGTGCATGGTTGCAGGTACGGGGAAAAACAGACCTAGGAGGAAGATAGGGTGTAGGTACTTCAAGTGTCCTGACATTGACAATGATTTTGTGGTCAGTCCTTCCGTTCTTAAACATTTAACAATCCTTTTGTACATGTATCGGTTCCTTCAACTAATAAAGAATGAAAATGCAGGCATGCACATTTATGGAATGGATCGACGCTACCCCTATAGGGGGAGTGCCCATTTGTCCAGTTGATCTGGAGACCAAAGCCCAATACCATGGAAGGATGGAACCAGCTCGAGATGCGGCACATGCTGCTCGGCTCGAAGAAGAACAACGCGTTCGTCAACAACAAATTCGTTTAAAGGGCAAGAGGATCAACTACAAAGAAGGCGTCATGAGTTAGGTGCTCGAGAGTTGGCACTTAAATGGTAGGAGGAAGAATTTGAAGCTCGTCAGGCGCACCTACTCTAGGAACAAGAACGACAGAAGCAGATGAACAAGCAAGAAGCCGAATGTTCCACCAAAACAACGAAAAAGGGGAAACTTCCCAGGTTCACCCAGTAGAATATTATTTGTCCTCCACTCATTTACATTACCTAAGGCATTCTATCATAGCAAAGGTGCTCTTTTAGGTTTGTCATATTGAGCGCCTCGGATGTCATGGTACTGTTGCTTGTCCTATTTCTTTTACTTTTATAACATTTTATATCCTTGCATCAAGTACTGGCATCGCACGCTATGCGTAATACTCTCCATGGCCAGTTCTGCACGCACATGATGTTTTCCCATGTTTGACGTGAAACATCACTGCAAAGCCTGCACTGTACACTGTTGATGTGAAACCTCACTGTACAGCCTACACTATAGTATGTTCACTACAACCCTCACTGAAAATCCTACACTATAGACTACAGCAAACGTAAATGTGAAGCCTTCTGAGGCGGATATGGCTTAACACTTAGGGCGTGTTTATTTTCGAAAATTTTTGGCTTTTGGCTACTGTAGCACTTTCGTTGTTATTTGGTAAAAATTGTCCAATTATGGACTAATTAGGTTCGAAAGTTTCGTCTCGCAATTTCTCGATCAACTGTGTAATTAGTTTTTTTTTCGTCTACGTTTAGTACTCCATGCATGTGCCGCAAGATTCGATGTGACGGGGAATCTTAAAAAATTTTGAATTTTGGGTGGGAACTAAACGGGGCCTTACACCTACCTTCCTTCACCTGCACAGCCTATATGTACCATTCATCAGGATGATTGAACACGACGGCGTACTCAGCACATGGGCCATAGCGCGTGTTCATCTCAACACTACTTATATTCGACCCCCACTCCCTTATCCTACCAAGCCACTGCAGACAAGTTAGAGTCCCATATCATTCCACTACACTTAGCACGAGTAAGAACTATGGCATCCGTGAGAGGGAGAGGTCGTGGGAGGAGAGGAAGAGGAGGGGGTGCTCCTAATCCAACCATCACTTGGCCAGGTTCTTTTGGCCCAACGGATTATGAGGCACCCCTCGACGAGTTCCCTCTTGATTACAATGCTAACTACGCCCCTCCAAACTCCCTGAGGCCTTATGACGACCGCCAGGATGTGTGGCCAATGTGTCACCATGGCGTGGCTTGTGTCATCCAACTCTATGACGGCTACGGTGACGGAAGCCGCCATTTCTTTCGATGCCCATATGGGTTGGTGAGTGTAGTAATTATTTCATTACTCTTCCTAAGCTTCTAGTGCTACTGACTAATATCACTTTCAGTCTTATCTCGATGAGGGAAACTGCTGCTATGCGAAGTGGGTCGATCCATCTCTTTATGAGCCAACCTAAGAATACATACACTACCTCAAGTGCAAGATCTTTGACCTCGAGCGTAAGGTCGACGATCTTCGATCCGAAGTTGATGCGAATCCTTGGGCGGTTGATATCGCAGGTGAATTGATTTGTACCGATCCATGGTGCAAGGGCCCCTACCACCACAACAAGGATAGACCCCCGTCTCCACCATCCTCTGGGGGTGCGACCTACTATGGAGCTAGCCTGTCGCAGTCCTCACAAAGCCAGTTCTACTAGGTAGTAGATATGACTTTTCTACCGGCTATTTCAATTACCTAAGGTATATTAGTTGTTTACCCTAGAGTTGTGTACAAATTTCGTTTGTATCCGTTGTAATCTCGCTGAAAACAATACGTAATGGCAGGGAGTTCAATCATTTTCGATCGCTTTCATTCACTCAACCTCTCACATATTTAAAAGTCAAATTTTAAAATTGAATCGCATATTTCACATTTATAAATATCACAAAAAAAATCAAAATATTAATAAATATGTCACGGAGTTACAGCGGTTTGAAACGGCTATAACAGCCATACATCCAACAAAAACACTCGGGGGAGACGGCCGCCGTTTGAACTGGCGGTAACCAGTTATCGCCGGTTCAGCCGGCGATTTCAGCCTGCATGGTACCTAAGAGGCCTTACCACCGTTTCATACGGCGGTAGCCGTTTAACCACCGTATGGAACGGCGACGAAGATCTACTTCTGCGAAATCTTCAAACGACTATTTATTTATGCAAATTCGGAAAACAAAAAATATAATAAAAATTTCCTAAAGTTTGGGGAGCTAACCAAACAGGCCCTAAGAGTGGCCCGTTCACGCTTGGGCCTTTTTGTGGGCCGCTGTTGCTAAGTAGTAGTAGTAGTATTGTGGCCTTCGTTCAAACAAAAAAGAAAGAAAGTAGTAGGCGATGGCCCCTGTCAATTCTGAAGCCGATTTTTTTTTTTTGAGGGAGCACTGGAACACTCAATAATGTACGGCATGCTGCACTGAGCAATACTGTTTGGTACACGGTTCATCTTCAATCAACATTAGAATGCCAAAACCAAAGGCCGCGTACACGATACTAGTAGTACAATCTATCAACAGTTAAGCCAAAGCTGTCAGAACTGACGCAAGCCACAACGAGCCAAAGATCAAATCAAACAACTTCATTTTGATGGCTGCTCTTGCAAATCGATCGATAAGCCAACAATACATCTACGACAAACTCTAGACAACAAAAGAATGCGTCGCTCGAATTCTGTACCAAATCACTTCAATTTCGAAGCTACCCTACCTGCAAATGCAAGTGCATACAGTATGTATATTCCTGTTCGTGATCCCTGTTCCTTTCTTTCGCCAACGGCGACTCGCCGTCGCCGGACTCGAACGTACCGTCCTTCGTGCAGCGGACTTTACCGCTGCTGCCGAAGGTGGTCGAGCGCCTGCGCCAGCGTGGGCGCGAACCGGCCGACGTCGATGCGTACGTCCTGCTTGCCGAGGTAGTACTCGGCGACCTTGTCCCACCCGCTCCGGTGCACGGCCTCGGGGTCCTTGATCACCGGGTGCTCCGGCCCCAGCATCCCCAGCAGCGTGCTCTCCTCCGCGGCCACGCTGTACTCGAGGTACCTGAGCCCCATGTCCGCCACGGGGTCCCCGAAGTCCACCCGCGCCATGCGCTCCAGCTTCCCGTACGGCACCACCTGGATCACCACGCCACCGGGCGGCAGGAACACCGCGTTCGTCAGCCCGGCGCCGTGCACGCCCAGCAGCACGTCGTGCGAGTTCACCGCCCGGGCTGTCTCCTCCAGTGGCGCGTCGGCGCGCGGGCTCGCCACGGTGACCTCGAACCCCGCCGCCTCCGCCGCCTTCCTGATCTCCGGCACGTTCTCGAACCGCCGGTAGTGCGGGCGCTGGATCAGCATCAGCCGCGGCTTCCGGGTGGGCTCCCGCGCCAGGCTCGCCGGCGCGGCGCGAGGGAGCGCGTAGGTCTCGCGCAGGAACGCGGTGAAGTCGGCCATGCTTAGGCGGTGGCCCCCCGGCGCCAGCTCCGGCACGAAGCTGAGCTCCTTGTGCAGGCGCAGCCCGACGGTGAGGTGCTTGAAGCACCGGACTTGTGTGTCCCGGTCGAGGTCGACGGCGTCGTACCTCGAGAGGCGGCGCACGACGGCCTCGTACTTGCCGAGCCACCACGGCTGGATGTTGCTGACGAGGAACAGGACCTCCCCGCCGTACCGGCGCGACGCCGCGAACAACGGCACCAACACGTCGCTGAAGTCGTGCCAGTAGTTGCCCGTCAGCCCGCCGAGCGCGAACAGCACGGCCGGCACGTCGTGGGTCACCGCGCACGGCGGCGCCGCGGGGTCCTGCGGGGACTCCAGCTGCGTCACGGTGACCTTTTCGATGCCCGCCATGGTCCGGCGCGAGTACGGTCGGATCCTCCACTCCCGGCGCTCGGACGGGCCCGACGGGACGAAGTTCACCGATAGGGCGCTGCCGTTGGTGCGGACGTCGCCGTCGACGTCGCAGCTCTCGGAGACGGGACCGTCCGTGTTGCACACCACCTTGTCCCCGTCCGTCTCTGTTGCACGCCAAAAAAAAGGAAAATGAATTCGTGCGGGGCTCACATCCCCGAGAGCGTTACTAAATTTTCTCAGAATTAAGCTGCTTTTTTCTCGTGCCAGGTGGGGATCACGCTAATCTGGAGGGGTAATCAGGTTTCTCCAAAAAGAAAGAAGTGGTTGACTGCTTCGAGAGTTCGAGTACTGCCGCGTTGTTAGGGTGAGTTGTGTTGATCAGGTCTTGGTAATCTGGCGACACGCACATCGTTTGGCTGAGGAAGAGGAAACAGCTGCGAGCAAGCAACTTCTCTATGTTTTTTCCCCCCAAGTGGTGGCAATCGAAATTTGGCCACACGCATACGCGCGTCGTCGTTAGGTTGGCGTAACATCTGGGTTGGATCAGGTCTCAAGCGACCAACCCCTGCTATTTTCCATCGGTTCGGCTTTGGTCGTGGACGAGAGAATCGTGCTCGTGCTTTCCCATTTCCAGCGTACTGGAGCGCACCCGTTGTGATAGGTTTTATCTTGCTATATTTTCTCAGTTCGAAAATCTATGCCATTTTGGATGTTGACATGGTCTTCAGTGCATGGCTTGCTACCTTTTGATGAAAATGGTAATAAATTTTTTTATAAAATTGCTATATTATGAAACTATTTTTCATGATTAATACCACGACACCGTATACATGTGACCGATCCAAATAAACTTTATTAAAACTATGGACAGATAAAAAGGTATAAGTCCTCAAAAGGAATTCGTGCACCCTCCTATCACAAACACACACTCTTTCCTTTTGAAAAAAATATATCACGTCTTCGTTTTGCTATAATCCAAACTTCTCTATTTTGAGCAAATAACGTTAAAATGCACCATCATCTAAAAAAAATTTCTAAACTTTACTTGATTCTGCATTTATTTAATATTGTTGGTGTTATGTATTTTTCTATAAATTTGATCAAAGCTAAACAAATTTGACTTAGAACAAAACTAAAATGTCTTAGATTTTTTGAATGGAGCATTACTAACAAATGTTAGATAATGTTTTTTTTGCAATAGACCAATATAAAGTTTTTAACATCAGGTCTGACACACACGCGCCAAAAGTTCTACTACTATCTTTGTAAAAAAGAAATTATATTGTCAATGCATAAATGTATAGCAAGGAATATATTAAGCACGTGCTGAAAGGACTTCCGAAAGAAATTAATAAAACACGCCATAAAAAAAGAAAGTAATAAAACACACGGTCCAGATTATATTATTTTTAGCGAGACATGGTATCGCTATCAAGTCGATCTCGTGTCAGGCAGTCCTCATCAACGCAAACACGTCGATTCCGCCCAACAAGGCACAAATCAGATCTGAACAGCTCATGGCTTCATTTCTCCGTGGATTGGAAACAGCCAACCGATCGGTTTCAGCAGTGATGCTCTAGCTTCTAGAGTCAATGAAGCCCGGACGTGAGCACCTCTCGCCAGGCATGTTCGCCCCCATATCTAATCATTCCGATTTGACGACCAACATGGTGGTGCCAACTGGCAACTCATCGCATGCAAACCAAATCTTAAGCATTTTATTTATATGTATATGTATCACTTTCTAGTTAAGTACTCATACCTGGGACAAAGTAATTAACAATAACCTCGAATGGTTATGGATGCATTCCAAGCTTTAGCAGCTGCATGCTATTTTCTTTGCGTCGATCGCCCCCATATTATAGAAGAAGAGTAACGATATGATTCACAAGAGCTCACCTGTCCCTAGAACATAAGAAAGCTCTAGAACATCGTTGACGGATGAAATAAAAAGTGAGTAGAAAGCTATATTCTTTTCAGTTGTTTTTCCCGTTTGTATTTTTTTCTCATTCTAATAAAAATTGGGCCACAAGTATTTCAGCTCACTAGCATACTTCTCGATTGTTCTTCCTTCCTGTCTCACTACATCTGCTTTCTCCTGAATCTCCATCATCATCATCACATTTCCTTTTCTAGAGTACATGTTACTCAAGGTTTTACAAATTTTTGCTGCACTCCGCATCGCCTCCACCATCTTAGCAATAGATGGGGACATTGATGCCATCAGCCATGCCACCACAGTAGAGTTTGTGGTGTGCCACACCCTCCATTCAGTGCTGAGTTTGTTTGTAGGCTCAACACAATCCTCCTACAAGTAATGTTCCAATCCTTTTCCACCTAGAAGCACCTGCACTCTCTTAGCCCAACTGAGATAGTTCTTGCTACCCTCAAGTTTCACTTCATTTGGTACAAGCTCCAGCTTCAGGTCGGATGGTCCAATTACTGTCTTAGAACCAATAATACCCATTCCCATGAGCTCTTGAATCATTAACCTCATCTCACTTTTAGTAACTAGTGGGTCTTCACCTCCTCCACTAGTATGCATACCAGCTGCTGCCTTCAATGCAGCTTCTTCATCAGCCTTCCGTTTAGCCTCCATCTCCTAAGGACTCATCAGATCAACTGGAGCAATGCCAGCAACCAATCTGGCCGAGCGTGATGAACACGATCACGGCAAGTTTCAGCACATCAAAACTCTAGTAAGCCTCCACCACAACCTTCACGGTCACCATCGCAGTGGCAAACTGAACCAGACTTCCTTCTCAAAAAAAAAAAACAGAACACACAACACAGCTAGAAGCAGTACAGCAATATAGCAGCAACACAGGGCAAGACTGCAATAGGCAGTTCAGCAGTAGCACAACACTGGCAGAAGAATAACCACGAGCTTCTCTTCCCTTTCACTTCCTTTTTTCCTCCTATCTTACCCTCCAACTTCACCTCCCGTGCTGCAGAGCTTCCTCCACAGGTAGCAGCACAGGCAAATGATTCCTGCTAGCCCACCTCACCTGCTCTAGCGTTTCAATCCAGCTCAATCGAGCAGGTGGGGTGGACGGGCGGCGCCTCCCGCGGCACCGAAGAAGGCAGCCTGCCGGGGGCCACGACCCACGCACACAGGTGAGCTCCCCTGCGCTGCTTGCTGGTACTTGGCGACGACGAGTTAGGGTTCGGTGGCGGACTGGGTGGCGGCGAGCTGGCGATGGACGGTGCCGGCCGCTGCTAGGGTTGGGACCGGCTCTGAATACCAAATTGAAATGAGGAATTGGGTGAGGCTTGCCGAAATCTGGAGTGCCGAAATCACTGTTACTGCACTGTAGCGTACTGTAGCATTTCGTTTGTATTTGTAAATTTCTGTCCAAAAATTGACTAATTATGCTCAAAAGATTCGAAACACAAAGTACAACCAAACTGTGCAATTAGTTTTTAATTTTATCTACATTTAGTACTCCATGCATGTACCGCAAGTTTGATATGACGGGGAATCTTCTTTTTACATAGTGCTAAAGTTGGGATTTTGAAGGCAACTAAACAAGGCCTCAGATGTGTTGCGAGCACACACTCCCATTTTTCTTCTATGAGCACATATTCATGGGAGTCCCTCTAGTCTCATACAATAGCACACACACGTACACACCAACAGAAAGAACAATTAGATGAGAATGCGAGCAGCCGAGATATCTCTGTCCAAGTTTGTTTTACTCCGGAATATGCTGCATGAGACTTGGATGGAAAATGGTGGACTCCTGAAAATATGCTACATAGACTCCATCTACTCCTGTTCAAGTGTAGTTCTATTTCTTCTATACATAATGCAGTTTTCTGTAAAATAATTGCAGCTTTTGACACTTAAGATGACTGGTAATCCTGCATACCGGTACCAGTACTTGCTGTACGCTGTCACTGTGAAAATCACGACTTCTGTTTTCGATTGCATGGTTTATTCAGTATACTACAGTAGCAAGCACATGCGTCTTTGGCAACAACTGAATATTTCACTGTTTAGCTCTGTAAAAGTGCTGGTTGGGCAAATAATACTAGTATCTAAAAGGTCAATCTCATGACTAAGAATAAACAAGAGGGCTATAGCAAATATTGTTTCAAATGTTACATCTCGGTACCAGATAAATTTGGTATCCATTCCATCTAAACAATCATTAGGCACCAACATGACTTATGAATGACATATGGAACATTCAACGCAAGTTGGGACACAAAACATGATAAGTGGAAGTCATGCAGCAAAAACAAATGCTGTTGTATAAAGTATAAATTCAACTAAAGCAAACCATGTGTGACATGCTGAGATATTTTCCAATGTTTCAATATGAGAATGCTAAATTCAATCATTGACAAGGTTGACTTCCCACTGCAACAAAGAATGAAGGAATGTATCTCTCTTCTTGTACAGTATGTCAGTGTTTTGATCTTTCTTCAATTACTGTTAATAGCCAAGTAGGACCCGAAAAACACCATAGGCTGAAATTATATAAAATGTGGAGAAAATACCATGTATAAATATAATAGTATTGATCAAAAAATACACCCCATGGATGCTATCAATCAGTTGGTATTCTTGCAAAGTTGCACGCAAACTATCTGTACACGCTGTGAAGTGTGAAGTGAAAACGTATTGAACTGCATCTAAGTGGCCACATTATAAATCAGTACATATATACTTCAACAAATAAAAATATTTCAACTAACAAAGTGATTAATGGTTCCAAGACCTCAACCAGTCTATCTTGCACAAGGATCCATTTTTGAGAACAAGTAATGATTCACACCTGGGATTCTTGGCGTTGGCGGTATCGCAAATAAACTCAAGGAGGCGGATGATGGAACCCTTGATGAGAAGAATGTTTTCAACCAGGTGATTCAGGTCGGGTGCTAGTGTAGCATCCTGTGTGTGTACAGTATCAGAGAGTATCAAGTGGTAACTCCCAAACTTCTTCAGCTCTGGCCTCATCAGTGACACATCAATCACCTGCATCACAGGCTGCTGCAATGCGGTTATCATTCCCCTTCTTGTCAGGAATTCCTTCAAGCGTTGCCCAGCAGAACAGGCTCCACAGTTCAGTTTGGCATTACTGGACCCTGATTCAGCATCCAATTCCTCACGCTTGTTTTCCAACTTGCCAGATGGATACTGTTTGGGATTTCCAACCATCATGCAATCCGTCCGCAGTGTTAAATGGTTATATTATAGGCCTATATGGCCCAGCCAATGAGGCTAAGCCTCTATATATACTCATCTCCACTTCTGGAGTTCGTATGCTGACAGATCCCTAAGGTTCGTAACATGGTACCAAAGCCATGGACTAGGGTTAGGATTAGACTCATCTAATTCACCCACGATCCATTTTTTTCCTCCTTGGGATCCTTCCTCTGTTTTGCACGATCGTCGTGCTCCCTCTGATCTGCGTGGCCCGTCGGCGCGCTGGTCCTTCCTCTGTGCGGCTCGTCGTCGCTCCTTCGAATCCGGCTGTCCTTCACGCGCGCGATCAGGTGCGGACGCGGACGTCCTTCACGCGCGGGTCTTCACGCGCGGACGTGGGCCGCGGACCCGCTCTTCTTCACGTGCGGGACTTCACGTACGGGGTTGCGGATCGCGGACCCGCTCCTTCCCGCGCCGACTCGTTCACGCGCGGACGGGAACTGCTTCCTTCCTGCAAGCGTTCCCTCACGCGCGGCCTCACGAGCGGACGGCCTCTAGTTGCGTCTTCTCACGCCCAGCAGCTTCTTCACGGCTGGTGGACGTCTTCTTCTCGCTCGGTTTGCGTGGAACTCCCCTGTGGCTGCTGAGTTGCGGTGATATCACTGTCACCCCTTTGCCTTTTACTGCTTTTGTTCACAGTCCATCATGTCTCACAGTCCATCATGTCTCAGTCTCAGCATTCTGCTATTGTCATCAATATCACACTGGATGGCCAGAATTATTTAGAATGGGCTTTTACTGTTGAAACTGCGTTGAGGGGCCATGGTCTTTATTTTCATTTGACTGATGATCCACCAACTCTTAAGTCTGATCCTAGTAATTCTGCTGCTGTCAAAACTTGGGAAATCAATGATGGAAAAGTCATGGCTGCTATGGTTAACAGTGTCAAACAAACTATGATTATGAGTCTGCGCAAGTTTAAGCAAGCCAAACCTATGTGGTCTTATTTGAAGGACCGTTATGTTCAAGAAAGTGGTGCCCTTCAACATACTCTTATGCAGCAGCTTCATGTTCTTGAACAGAGAGATATGTCCATTGATGAGTATTATTCTTCATTTGATCGCTTGATGGGTTCTTTGGTTTCCATGGTGCCTCAGTGTACAGCAGGTCCAAACTGTACTGCACTATCATTTATCGAGCAATTCCTCACTTACAGATTTATCATGGGAGTGAGGGCAGAGTTTGATTCTATTCGTACAAGATTGCTCCATACTTCCTCTACTCTGACCATGGCAAAAGCATTGTCTGAATTGCTTGCTGAAGAAACACGCCTTCAGGCTCTGTCTTCTTCAGCGCCTAATCCTCACAGTGTGCTAGCAGCTTCTCACCAGAAGACCAATACATTCAAAGAACCATGTAAGCATTGTGGCAGGACCAATCATAGCTCAGATAATTGTTTTGCTAAGCACCCAGAAAAGTTGGCTGAATTTCGCGCTCGTCGTGCTACTCGTGGTCGTGGTACTTCTTCCACTCCTAGGGGTTCAGCTGGTGACACAGTTTCTGTTGCTGCTTCCTCGACTGTTAGTGCTCCTTCGTCCTGGGTGCTTGATTCGGGAGCCTCCTTTCATGTGACATCTGATCAGTCCCAATTGGTTAACTGCAAGCCTGTCACTGATGGTGCTTCTATTCAGACAGTTGATGGTACTTCTTGTCACATCACTCATCAGGGCTTACTTTGCAATAATCATTTTTGTGTACCAAATGTTTCTTTTGTGCCTCAGCTGTCTATGAATCTTCTGTCGGTTGGTCAAGTTACCGATCAGAATTGTTTTGTTGGTTTTGATGACTCATCTTGTTTTATTCAGGATCGTCGCAGTGGGAAAGTGATTGGGACTGGCCATCGCCGTAAAGGTGCTTCGAGCCTTTATGTTCTAGACACACTTTGTCTTCCTTCGCCTGCTACATCTACATCTCATGCCTCATCTGCTGCATCCGCTGCATCGTCCTCAGCATCCTTCGCCAAGTGGCATCATCGTCTTGGTCATCTTTGTGGGTCTCGTTTGTCCTTCATGATAAATAAAGGTTGTTTAGGTCATACATCTATTGAGTCTAGCTTTCATTGTAAGGGATGTAAACTTGGCAAACAAATACAACTTCCTTATTCTTCTAGTGTTTCTCGGTCCGCTAAACCATTTGATCTTATTCATAGTGATGTGTGGGGTCCTGCACCCTTTGCTACAAAGGGTGGTCACAAATATTATGTCATTTTTATTGATGATTATTCTCGCTATACATGGATTTATTTCATGAAACATCGTTCGCAGTTGTGTTCCCTTTATCAGTCTTTTGTTCGAATGGTTCACACACAATTTTCTACTTCCATTAAAACTCTTCGTTCTGACTCTGGGGGTGAATATTTGTCTGCCGCTTTTCGCCATGTTTTGTCCTCGGAGGGTACCCTTCCACAACTCTCTTGTCCAGGTGCTCATGCTCAAAATGGCGTTGCTGAACAAAAACATCGCCATCTCATAGAAACAGCTCGCACTCTTTTGATTTCATCTTTTGTCCCTTCTCATTTTTGGGGTGAAGTTGTTTCCACTGCTGTCTGTCTCATCAATAGACAACCCTCCTCCAGGCTGTTAGACCAATGTCCTGGTGAAGTACTTTATGGTACTCCTCCTAGCTATGATCATCTTCGCGTTTTTGGATGCACATGCTATGTTTTACTTGCCCCTCGTGAGCGCACTAAATTGACTGCACAGTCTGTTGAGTGTGTTTTTCTGGGGTATAGTCCTGAGCATAAGGGTTATCGATGCTATGACCCTTCTTCCCGTCGCATACGCATCTCTCGTGATGTTAGTTTTGTTGAGGACCGTCCTTTCTTTTATAACCCAACCACCAAGCCTTCATATTCCCCACTGAGTCCACCTTCTTTTTGTGTCTTCCTCCCTTTTCATCCAGTGATGACGCCTCCACACCTGCTGCTCCTACCTCCACACCTGACCATATTTTCATCACGCCACCTTTACCTACTGCAACTTCACCCTCACCACCTCCCACTTTCTCTAAACCACCCATTACACGTGTTTTCAGTCGTCGTTCTAAAACCACTACACAACTTCCTTCTACTTCGACCACCTTGGCCAATCCTGACGAGCGTGCTGTTGCTGATTCTGATAATAATACTATTGATGAGTCATCTATTGTTTCTAATGAGTTACAGGTTGGTCCACGATATCATCTTCGAGATCGCAGTTCTATTTATCCTGCAGACAAGTATGGTTTTCCTCATGTCAATGCTATTGTTGATGAGCCATCCACTTATCAGGAAGCTTCTTGTATTCCAGAATGGCAGCTTGCTATGTCTGAGGAACTTGCTGCCCTTGATCGTCAAGGCACTTGGGATCTTGTTCCATTGCCATCACACATGGTACCTATCACATCTAAGTGGGTATTCAAAGTTAAGACCAAGTCCGATGGCTCTATAGAGAGATACAAGGCTCGTCTTGTTGCCAGAGGTTTTCAGCAGACCCAAGGTTTAGATTATGATGAGACATTTGCACCAGTTGCTCATATGACGACGGTTCGTACATTACTTGTGGCTGCTGCTTCTTCCTGGCCCATATCTCAAATGGATGTCAAGAATGCTTTTCTTCATGGTGATTTGAGTGAAGAAGTTTATATGCAACCACCCCAGGCGTTGTTGCTCCTTTAGGATATGTTTGTCGTCTTCGCCGTGCTTTATATGCCCTTAAACAGGCCCCTCGTGCTTGGCATGAATGTTTTGTATCTGTGATCCGGGCTGCTGGTTTTTCCCCTAGTGATCATGATCCGGCCTTATTTGTTCATTTTTCCTCGCGTGGTCACACTCTGCTTCTTTTGTATGTTGATGATATGCTGATTACGGGTGATAATGAGGATCACATTTCTTATGTGAAGCAACAACTTAGTGCTGAATTTCAGATGTCCGATTTGGGCCCTCTCAGCTATTTCTTAGGCATTGAGGTCAAGCGATCCACCAAGGGATATCATCTTTCACAGTCTAAGTACATACATGATCTTATTGCTCGTTCAGGCATTACTGATAATAGAACTGCTGCTACACATATGGATCTTCACCTACAGCTTCGTCTCACTGATGGGGTACCTCTTGAGGATCCTTCTCGATATCGACATATTGTGGGCAGCCTTGTTTATCTCACCGTCACTAGGCCTGATATTGCCCATGCTGTCCATATTTTGAGCCAGTTCGTTTGTGCTCCAACTTCTGTTCATTTTGGACATCTACTTCGTGTGTTGCGATACTTACGAGGGACATCATTTCAGAGTTTATTCTATGCACATGACAGTCCGCTTCAGCTTCATGCTTACTCGGACTCGACTTGGGCGAGTGACCCAAATGATCGACGTTCCATCACAGGATACTGCATTCTTCTTGGTTCTTCTATTGCATGGAAGTCCAAGAAACAAGCAGCTATATCTCGTTCTAGTACAGAGGCCGAGCTTCGGGCCCTTGCTACTACTACTGCAGAGATTGTCTGGCTCCGATGGTTGTTGGCTGACTTTGGTGTTTCTTGTGATGTCGCCACACCTCTTCTTTGTGATAATACAGGGGCCATACAAATTGCTAATGATCCGGTGAAGCATGAACTTACAAAGCATATTGGTGTGGATGTCTTCTTTACTCGGTCTCATTGTCAACAGAAAACTATTTCTCTTTAGTATGTGCCTTCAGAGTTGCAATTGGCTGACTTTTTCACTAAAGCACAAACTCGAGAGCAGCATCAGCTTCACTTGATCAAACTCAATGCTTCTAATCCTCCGCTTCCACCTTGAGTTTGAAGGGGGTGTTAAATGGTTATATTATAGGCCTATATGGCCCAGCCCATGAGGCTAAGCCTCTATATATACTCATCTCCACTTCTGGAGTTCGTATGTTGACAGATCCCCTAAGGTTCGTAACACGCAGCACTTCAAGTTTTAACACAACGATGACCCTGAATTTCAAAGGCAGCTTATGAAAGAGTAAATAGAAGTGGACAGCAAATTTATAGCATTGAAGATACTGCACATAGCTAATGGAGGATTTAATTGTACATCCCTTAGATCATGTTTGTTAGCAATAGGCGCCTTAATGGGCTGTAATGGGCCAGCATATAAGCCCAGTCGGCTATATGCCTTGGGGGTTAAGATTAGATTGATTAGGCAAGGATCATCATTGATTGGGTATTACTATAAACCCTCTGGTCCTTGCCTATATATTGTACCCTGTACTCTTGGAAATCAATCAATCAATCCTTGACCTAATTGCTTTCATGGTAATCAGAGCCAAGGTTTTTTCTTCCGCTGCATCTCGTGCGCCGGCACCCAGCCGCGCAGCACGTCCTCCCACGCGCGCCAGCTTCCCGCTGTGCAGCGCCATCATCGCGCGCCGGCCCCCGCCGAGCAGCGCCCCTCCCCATGTCGCCCACTCCTCCACCGTCCCCCAAGGACGGCGACGCCGCCTCCTCTGTCTTGTTCCAGGAGGCTGAAGTCGCCTAGCGCCTTGCCAAGGAGAAGGCCAGCGAGGCCGCCGCCGATGCCCAGCGCCTCGAGCGTGACCGTGTGGCCACACACGATGCCGCCCTGGCTCGCGCCCTCGAGGCCGAGCGGGAAGCCACGGTCGCGGCCCAGGAACACGACGCCGCGGCCCAACGCGCCCGCGACGCCCTTGCGCGCGCTGCCCTGGAACGGGCGGCCGCTGCCCCTGCAGCCACGCCTCCATCGTCGGAGGCCGCCTCTGGAGACAGCCCTGCGCCACCCGCTGGGGCGCCGACTAACCTCCGTGCAGCCATGCTTCACCACGAAGCCGTGGCATTGCTCCAGCTCCACTCGCAGGCTGTCGCCATCAGCAACGTCCGGAACCACGTCATCACTGTCCTCGACGTCGACTCCGGCAACTTCAACCGATGGTGCGACCAGTTCCTGCTCATCCTCGGCAAGTTTTCCCTCCAGGGCCATGTCCGCGAGGACCCTCCCGACCCGATCCCTCCGGCTTGGGCTCGGATGGACTGCGTCGTCAAGTCCTGGATCGTCGCCACGCTCACGGATGATCTGGGCGAGATCATCCGTGCCCAGGGCTCCACCGCTCGGCACGCCTGGCTCGCTGTCGAGTCCCAATTCCTCGAAAACCGGGAGGCTCGCTCCATTCAGCTGGAGACGCGGTTTCGCAACTTCGTCCAAGGCGACCTCTCCGTCACCGAGTACTGCCGCAAGCTGAAGAAGATGGCCGATGACCTCACGGCGCTCGGCGAGGTCACCTCCGATCGCACCCTCGTCCTCAACGTCATTCGCGGTCTCAACGAACGTTTCGCCCACGTCGGCACTCTTCTTCGCCGCGCCAAGCCCTTCCCCATGTTCCTGGAGGCCCGGGAGGACCTCATCCTTGAGGAACTCACCATGGAGGATCGCAAGGAAGCTCCAGCCACTGCCCTCGCCGCCTCCATCGCTGCACCTCCATCCTCTACGGGCGCTGGTGGCGGTACAGGGGGCTCCAAAGCTCCCAACTATCGCCGCAACAAGCGCGGTGGCGGTGGCAAAGGACAAGGCAGCAGCAGCACCTCCGGACAAGGCTCCCGGCCACAGCTGCAGCACCCTGCCAGCCACCAGCAAGCTGCTGGACAGCAGCAGCAGTCGGCTGGGGGTGGGCGCCCCTGGCCCAGCTTCTACAACCCCTGGACCGGCACCATCCATATGTGGCCAGGAGGTCCTCGGCCGCCTCTGGCACCCATCCCGGTGCCACCGCACCTCTAGGCACAGCAGCAGGCCCTGCTCGCTCAGCAGCAGCAGGCGCTTGTTGCCCACCAGCAGCCCGCTGGACAGTGGGCCGCTCCGGGGGTCTACAACCCTATGACCGGCCTCCCTTCTTGGACCCGACGGACCTCGCCGCCGCCTTCAGCACGACGTCGCTCACCCCTCCTCCGACCAACGAGTGGTACTTCGACTCAGGTGCTACCTTACATATGACATCTCAACCCTCATCTCTTTCACATATTCTTCTCCCGCGGTACCCTAACCCTTCATCCATTATTGTCGGCAATGGCTCCTTTATTCCTGTCACTGTCTCTGGCTCCACAGAGTAAGCATCCAACCTACGTCTTAATAATGTTCTTGTGTCGCCACAAATTATTAAGAATCTTATCTCTGTTCGCCAATTTACTATTGACAATAATTGCTCTGTTGAGTTTGACCCCGCTGGTTGTTCTATGAAGGTTCTTCCATCTCGGAAAGAGATCGTCAGGTGCAATAGCTCCGGGCCGCTGTACCCCCTCCGCCTTCCACCAGCACGCTCCTTTGTCGCTCAGGGCTCCTCTCCACTGTGGCATCGGCGTCTTGGGCACCCCGGTCATGAGGCCTTGTCAAAGCTTGCGTCTAGTGTCTCCTCGCCTATCCAGGATTGTTTAGATTTATGTCATGCTTGTCAACTAGGGCGTCATGTTCGTTTGCCCTTCCATACGTCCACCTCTCGTGCGTCTAGCAAGTTTGATCTCGTTCATTGTGATTTATGGACATCTCCAGTTGTCAGTATTTCTGGTTACAAATACTACTTGGTCTTACTTGATGACTGCACTCATTATTTGTGGACTTTTCCTTTACGACTTAAATCTGACACTTTCAGCACGCTTTCCCACTTCATCGCCCACGCCTCCACTCAGTTTGGCGCCCGCGTCAAAGTTGTCCAGTGTGACAACGGGACAGAGTTCGACAACTCAAGCACCCGCCACTTCTTCCTCTCCCAGGGCATTTACCTTCGCATGTCCTGCCCTTACACCTCGCCTCAAAACGGTAAAGCTGAACGCATTATTCGCTCTATCAATAATGTTGTTCGCTCACTGCTCTTTCAGGCTTCCATGCTCCCCTCATATTGGGTAGAGGGCCTCTCCACGGCAACTACCCTCCTCAACATATTGCCAACCAAGACTCTAGCGTTCGCCACGCCTCATCTTGCCCTGTTCGGCAAGCCACCCACATATGATCATCTTCGAGTCTTTGGTTGCAAATGTTACCCCAACATATCCGCCACTGCTCGTCATAAACTTGCCCCTCGGTCTGTCTTATGTGTCTTCCTAGGCTATTCCGCTCATCACAAAGGGTACTGTTGCCTTGACCTCTCATCCAATAGAGTCCTCATCTCTCGGCACGTCATCTTTGATGAAACGGCCTTCCCTTTCGCTGAGCGCCATGGCCCTAGTACTCCAGCGGACTTCGCGTTCCTTGACGATGACACTACTGATGTTGTGCCCGCTCCTATTGGACCGTCGCACAAGTTTTTGACTGCAGGTACTTCACCCAGCGCCTCCGACGTCACCATCGCCCCTGCCGGTCATTCTACGGCCGTGCCTGGGGCGCCCCGGAGTTTCCAGAGGATGCTGATCCTCCGACGCCCGCGCTCTACGTTCCACCTGCGCTGCGGGCGTCGGCGGCCTCTTTCGCGCCACGCGCGGCCACGGAGCTGACCAGCGCGTTCCCGCGCACGGCGTCGTCTGCGGGTTTCCCAGCGCACCCTCAGGAACCCCGCGGGCCTCCACCGGGATTTCCACCTCTTCGCCCGGATCGCGACTTCACGTACCACTACTAGCGTCGACCGGCCGCCCCTGCACCGACCGTGCTAGCTGCCCAGGCCGCCCCACTGCCCAAAGGTGCGGTTGGTGTTCCCCCGGCAGCCAACCAACACTCCATGGGCACCCGTTCGAAGAGCGGCTTCCGGATGCCCTCCGTCTACCATGTTGTGCCTCTCTCTCCGGTACCGAAGACCTTCCGTAGCGCTCTTGCTGACCCCAATTGGCGAGCGGCTATGGAAGAACATAGTGCTCTCCTACAGAACCACACCTGGACTCTTGTGCCCCGTCCGCCACGGGCCAATGTTATCACCGGGAAGTGGATCTTCAAGAACAAGCTTCAGTCTGATGGCTCCCTCGAGCGGTACAAGGCACGATGGGTTCTCCGTGGCTTTACACAGCGACCTGGTGTGGACTTTGATGAGACGTTCAGTCCTGTGGTGAAGCCTGCAACTATCCGCACGGTGCTCTCATTGGCGCTCTCTCGCCGTTGGCCCGTTCACCAGCTAGACGTGAAGAACGCCTTTCTCCATGGCAATCTTGCAGAGACAGTATATTGCCAGCAGCCATCCGGGTTCGAAGATCCAGCTCATCCGGACTCGGTCTGCCTTTTGAAGAAATCGCTATATGGCCTGAAGCAGGCTCCTTGCGCATGGTACTGCCGGATGGCCACCTTCTTGTTGTCTATTGGGTTTGTTGAAGCCAAGTCAGACACCTCACTCTTCGTCTACCAGCGTGGATCAGATACGACCTATCTGTTGCTATATGTTGATGACATTGTCCTCACAACTTCATCACCTGATCTTCTTCAGCGGCTCATCTCAGCACTTCAGCGAGAGTTCGCCATGAAGGATCTTGGCGAACTACACCACTTCCTTGGCATGCATGTTCAGCGAAGTGGTGATGGACTTCTGCTCTCACAGCGACAGTACATGCATGCTGGACATACTGGATCGCGCTGGGATGGCTGAGTGTAAGCCATGCTCTACTCCAGTTGACACCAATCCGAAGGTTGCTGCAACTGAGGGGGCCCCTGTGTCTGATGCTACAGACTTCCGCAGTCTTGTTGGAGCTCTTTAGTACTTGACCTTCACTCGCCCAGATATTGCATATGCTGTTCAGCAGGTCTGTCTTCACATGCATGACCCTCGAGAGCCACACCTTGCTGCCCTGAAGCGGATCCTTCGCTATGTTCGGGGCACGCTCCACCTCGGCCTCCTGCTGCGACCATCCACTTCGACTGATCTTGTTGTCTACACCGACGCTGACTGGGCTGGTTGTCCGGACACTCGCAGGTCTACCTCAGGATATGCAGTGTTCCTTGGTGATAATCTCGTTTCCTGGTCCTCCAAGCGCCAGAATACAGTATCAAGATCAAGTGCTGAAGTCGAGTATCGCGCAGTGGCTAATGGAGTTGCAGAGGCAACCTGGCTCCGTCAGCTTCTCCTGGAACTGCATGCCCCTCTGCGACAACATCAGTGCCGTCTACATGTCCTCCAATCCGGTGCAACATCAGCGCACCAAGCACATCGAGATCGATCTTCACTTCGTCCGGGAGCGAGTCGCCATTGGTGATTTACGGGTTCAGCATGTTCCTACTTCACAGTATGCTAATGTCTTCACCAAGGGACTGCCTACCTCAGTGTTCACGGAGTTTAGGTCCAGTCTAAACGTGCAAAGTGGCTGATGTTTAAACTGCGGGGGAGTGTTAGCAATAGGCGCCCTAATGGGCTGTAATGGGCCAGCATATAAGCCCAGACGGCTATATGCCTTGGGGGTTAAGATTAGATTGATTAGGCAAGGATCATCATTGATTGGGTATTATTATAAACCCTCTGGTCCTTGCCTATATATTGTACCCTGTACTCTTGGAAATCAATCAATCAATCCTTGACCTAATTGCTTTCAATGTTGTTAGCAGCCCTAGCATAGGGCCAATAAGATCACCTTCTTACCAACAAAATTGGATGGATTTAGGGGGAACATGGCCACGACAATAATTCACTTATTATCACAAAGGAATTACAACTCAGAATCTATGATAGCACAGGACGAATATCTAGACTAAAATTCGAGCATGCAACCGAACCAATGAACTGAAAGTTTTTTTAACATGCAGAGAGTTGTGTATCTTTGTATTATAGAGAGGAAAAAATGGCCCATATACATTACCAACCCATGCCAAGACCGTAGATGAGAAAGTTGGATACACTTACAACACAATTACCTAGTAAACATGTTTAACGGCCAAACAGAAAAAGAAAACTCATCCGAGTGTTCCTGCCCCATCCAGTCCCTGAGCTTGGAGCTTCTTAGCTCCCGCTAGACACCATAGCTTATACGCATCCCTAAATTGTTGCAAAACCTATCTAACAAAAGGGGTTTCTCTATCAAAAACATAAGTGTTACTGTGCTTCCATAGCAACCATGCAGTCAATATGATAAGCACTGAAAGTAAGAGTTGAAATCACCAAACAATATAAAATAAAAAAAGGGAGAAAAAAGACATCATTCTAATCACTAGCAGTTTAGTTGATATTTATATTAATATACAAAAACGAGTTTTCACAAGACTTTATACAAGCCTACAGGCCTAATATTCCACTCAAACTTAATTCATAGAACAAAACACAAAAACTTCTCTTAAACCAACCAGTGGTGAATGATAGCATGAAATGCAGATCATATGAAAATACAAAGAGTTGGCTCAAACTACCCAACAAGAAATTAATGGAATCTAATGTTAAATAGACAAAATTAATTACATGGTCCACGATAATTTATTCCTGCAAGTTACCACCCAGTTACAACCGAATGAGCTGCATATCATCTACTGGACGTACTGTATGAGCTGCTTGTTCACCTAATAGTTATTGTAAGTGAGAGTTAAGCCTAGTGCTGCTCTATGTATCTAGTTAACCACTTAGCTATAAACTGTTTTCTGTCAAGCTGTTTTCAGCAGCCCTTATCTTAGCCTAAGGATAAGTAGCATCTGCTTTATGCAGTTAGAATATGCTGTAGTGGTTGAGGACCTTCTTGTATCCCAAGTTTTGCTACCAATATAAAGGAATAAGCGGCCTATGGCCAAGCTGCCCTCTGGCAGACCAACTAAGTGTTCAATTGTGTGTTACCTGGACCAATAGTAAGCGGCTAAAGTGTTCCTACAGGAGCAAGGCATGCAAGAGAAGACGAATGATTTACAGAAGCATATCATAAATCCCCTAACCTTACTGGGAATTTAGAGCAGGGAAGACTAAACTCACATACCTCAACAACTGTAACTGCAGAACAATCAGAACACGTGATGAAACCACCTCATAGTTGATAGGAGTTTCAGGTCTATGAATCCTTTATGCACAAGCAGTTTATGGTGTGGGTAAATGTGTGTCCATGCACTATGAGTATGACTGTATGAGGTAACATATTTGTCCCCATCTACAACTTTAAATATGTCCTTGGAAACATACTTTTGTGTGCATGCGTGTGTTTCCCATGCGCATGTGCATCAAACGTAGTAATTAATTAAAAAAAAGGAACATGTTTTCTGCTTTGCTTCTGATTCATACATAAGCCACCCAACAATTACCAAAAACTTGGCAATATCAAATACCAAATGAATTTGGATAAACCTGGGAAACAACCCATACCTCTCACTTCTGTCATTGTGGCACCTGAACTCAAGGAGTCGGACAACTGCGCCCATGTGGAGGTGGCCGTCCCTGAAGATCGATGAGCTGATTATATAGGGGGAAAGGCCACCGCGGATCAAATGGGTGCCATCCGAGAGCAAGATAGGGGATAACCATGGGTCATCCATCTCTGCACATACAAGCAGGTCAAACACTTGCATCACTGGCTGCACAACCGCAGCCACATCCTCCCAGATGACCACCACTGCTCCCCGCGTCAGGCTTGCCTGCATCTCCATGCCTCCCTGATCCTTGCAGAAGCTTCCAGAAATGGGCAGTAAGGACTCTGAGTTGGAGCTCTGTTTATTTCCAAGCTCATAGGAGGTTGGGTTTCCAATCAGCTCACATTCTGTTTGGAGTACTTCAAGTTCCACAGCAATGGCAATCCTGAAATTTTCATGCCAACAACAGGTGAAATAACACAAGATGGATGAGTTCAATTTTAGCAAATTGTAAGACTTAGAAACTGTCAGCAGAGCAAATGCACCTTATTGAGAATTTGAGATGTGCGTGGTGTGCTGTACAAGGACTTATTTCAAGCAATAAATTCACAATGTAATAGGTCCACCTAATGACGAGTGAGAACTCTTCTAAACATGTGAAAATGAAAACGCACAGGCAACAAAAGATACTATATCATGCATATGACTAATATGGCAATATTATTTGTTGGACTAACATAGATGAAGGCCAATCTCGCCTCCAACAAAATAAAGCCAAGAACTCTCAACATGCAAGAAAGTTTGATATCAACTCAGTTAGTTTATTTTGTATAAGAACATAAGGGATCCTTACCTGCCATTCTGGTCCTGGCCGACTCTGGCACGGATGAACCTGAGAAGACGGACTCTTGTACCTTTCCGGAGGCAACTGCCCTCAATCAGGTGGCTTAGGCGGGGAAAGAGGTTAACGTACACCTGATGTACACCATCTGAGAGCAATATACGGTAATAGCTGAACCCATTGTGACTCACTAGAGAGAAATCAACCACCTGCAGCGCTGGCTGACGCTCTACCATCATCTCACCTGTTGGAGTTGTTCCAAATTCACTCCAGGATATAGGCCAGGCTTCTGACGGAGCGGAGTGGAGGCCCGTCGCCAGAGGCTTGGGCCGGAGCGTAGCGGAGTCTGAAGCCAGCCCATCAGGTCTCGCCCCTGTGGTCGGGGGGTGCGGGGGGCTCCGCCCCCCACGGTACGGTACGGTATATATACCCTTGCTAAGGTTTCGTGGAGACTTGATTCTCTTGTAAGCCGCCATAGGCGTGTAACCCAAACTCTTGAGATAGTGAAATTGTTGTTGGCTGGTGCCCGTGGTTTTTCCCCTTCACATCGAAGGGGTTTTCCACGTTAAATCGTGTGTCTCCTCTGTGGCTTGATTCTTTACTTCATATTCCTATACGTCGTCCATAACATCACCCTCCATTATTGCTGCTACTGCACCCTGAGTAAGGTACCAATTCAAGCCTTGACAAGTAAAATAGGGTTCAGTATTTGGTTGAGAATAATTGGACACTGATCCAGAGTATGGTTCAACAGATTCACTCTCAAGTCCATAGACTTTTTCAATGCAACAGAGCTCACATGCTTTGGGGCTTCCAATCAGCAGCACTTTAAGTTGGAAAACAGTGATAATACTGAATTAAGAAACATACAACAGGAAAAGCAATAAATCATAAAGCATTGAGAATTTGTTAGACAAGTACTTTAGAAAAAATACCAAGCGATCTTAGCATGCCACAACCATATTCAGATTAAAGCACACAATGTTCTTCTTTCTCTAACAGTAAACATTTTCAAGAATAAAGTTAGTTACTCCGTTTCAAATTTTAAGACGTTTTAACTTTTCTACATACATACACTTAGATATACATTATGTCTAGATACATAACAAAAGCAACGTATGTAGAAAAGTCAGAACGTCTTATAATTTCGAACGGACGGAGTACTATGTAATGATCAACAGGAAACATAAACCATGAAAAATACTTATATGACTGCTACAACCTACAGACATTATTTGCATACCAACACCTATCATAGTAAACGAAATATGGCAACTAATAATATAGCATTCAACCAAGCAAAAGCACTAAAAGACTAAGTTTAAGCCAGAGACACTAAACACTACTACAAAACTAAGAAATCTAGTTACTCCAGTCAAAGCACAGCTAACAGCAACACACTCCATCACTTCTTTCGCTAGCTAATCATGTGGTCACATCCAGAAGGATGGCATGAAACAACTAAAGGGATAGTAAATAAGTTTTAGAAATGTGTTTAAATAATGATTCCAGTTATCCTTGAAATGTATTGACAGATCTAAACAAGATATATAAAGATGGAATGGAACTATGGAAATGGTCTCTATAAAAAAAAGGTCATTCATAAAAAAAAAGGGGGTACCAGTCTTTGGAAGGTCAGCTTGACAACAAAAAACAACCAAGAGATCTTAGCAGATACAAGTGGTACTGCTCCAATAGTTATAGCTTACTAGTTATGACTCAGTCCATCTCTATAATCACTAGTCACAAACATGATACCTATAGTTCTACAGGTAAGACTTCTGAATTGAGCGCTGAACATTAAACCCAAAGTTAAAATATTTCAATCTTAAGTCACAGACCAAAAAAGCAAACACTATTAAAACTTGCACTCACTAAGACTGAAACAAACGTGATAGGCAGTAACTTTTAGAGCACATAAGAACATTAGGAACTAATAATTCATATATTGTGGCATTCTTCACCTCAATGATTGTAATAAACAAGAAGGGCCCCAGAAAAAGGAAAAAGAAAAAAAGATTCGTCATAGCCTGAACTTGTAAAGTATAGACAGTCTATCAGTGGTTATTCCTGTATCTGTATGAAAACTATTTGGTAAGCATAGTGGCACTGAACAAAAAGGACAATTGTGTTGCACTCTTGCATCTATGTGGCACAGTGGCAGTCTAGCACCTAATGTTAAATAAATAAATAAATAAATCTGAAAGAATAATAAAATGATTAAAGCGAAGAAACCACAAATATCAAGGATCCAGTTCCAGAAAAACAAGGAACTATTGGCACCTGCCATACTGAACATTACAGCAAACAAAATCAAGGAGGCAGACAATGGTGCCCTTGCGGAGGTGAGTTTCCTTGACTAGATGGTCGAGGCGGGGATGTAGCGTAGCATTCTGTGTATGCACACCATCAGAGAGGATCAAATGGTACTTCACAAGAGTATTTGGCTCTGGTCTCAGCAGTGAGACACCAACCACCTGCATCACAGGATGCTGCAACATCGCCACCACCCCCCTTATCAAAAGCTGTTTCAAGCCTTGACCGATAGGATGGGCTCTAAAGTTCTGTTTGGGAGAACTAGTCACTGATTGAGCATCCAATTTCTCATGCTTTTGTACCAAGTAGCCAGGCTGGTATGTTTTGGTAGCCCCAATTTTTAAGGAAGTATGCAGCACTTCAACATGTTCAGAATCAATTGACCTTAAATTCAAAGATAAAATATGAAAAGGTAAATAATAAATAATGGTGAGTTCATTGATTCAAATTTCAAAGTACTCAATAAATAAAACAGCAAAGTACTGCATCCTTCAATGGTGCTGTTATTTAGCTCTAGCATTAGCAATGTGTAGAGAAGAACCAAAGAATTTAGGGGAAATGGCCATGAAATCATTAGCATCACATCTATGAAATCACCTCCACCAGCATGAATACTATGATACCACAAGAAGGAAGGTTAACCAGAAATTGAGTACACAACTAAATCAAAGTACTGAAAGTAATAGTTGAATCTATTCAGACAAATAAAAAGGGAAAAGTTGTTCTAGAAATCAAGTAATTTGGCTGGCATTTTATTACTATATAAAAATTGATGTGCACAAGACACAATAATGTAAGTTGTCTACAAGCTTAATACACCCCTCAAGACAAGGTCATCAAGAATTTGAATTAGTTGCAGTTACATCCCCTGCAACACCCAGAGTTAAGCCACTCGTGATAGCATCAAGTGGAAAGTTCATATGGAAACAGAGGGAGATATCATGAGCTAGTCAAGAGGAAATATGAAACCAACACTAAAATGAGCCACATTAGAGAAATTTACTCCCTGCAAATTACTGCATATCAACAAGCGAAACAGATACCACATCATCTACAACTACAAAATGTACTCAATCAACTGTTACCGCAGAAATCAATGATAGAGAACCAGAGTATGCCTTTTTTTTCCCCACTGTGGTATACCCGAATTTCATTACCGAGGCAACCAACTTACAAAGTTCACAAGTTCAAGAGTTGAAACGAGCACAGGAGTATTCCTGCAAGAGCAGACACAAAGACCTAAGATCCTTACAAAAAATCAAATGATTACTGTGCATGTATCGTCATATTCTCGTTTTAACTAGGCCATAACTGCAAGGAACCGCAAAACCTCCCCCACACAACTCTTTGCCCAACAGGAAAACATCCAGGTGCAGCAAAATACCCGAAACCACATCCCCCTTCCTCCTGTAAATAAATGGAGAAAAATAATTGGCGGCCGGCCGAACTAAGGGGGTGTTTGGTTACATCCCCTAAACTTTAGTAGCTAAAGTTAGGTGATTTTAGGCCCTAAACTACCAAACACCTCCCTAAAGTGCCCCCTAAACTGACACTTTAGTTGATGCAACTTTAGGGGGCACTAAACTTTAGGGGGTAAACCAAACACCCCCTAATTGTTCCTGCGAAAAATGATCCGAGCAGTGGGAAGCGACGCGCACCTGAAACCCTCGATGGTTGTTCTGGTCTCGAAGTCGAGGAGGCGGACCACGGCGCCGTAACCACGCGGGGCAGCCCGGAGGTATGCCACAGCGGTTTCGTCGAGGCGCAGATGACTGAAAATGTAGTGGGCGCCGTCGGAGAGCGCCGCATGGCACCATCCTTGTCCTGACCGATGTCGGCACGAGCAACTGCACACCGCCCGAACCTGAAGCACCAGCGGCATCTCCCGCGCCACCTCGCCCTCCCAGATCGCTGCCACCATCCCGAACGACAGTTCCACCTCCATGGCTCACCAGTCCTGGAAAGCTTCAGGAAGCAGGCGGGCGGTTGCTAGCGACGGCGTGGGGTGGGTGAAGGGTTATTTGAACAAGGGGCGGCGGGGACGGGTGGGGGAGAGAACTGGAGCGGCGCCGAGGCGGTGGGGATTTTGGGGGAATGGCCAGCTTGCCTATCATGCCTGTCACAAAGTGAGGCCGATTTGGCAAATTTCAAATTGTCCCATTTCAAAAGGACTGTCAAAAGGCAATGTATGATGTGAAAAATTTATGGCATGGCATTACAACTTAAACATGTAGGAAGACACATGGGCAAATACTGCACATTCGGTTTGTAAACCTTCGATGCAATTGTAGACAAAATTTTCAAAAAAAATATTGAAATACTATGGTGTATCGATGTTATCGAAAGTGACACAAATTCAACCAAAAAAAATATAAAAAAAAGGACATTCATGTGTATCTGCAACTGCAAACATGATCGAGCGCCAAATTTAACCAAAATTCCACTAGAAGAGCAAAAGGAAATAAAACCTTCATAAAAATCACAAACGCTGCGTAACTGGAGTCTGGAAAACTCACTTAAAATGGGACACGGGAGTAATCAATTTCACATTGGGACATGGAGTACCCACTTTCAAATCAACAACATCGCGAGATAAACAAGTGATCAACAACAAAAGAGAGATGATTCACAGATAAACAAAACAAGTAGCTGGGTTAAATGAGCATCATTAGTTCGTTACTGTTCCGCCAGATGACGCAGTTGCTACAGACAGAAGAACAGACTAGACACATTTGGAAACAACCAACACCTAACTGCAGCAAGGCACACGAACACACTAGAGAAGCCAGCAAGCGGCCGGCCGCGCCGGGCAGCCTAGGTCCTAGGACGAGGTGAACTTGGTGACGGCCTTGGTGCCCTCAGAGACGGCGTGCTTGGCGAGCTCCCCAGGGAGGACGAGGCGGACGGAGGTCTGGATCTCGCGGGAGGTGATGGTAGGCTTCTTGTTGTACCGCGCGAGCTTGGCAGCCTCGCCGGCGAGCTTCTCGAAGATGTCATTGATGAAGGAGTTCATGATGGACATGGCCTTGGAGGAGATGCCGATGTCCGGTGTGCACCTGCTTCAGCACCTTGAAGATGTAGATCTTGTACGTCTCCACGCTCTTCTTCCCCTTCTTCCTGCCCCTCTTGGCCTCGCTGCCCTCCTTGCCGGCGGACTTGCCAGCGGGCAGCCGCTTCTCCGCCTTGGGCTTCTTCCCGGCTGGAGCCTTCTCGGCTGCGGCTCCTCCTCCGCCGGCTTCTTCGCCGCGGGCTTCTTCTCGGCCTTGGGCGCCATCGATACGATGCGAGCTGGGTTTGGAGGGTTTTTTAAAAAAAAAAAAAAAACTGGTTTGGAGGTACTGGTTGGAAAGAAATGCAAGGAGATGTGTTCGCTGTTGGCTGGATGGGAGAGGAGGTCGGGGGCGGTGCGTTAATTATAGGACGGGAGAGGTGAGCGCTGATTGGTGCAAGGGCAGGTGCCGCGGATCGCTGGCTTCAAGCGGCGTGGGCCGTTGGTGCTTCTTCCCACGAACCGTCGCGATGCGCTTTTCACGCGGATCCCTGACGTGGCGGAGAGGAGGGCGGGAAAAGAGACGGGGCAAAATGAAATGCTTTTCCACCGGCACGCCGTAGCCAAATCGAAATTCGAAAAGTTGGAATTCCTAAAAGCTAACCACGCTGCGCAGCGCTGTTGACCCTTTTTTTTTCTTTATAACAATTTCTAGCTCCTATTTGGAATGTTTCAGGCTCCTTCCGACGATCCACAAAACAACTCGGTCATGTTTCGTTACTTTTAAAATTCCAAAATTTTACAAGATTATATGTTATATACATGATTGGATAAAAATTATTAAAGACAAATAAAACACTACAGTTCAAAATTTTGTAAAAGTTTTAGATCTAAACGAGGGCTCCAGATATCGTTATAGATATCCATCGGGCCGTGCCAGCCCGGCCCCGTGACCCGGCGGGCCACCGTGCCAACCGTGTCGTGCCTGCCCTTCGGCCCAAGGCACGGCCCGTGGGCCGATTTGTCGGGCCGTGCCGCCCGTAAGCACGGCGACCACGTGCCGGCCCGCGGCCCACAGAGGACAGCAGAGACCACAGAGGGGAGAAGGCCGACTGGGCGAGGCGGAGCTGCGACGCCGCCGCGCGCCCGCGAGGCCGCGACGCGACCTCGAGGTGGCTGGGGGCGGACGGCGGAGCAGTGGACGGCGACGTGGAGGAGATCCCTGGTGCCTCCCGCCGGCGAGGGCGCGGAGGAGAGGAGCCGGGGAGGAGCGGCGACGATGTGGCGATGCGCGAGGGGGCGAGGGAGGCGCGAGGAGGAGGCAGGAGCTGCGCGGGCGCGAGACCAAGGCCGCCGCGAGTGCGTGGCTGCGTGCGGTGCGGCGCTGCGCCTGCCCTTCGTGAGTGCGGTGGCGGGGGGCAGGGGATGGAGGCAGGACGGTAGGAGGTGCTAGGGTTAGGGTGGCCGGATGGGCCAGTTGACATGGGCCGAAATGGAGACTGGAGAGTGTTAGCAGGCCGCTAAACAAATCTGTGGGGGGTGGGGGTCGGGCCATTGCCGGGCCAGTTTCTCCACCGGGTCGTGCCCGTGCCGTGCCACGGGCCGAGCCGGCACGGACACGGCGACCACCGGGCCGTGCCAAAACGGCGGGCCACGGGTTGTGCCACCGGCCCACGGGCTGCATGACCATCTATAGATATCGTCGAACTTTGGAATTGTTGAGATCCTTTGACAATGTATGTGTATAATCTTGGAACTATGCAATTATAAGTATCGTTAGAGCATCTCCAACGGTTTTGCATATTTTAATTGGCAAATTTGAGAGTTTGTCAAGTCCCAAATAAATATGGCAAAGATAAAAGCCAACGTATCCTATGCAAACCAGACAAGCTGTGCAAACTTGGAAACTCTTGATCTGGGCCTTAGGATGCTCATCCGATGGCTATGGAGAGAGGTGGGGTAATTTTACAAATAAATGCCGGCCATTAACCACATTAATCTATTTTTTTTGCAAATCACACCTCCCTGATCTCTCCCATACGTGAGTCAGTCGGCTGTTCGTTTCCGTACGGGAGACACGTCGCCGCCGGTTCGTTTTCCCGTACTGCCGTACGGGAGTCATGTCGTGATCGCCACCAAGTCACCGCGAGTTGCCGCGCCCGCGCGTCATCGCCATGGACTCCAGGGCCTGCCCGCGACGGACGTTGAAAGGATCTAGATGCCCAAGATGGGGTGGTGAATTGGGCTTCTTTTAAATTTCTAAAGCAATATTAAAACCTATTAATGTCAATCACCCCCTAGTGTCTACCGCAATGTGTATCCTAACTAGAAAGCAATAGCAAGCCAAGGAATTGAAAGACAACCTAAGCAATTCTAGTAGAAGTTGAAAGAACAAGGCGGAAAGTAATGCAAGTAAGTAAAGAGCTAGGGAAAGGAATTCTTGACGCAGCGATGTTTTCTCGAGGTATCGAGGTGTTGACACACCCCCCTAGTCCTCGTTGGAGCACCTCGCAAGGTATAGCTCCCCCTCTACCCGCGCAAGGGTAGAGTGCTCTCTATGAGTTGATTCTTCGCCACTCCGGCTCGGTGAATCGCCCACAACCGATCACTGAAGCTTGGAGAAGAGCCGTCGACAATCTTCCGGCGATCACTATCTCCGAACACCACCAAACCGTCTAGGTGTTGTCGAACACCAAGAGTAACAAACACAATACCTTCACTTGACCAACTCAAGGCTAGGAAGGTGGATGGATGCACACAAGTCACTCCTAATCACTCTAGGAGGGAAGAACAAGATGAACTCTCTCAAATCTCTCCCTCACTAGGCACTTGGCTCTCCAAGAACTCTCTCAAGGTTCCTCAGGTGAAACAATGGCCAAGAGAGCTCACTTGGACAAGGAGGGAAACTATAAATAGTCCCCACCTCCAAAACTAGTCGTTTCTCACTTTTTCTCTTTTCTGCGAAAGCACCGGACTAGTCCGGAGCCTCACCACCGGACCATTACTCCTGGTCCGGAGCATGCAGTCCAATTCAAATCCAAGGCTAAACAGGGACCACCGGACTACTTGCAATAGTCCGGTGCCTAGTCCGGAGCCTCTGGTGCGGAGCCTAGGTGCATACTGAACTCATTTGATCTTCTGCTGAGGACCGTCAGACTACCCGTCGGACTAGTTTGGAGCCTCCTTTGAGACTCACTAAAGAACACAGTGGCCACCGGACTACTTCCATTAGTCCGGTGCCCTCCGGACATGTTGTCCGGAGCACTGTCTGAAAACCTTTCAGAACCAGGTGGCCACCGGACTACTTCCATTAGTCCGGTGCCCTCCAGACAGGTTGTCCGGACCACCTTCCTCAGAGAACTGCCTAAGGCAGGACCACCGGACCACTTTCATTGGTCCGGAGCCTCCTAGGCAAACTGGTCCAGAGCTCCTTTCTCTCCTGTTTCAACTCTTTTCACTAAGTCTTCTCTAGGGGTTTTTCTCCTACCATCTCAAGGGCTAACCAAGGGCTGATAGCAAGGTCTCTAGAACTAGTTGTGACATGTGTGCATACACCAACATTCCCAAACTCTCCTAGGTCAAGCTACTAACCTCATACCCCCCCTTTTAGTACGGTCAAAGGAAAAACAAAGTCCTAGTCTATACTTAGTGCCCTTCTCAACCTCATGGCACTAAGAGCTAGCCTAGTCTTCAACTTGTATCTCCATCCTTTGAAACCGAAATGATTTCCATCTTGGGGCATGAATACCATTAAGCCCATTCATCTAGCATCACTAATGACCTAACTCAAATGGCTTTGTCTCTGCTAAACACATGTTAGTCATAGTGACCTAGCATTGTCGTTAATCGCCTAAACACAAGGGACCATGATTCTTTAATCTCCCCATTTTAGGTGATTGACGACAATACAAGCTCGAGTATAGATTATGAGTGAATTTTGATAAGAGAAAACATGACTTGACATGAGATAGGCATGGGTTAGTTATAAGAGAGACAAAAACATGCCTAAACCATTCAAGCCATGACAAGCACAAAAGATATGAATTGAGCATAATACTTGATTTCAAAAGGATATGTTATACCAAAAGATCAGAGATTAGCGCGAAAGCAATAGCATAACCAAGTGACATGATATAAATATAAGAGGTCCACACATGTCACACAACCATCAAGTCTCAACCATCACACACATATCATACAATGCATAAAGACGATAAACGTAATGCATGATGCGATAGAGTATAATACACATCAAAAGAACGAATCCTACTAGCTCCCCCTACTCGACTCTCCCTCTCCCCCTTTGGCGTCTAAGCACCAAATTCTAAGCGTCTGGAGGTAGAGTGGAAGCAGCCGTAGAGTGGTCAAGTCAACGGAAGTGGTCGAGCCCATCATCAGAATCCCCCCCTAAGTCTCGATAGCTGGAGGTGAAGCGGTCTGGGGAACTAGAGCTGACGAGTTGACTGCCTCTGCTGCCGTAGAGTCTGGAACTGTAGCAGGTGTAGGAGTAGGAGTAGGATCCTCTTCCACTGTCTCTGCCAGTGCCTCTAGAGCTGTGGAACCCGGTGGTGCCTCGTGCACTGACTCAACTAGAGTCTCAAGTACAGGTGTCTGCTCAGGCGGAAGAGGACTGGAAGTAACGGCGGTGGAATATGTCACTATGGTATGTGGAGGAGTAGAACCAACTTGAGCCCGACTGTCAAGGGTGGCTTCTGACGAAGCAACTGAAGAGAGGTGCTGACTGGCAGTCGGTGACACAAGCTCTGCCGCTATCTCAGCAGCTATCTCCTCACTAGTGGGGGACGGCTGCCCAGTGACGTCACTGAACAACGCGGGGAGTTCATGAGCAGACAAACCTCAGGAAGCGGACATCGGCGTGAAGCCGGTAGTAAGTGGAGTGAACTGTTGCGTCGGTTCGAGGGTGTCCATCCACTGAGTAACCTGTGTCGCCAGAGACTAGAACGGGGTGGTCGAGCCGACACTCTGAAGTCCACTGGACTATACGGTGGGGGTGGGAGTGACTGACGGTCCGGCTGACACTGGCGGTGCCACTGAAGGGCCACCGGTCTGTTGAGATCCCATAACGGGACCAAGACCTGGAAACTGAGGCGCTGAGGGGCCAACTGACTGGGAGGGCTGTGTCTGACTCATCATCTGGATATGTGGAGCACCAGGAAACTCAATCGCAGGCATACCCGTCTATTTCATCATCTGAGCCATGATGGCCATGTTCTGAGCCTGGAACTGCTGAGACTGAAGCTGCATACGCTGGGACTCAAGCTGCATGGCTAACATCTGCTGCTGCACCTCAGTGTGACGCTGATGAATCTGTATCTGTAGCTCCTCATGACGCTCCTATGACAGTCTCTGGAGCTCGTCCTGTCTCTGCTGGACCTGGGTAACGGCTGTCACAAGGGAGCCCTGCTGCTCCTGAATCCGATCAAGAAGCTTCAGCATCAAGGTCTCTGAAGTAGACCTAGTACCAGAGCCACCAGCCTCTGCGTCGTGAGCCCTTACGGGCATAGTAAGAATAGGGTGGTAGTCTGCGTCGGAGCTGTCAGAGGAAGTGTCAACTGTTGTACCCTCTGCCTCGTGAGTGGCAAGCTCCTCAAGCTCCTGCTGCTGAACACCTCTAATCGCCTCATCCTGAGCATCAACATCTACCATATCTGCTAGTGCAGTCTGAAGTCTGACCTGTCGAAGTGCCCGGTTGCCCAAACGACTGTCAACTGAAGATATAATCTTGTACTCTAGGAATTCAGACTCTGATTGATCAAGCATATCTCGAATCCTAGGGTGCACTCGCACAAGCCGCTGAGCTAGAATCGAACTGATCCAGTGAGCATAAGGCATATGACGCCTAGCTCTCAAGTCATCTGATATGCATTCCTCTATCTCTTCCACTATAAAGTCCGCAATATCGAAAGGAGTCTTGGTGACAAGGGCGAGAAGTAGGAACTACTGGAGATTTGTCAGATCTTCCTTGTAGCCGGTGCAAGGCAACAAGGTGCGACGAAGAACCTCGTTCAACCGATGAGCGAGGGGGTAAGCTCAGCTGGAGTGTGGGGACTGCCTTCCCCAAAGGGCTGCCTGAAGATAGGAGCAATCTGATGAGCTGGAAGAGTGATACCACATCGAGCACGCCATGGCAACTAGAGGCCTGTGTAGCAATCATCATGTAGACAAGTATCTGACACAGTGAGGTGGAGAGTCTCTCTGAGCTGAGTCAAGTATAGTCTATATGGAATGCCTCTGAAGGTATACTGCATGTAGTTATGAGTAGGCTCTATCCAGACAGAGGCATAGAACTCTCTGATCCAATGCTCAACAAAACTGCCTGAACGACCAAGTAAGTCAGCAAGTCCTAGAAGGTAGGTGAGGTACTCACTGATCTCCTCTCCAGCTATTGCCACTATGTTCTCTAAGGAACAGACTCTGTGTGGGCGTAGCTGGATGTTGGCAAGCCGAGCTGCTGTGTAGAAGTCCTCCATAAGAGGTGTGTGCCATCCCTATGTAGCTCTGGGGTCACGCTGATCTGGGCACCACCTCTCAAGCTCAATGAACCGAAGCTTCCGAACCTGCTTCAATGTAATCCCCCTCAAGTCAAGGTGAACTGGGGGCTCTGGAGCTGGAGTAGGAGCAGCTACCTGTGGTGGACGATCACCACGCTTCAGTGTCTCAGTGCGGGAAGCAGCACGAGGTACCCGAGTACCGGTGGGACGAGGAGAGGTGTCCACTGCACGAGTCTCATCTGCTGTCACTGATGGCTCTGTCGGAGAGGCAACTGTCTCTGACTCTGTCTGAGTAGGAAGAACCCGCGGAGGGACGCCGATACGCACTGAGCCCCGATGACCACCTCGCTTTACGCGGTCCGCTGCATCTACCACTGCCTCTGCCTGCTCTGCCTCTATGAGCTTGCGCTTCTTCTTCTTAGGCTTCTCAACGAGCTGCTTCTTCCCCTTGTCCCTAGGAGGAGGACGAGGACGAGGAGGAGTATCATCACCACCAGAACCACTGATAGCTGGAGCCTGACCCATTTCTAACAACTAAGAGTATCACTAACAATTGCCAAGATCAACTATAAGAACCACTGCCAGAAACAAGAACTACTGTCACACTGCCAATCTACAAGTATCCAGCACTGAGCCATTGACAGAAAGCACGACTGACCCTTATGAGGCTTTGCCTCAATCCATACTCGCAAGCTTTGCCCCAAGTTTCACTGCCACTGACGCTACTAGATAGAATAGATAGGATATATAAGCATATATAAATTCTAGGGATGAGATACCATATGGAAGCAAGCATATTAGATAAGAGATAGTATGAAATATTGCCATGGTACCTGAGGTAAGCGAGCGTACTAATCAACGCAAACCAAACTCTGAATCACACTCCACAAGGGGTTTCACCAACTGAGAATTACAATTAGTGACAATTTATAAGTGATGTGGAAGAGAATTGAAGTGTCAAGGATAATCGACTAAGGCATGGTTTGATCAAAAGCTAGACAAATCGCTAAAACAGTGATCAAGATCATACCCTAGGCAGTGACAATGAAGCGAAGACAACGATGGCGGATTGAATTTGGCAAGGGATGAACACGTCCAATGAAACCCAAACCTAGGGTTAGGTAAACCCTGGGGGGTTAAGTGATATGTCTTGGTGAAATTGAATAATGGGGGAGGCCCTTTGCTTGGCAAGGTGGTGGAGTGGGGGTGGAGCTAGGTCACCGGCGGGAGAGACCCTCGACGGTGAACTTGGTGGAGGTGGCGGTGGCAATGGTGGCGGCGGCTCTGCTACTGTCGAGGAGCAGAGCAGAGGGGGGAAGGAGAGGTGGAGCGGGCGGCGGCGCTGAACGAAACTCCGGCGAGGAGCTGCGGCGGCGAGCAGAGTGAGGGCGAGCGGCGGCGAAGAACGGCGGCGCGGTGTACGGAAACAAGTGAGAAAGCAACTGCCAAACAGAGGACCTGCGGGGGATAACACAAAAATTTTGAGCGACGGACTATCTGCAATGGTCCGACGGGTAGTCCGAGGTGCTTGACACAGATTTCACAGGGAGTACCAAAGCTCCGGACTCTAGTCCGAAGCTTAGCATCGGACTATTGAAAGTGGTCCGACGGACATTGACCGAAATAGTGAAGAGCTGACTAGGCCATCGGACAAACGAAATCGGGGTCTCTGATGGTCCGAAGGTGCACCAGACAGGTGGTCCGACGCACTTGACCAGAGCCATACCAAAAAAGAACAGTGAGTGCCGAAGCTCCGGACTCTAGTCCGGAGGGTGAGCGTCAGACTATTATAGGTGGTCCGATGGCTGACTTGGAGTTTAGTTTGAAGAAACAGTGAGTCACCAGGCTCCGGACTCTGGTCCGGAGGTAAGCGTCGGACCAATGGAAGTTGTTCGGAGGGTGGTCCGGTGCTTGTTTTGCTTTGAATTTTTCTGTTTTTCTCTCCAATCTTTTCTCTTAGCCAAGTACCAACACAAAAGAGCAGAAAGAAACACTTGTTGGACTTAACATAAGAACCATCTCTCAAACCCTCAATTTAGAAATATTTTGCCATAGGCTAGAATTAGTTTTCTTAAGAAAATAGTTCAATAAAGCTCCAAGGATCACCATAGGGGCACAAGAGGGGTATTAGCTGTAGCTGGAGCTTTGAATGCTCCCCCTAAGTGACGAACCTAGAGGATGATCAAACTTAACCTAAAAGGAAGCAACAAGCAACACACATGCAAATGCAATGCAATACGGAATTTGAATCTAGGTTGCTTGCAAGTTTAAACCGCGGTAAGGCTTTGTCACACGCTTGAGGGCGGTTATCCCGACCGCGTTAGCCAAGCCTATGTGCATTACTAGTGATTAAACATGATTATACTACAAATGAATGCATGGTTCACACAATCTCATTTTTTAGTGAAGTTTGAGTGATCAAGCACATTCAACTCGCTTCTCAACCTACAAAAGGTTGTTTCATCGAGTGGTTTAGTGAAGATATCTGTCAATTGATCTTCGCTCTTAACTCCAACTAGTGTGATGTCTTTCCTAGCCACATGATCTCTAAGAAAGTGATGGCGAATATCAATGTGCTTGGTGCGAGAGTGTTGAACTGGGTTGTTAGCAAGCTTTATGGCGCTTTCATTATCACACAAAAGTGGATCATCTTTTAAAACAACGCCGTAATCAAGAAGTGTTTGGGTCATATATAAGATTTGTGCACAACTTGCTCCCATGGCAATGTATTCCGCCTTGGCGGTAGACAATGCCACACTGTTTTGCTTCTTGGAGGACCAAGAGACAAGTGATCTTCCTAGCAAATGGCAACCGTCGGAGGTACTCTTCCTATCAACCTTACACCCGGCATAATCCGAATTGGAATAGCCACAAAGTAGGAAGGGAGCTCCTTTGGGATACCAAAGGCCAATGCTAGGGGTGTGCCTTATGTACCTAAGGATTCTTTTGACCGCACATAAATGCGACTCCTTAGGGCTTGCTTGAAACCTAGCACACATACACACTAAACATGATATCCGGCCTAGATGCGATGAGGTAAAGTAAACTACCGATCATAGAATGATAGAGAGTTTGGTCAATCGATTTACCTCCCTCATCGAGATCGAGATACCCATTAGTAGGCATTGGGATCTTGATTGGCTTGCAATCCTCCATCTTGAATTTCTTGAGCACATCATGAGTGTACTTCTCTTGAGATATGAAGGTGCCCTCCCTCAATTGCTTCACTTGGAAGCCAAGGAAGAAGGTTAGCTCGTCAATCATGGACATCTCGAACTCTTTAGACATCAATGCACCAAACTCCTTGCAATGGTCTTGGTTTGTTGACCCAAATATAATGTAATCGACATATACTTGGCAAACAAAGATCTCTCCATTAAGCTTCTTGGTGAATAGTGTTGTGTCGACTATCCCGATCTTGAAGCCCTTCTTAAGTAGGAAGTCCCTTAGCCTCTCATACCAAGCTCTTGGAGCTTGCTTCAATCCGTAGAGAGCCTTGGACAACCTATAAACATGATTAGTCAAGTTTGGATCTTCAAACCCGGGAGGTTGTGAGACATAGACAAGTTCATTGATGAAACCATTTAAGAAGGCACTCTTCACATCCATTTGAAAGGGTTTCATTTTGTGATGTGAAGCATACTCCAAAAGGATATGAATGGCTTCAAGTCTTGCAACCGGGGCAAATGTCTCTCCATAATCAAGTCCTTCTACTTGAGAGAACCCCTTTGCCACCAATCTTGCCTTGTTCCTCACAACTACGCCTTGATCATCTTGCTTGCTCCTAAACACCCACTTGGTGCCAATGATTCTTGCTCCCTTTGGCATTTCTTCAAGTGTCCACACTTGGTTCTAGGTGAAGTTGTTGAGTTCTTCATGCATGACATTCACCCAATCTGGATCCGCAAGTGCGTCCTCAACACTAGTAGGCTCAACAAAGGAAACAAACGAGTCATGTTCAACATAAGATGTAAGTATAGAGCGAGTCATTACTCCCTTTGATGGACTTCCTATGATTTGACCATGGGGGTGTGCTTGAAGGATGGGTGTTGATCTTCTATCATGAACTTGAGGAGGAGGACGTGGTGCTTCAACATTGCTTGCTTCGGCCTCGGCTTGATCTTGAGGGATGAAGGTATCTTCTTGAGCTTCCCTCACTTGATCTTCTTCAACTTGAGGCGTGCGAGGTGGAGAAGGATCTTGATTATCATCATCTTCTACTTCTTCCACCTCTTGCGGGTTGATAGCACCAATTGGAATATTATTCATTGCCTCCCTCAAAGGTTCGTCACCTACATCAATATCCTCAAGCGCTCCTTGGGAGCCATTAGTTTCATCAAATTCCAAGTCATATGTTTCTTCAACTAAGCCGGTGGCTTTGTTAAATACACGGTATGCCTTGGACTTAAGCGAATATCCAACAAGGAAACCAAGGTCACACCGCCGTTGGAATTTACCCAAGTGTTGGCGCTTCTTGTAGATGTACACTTTGCAACCAAACACCCGGAAGAATGAAATATCCGGCTTCTTCCCATTCACAAGCTCATAGGGAGTCTTCTTCAATAGCCTTTGGATGAAGAGGCGGTTTGCCGCATAGCAAGCGGTGTTGATGGCCTCCGCCCAAAACTTCTCCGTAGTGTTGTACTCATCAAGCATAGATCTTGCTAGAGTTATGAGCATTCGGTTCTTCCTCTTTACAACACCATTTTGTTGTGGAGTATATGTGGCGGATACCTCATGCTTGATCCCCACTTCATCACAATAGTCTTCAATCTTGGTGTTGACAAACTCGGTACCATTGTCACTTCTTATCTTCTTGATCTTCACTTCAAACTCATTTTGTGCCCTTGTTGCAAACTTCTTGAAGATATCTTGAGTTTCACTCTTGTCTTGAAGAAAGAACACCCAAGTGTATCTAGAGTAGTCATCAACTACCACTAAGCAAAAGAGATTTCCTCATAGGCTTGCATAGGTGGTAGGTCCAAATAAATCCATGTGGAGTAGCTCTAGGACTCTTGAGGTTGACATGAATGCTTTAGTGGGATGGGTATTGGCAACTTGCTTGCCGGCTTGACATGCACTACACAACTTGTCTTTCTCAAACACCACATCCTTCACACCTCTAACCATCTCCTTCTTGACAAGTTTCTTCAAAGTTGACATGCCCACATGAGCTAATCTTCTATGCCAAAGCCAACCCAAAGAACTCTTGGAAAATAGACATGTTTGTAACTCGGCTTCATCTGAGGTGAAATCCACTAAGTAGAGGTTGTTGTGCCGAAACCCTTTGAATATCATTGATGAATCTTCAATCTTGGTCACAATCACCTCGGTTGGAGTAAAGATACAATGGAATCCAAGATCACAAAGTTGACCCACGGAAAGCAAGTTGGAGCTTAGTGATTGAACTAGCAAGACATTTGATATTGATTGATCATTGGAGATTGCCACTTTGCCTAGACCTTGAACTTTAGCCTTTGAATTGTCCCCAAAGGTAATCTTGTCTTGCCCTTCACATTCTTTATCAAGTGTAGTGAACATCCAGGAGTCATCGGTCATATGTTGAGTGCAACCACTATCAATCACCCAATGACTTCCACCGGTCTTGTAGTTCACCTACACACAAGCAACTTGGAGTTAAGCTTGTTGTTTGGGAACCCACTCAAAGCGGGGCCCCATTGCCTTGGTAACCATCTCCTTTGCAACCCAAAGAACTCTAGGCTTGTTCTTCATTGGTGGACCAAGGAACACTACTAGTGGTCTCCCCTTGTGGTCCTTCTTGATGATATAGTGAGCATCATGAGCAAATGGTCTTGTGTTCTTGGGCAAGGTCTTGGGTAGTTGAGTCTTGTAATCATAAGCGAAATGAGCCACTTGACCACACTCAAAGCATCTTCTTGGCTTGGACTTTGAGTACTCTTGATTGTAGCCATTGTACTTATTCTTGTAATAGTTCTTGGCCTCAATCTCAACCTTTGCCTTCATGATTTGGTTCTCCTTGAACCCTATGTCGGTCTTGTCATTCTTCATGATGGTGCTCATCAAAAGCTCACTTTGAAAGTTGTGACCCTTGGTGAACTTCTCAAAGCCACTTGTAAGCTTGGTCTTGTCACTCTTGAGCTTGGAAATTTCTTCTCTTAGAGATGTGATCAAGGTAATAGTATCCCTGTCTTCTTCTTGAGTCAGCTTGATGACAATAGGCTTGTTAGACTTGAGAGTGATTAGCTCTTCCTTGAGCTTTGAGTTATCTTCTCTCATCTTGACATAGTCATCATACTTGTCAGCTTCAACAACTCTCTCGCCCTTGCACTTAGCACTTTGCTCAAGAGCTACATCATCAATCAAGATATCATAAGAGGTAGCACTATCACACTTAGCACACGGGTTAGTAGCAACATGTGTAGCAAGATCTTGATTAAGCAATTCATTTGCTACCACTAGTGTGCCATGTTCTTGCTTCACATTTTGGTAGTCATCTTTTAGCAAGTTATACCTTGTGTGGAGCTCTTGTGTTGACCTCTCAAGCTTATCATGTTTCTCATTAGCTTGCTTAAGAGAGGCTTTGAGCTCCCTAGTGCTAGATGTGAGAGAATTAATCTCAAGCTTCAAATCATCATTAGCACTAGTCAAGGTGTCAAGCTTATCATGCAAGTTTCCTTTGATCTCAAGTAGCTTGTCATTTTTACCTTTGTACTTCCTTATGATGCTAGCGTACTTGTTGCAAATTTTAATTAGCTCATCATAGGAAGGTGCTTCTTCATCATCACTATCATTACCACTAGAGTCACCACTATCATCATTCTCTATTTGTACCTTCTTTTCACCCTTAGCCATGAGGCATAGGTGTGTAGAGGATGAGCCCGGTGATGAGGGAGGAGGTGGCGGTGGAAGGGAAGAACCAATCACCAAAGCGGCCACCTTCTCATCTTCACTCTCATCATCAGAGGAGGCACTAGAGTCATCAATGTCGGTGAGCCAATCACCCACAATGTAAGCCTTGCCATCTTTCTTCTTCTTGTGAAAGTTGAAGTTTTTCTTCTTCTTGTATGGCTTGTCTTGCTTCTTGTCATCATCACTTGAGTCATCATTGCCATCCTTGTTCTTCTTGTAGTTCTTGAACTTGTTGTTCTTGAACTTGTCTTTCTTCTCTTTGGGGCAAGCATGAGCTAGATGACCAAGAGTGCCGCAATTATAGCACTTCATTTGGGAGATTGGCTTCCTTGAGGTGCTTGTGAAGAATTTCTTCTTCTTTGAGTCAAAGTTGACTCTACTCTTGTTAAGCCTCTTCAACATCTTTGTGGTCTTCCTCACCATGAGTGCAATGTGGTCTTCATCATCCTCTTCTTCACTTGCGCTCTCAATAACATATTGAATCTTGCACTTCTCCTTGGAGGATGCCTTGAGAGCCTAGTCTTTCTTCTCTTCCTTTTCTTTCTTCTTGGAAGTAGAAGAGCTACCATCACCAATCTTCATGTACATCTCGTGAGCATTGATCTTGCCCAAGACTTGAGTTGGTGTGGCGGCGGAGAGGTCTCCTTAGTGAAGCACTGTGACGATGTGGCTATACTTCTCAATGGGAAAGACACACAAGATCTTGCGTACCACATCGGTCGGCGCCATTTGATTGAGCCCAAGTCCATTCAACTCCTCTACAAGAATATTAAGACGTGAGTACATCTCATTAGCATTCTCATGAGTAAGCATAGTAAAGGAGTTCAACTTAGCCATGACCAAATGGTAGCGTTCCTCACGCTCACACTTGGTCCCTTCGTGTAGCGCACAAATGACAGTCCAAACGTCGTTTGCGGTTTTGCAATTCCGCACACGATTGAACACATCCTTGCCAATACCACGGAAAAGAATGTTATTTGCCTTGACATTGTTCTTCTCAAAGAAGGGATCCTCGGCAAACACGGTGCCACCTACGGTAGCGGCTTTGTGCACACCGAGATCCACGACCTCAAGGTAGACCTCCATCCGCACTTTCCAATACGGAAAATCATCCCCATCAAACATGGGTGGCGGTCCATCCCCATGGGACATCATGCTCTAGGCGGTAAAGCCTAATTTGAAAGCAACCTTGCTCTGATACCAATTGAAAGGATCTAGATGCCCAAGAGGGGGGTGGTGAATTGGGCTTTCTTTTAAATTTCTAAAGCAATATTAAAACCTATTAATGCCAATCACCCCCTAGTGCCTACCGCAATATGTATCCTAACTAGAAAGCAATAGCAAGCCAAGGAATTGAAAGACAACCTAGGCAATTCTAGTAGGAATTGAAAGAACAAGGCGGAAAGTAATGCAAGTAAGTAAAGAGCTAGGGAAAGGAATTCTTGACGCAGAGATGTTTTCTCGAGGTATCGAGGTGTTGACACACCCCCCAGTCCTCGTTGGAGCACCTCGCAAGGTATAGCTCCCCATCTACCCGCGCAAGGGTAGAGTGCTCTCTACGGGCTGATTCTTCGCCACGCCGGCTCGGTGAATCGCCCACAACCAATCACAGAAGCTTGGAGAAGAGCCGTCGACAATCTTCCGGCGATCACTACCTCCAAACACCACCAAACCATCTAGGTGCTGTCGAACACCAAGAGTAACAAGCACAAGACCTTCACTTGACCAACTCAAGGCTAGGAAGGTGGATGGATGCACACAAGTCACTCCTAATCACTCTAGGAGGGAAGAACAAGATGAACTCTCTCAAATCTCTCCCTCACTAGGCACTTGGCTCTCCAAGAACTCTCTCAAGGTTCCTCAGGTGAAACAATGGCCAAGAGAGCTCACTTGGACAAGGAGGGCAACTATAAATAGTCCCCACCTCCAAAACTAGCCGTTTCTCACTTTTTCTCTTTTCTGCGAAAGCACCGAACTAGTCCGGAGCCTCACCACCGGACCATTACTCCTGGTCCGGAGCATGCAGTCCAATTCAAATCCAAGGCTAAACAGGGACCACCGGACTACTTGCAATAGTCCGGTGCCTAGTCCGGAGCCTCTGGTGTGGAGCCTAGGTGCATACTGAACTCATTTGATCTTCTGCTGAGGACCGTCGGACTACCCGTCGGACTAGTTCGGAGCCTCCTTTGAGACTCACTGAAGAACACAGTGGCCACCGGACTACTTCCATTAGTCTGGTGCCCTCCGGACATGTTGTCCGGAGCACTGTCTGAAAACCTTTCAGAACCAGGTGGCCACCAGACTACTTCCATTAGTCCGGAGCACCTTCCTCAGAGAACTGCCTAAGGCAGGACCACCGGACCACTTCCATTGGTCCGGAGCTCCTTTCTCCCCCTGTTTCAACTCTTTTCACTAAGTCTTCTCTAGGGATTTTGCTCCTACCATCTCAAGGGCTAACCAAGGGCTGATAGCAAGGTCTCTAGGACTAGTTGTGACATGTGTGCATACACCAACATTCCCAAACTCTCCTAGATCAAGCTACTAACCTCATACCCCCCCTTTATAGTACGGTCAAAGGAAAAACAAAGTCCTAGTCTATACTTAGTGCCCTTCTCAACCTCATGGCACTAAGAGCTAGCCTAGTCTTCAACTTGTATCTCCATCCTTTGAAACCGAAACGATTTCCATCTTGGGGGCATGAATACCATTAAGCCCATTCATCTAGCATCACTAATGACCTAACTCAAATGACTTTGCCTCTGCAAAACACACGTTAGTCATAGTGACCTAGCATTGCCGTTAATCGCCTAAACACAAGGGACCATGATTCTTCAGACGTCACTCGCTGCCCGCCCACGATGGCCACGAGTCTGCCGCCCGCCCTCGATCGCCACTCGTTGCCGCTCACCCTCGACGCCATGGACTCTAGTGGCTAGAGCAGCAGCAGCAGGCGGAATGAGGACGACCAGGATGCACCACACCCACACACGGCGGAGGCTATCGCCATCGCTCTCCCCACGCACTACGACAACACTTCAGATCTCGGTTCGTTTGGTGCCACCACGACGGCGGCCACTCGTCTGCTCTTATGCGGCGATGACGACGGCGACGGCGCCGGGAGCCCGGCGGAGGCGGGTGGTCGTTGCCTAGCGTGACGGAGCCTGGGTGTGGCGGCTCCTCCGGCGGCCGGCTCTTCCCGCGTCCGGTTGGATTGGATCCCCATGAAAGCCCTTGTTTGGTTTTGGTCAATTGATGAAACCTATTGGACTAACCTTTTGCCTAAGTGTGTAGAAAAAAATGGAATTTGCAAGGTATTAGTCCATTGAAAGATTCAATGATGATATTCGGTGATTATAGCACTCCAAAGCTTCATTCGATGGATAGCGGCTCGACTCATTGGTTAAATAGCTTTTACCTTTACTTGAGTCATAGGGAATGCCGCACTATCAAGAAGGGTGCATTCTAATCTAGTTAAATGGGACAAAAGTGATCATGTCTTTAACTTATGCATTTGAGAGACACTTTGCACTCACATGCACTTAGAAGAGCTCCTTAGTGGCTATCTGTTGTGCCACCGGTAGTACTGGTCTCCCACCGGTACTACTGGTCCTCCACCAGTAGTACCGGTCAGCTACCAGTAGGACTTTCTCGCATGCGAAGGCATCACCCTTTTGAACTACCGGTAGTACCGGTGAGCCACCGGTAGTAGCAGCAGACTCTCTTTACGCAAGGTTCGGAAGGCTCCAACGGTCATATTTGTTGGACCGGTAGTACCGGTAGTGTTCTGGAGCAGCGAGTATAAAGGTCGCGCCCCTTCTCTTTTGGAAGTAAGCCACTCATTCTAACTCGCCCCAACTCTGAGAAAAAGGCTCCCAAGCACAAGGCACTCCTCCCCTCTCTCCCTCCATGCAATACTTAAGCTAGAGAAGTGAGATTAGAGAGTGAGGAACATCGATTCAAGACTTGAGCACTTGGTTCCTCATCTAGCCGGTTTGGATTTGCATTTGTTACTCTTAGGTTCTTGAAACCCTAGCCGGCTAGGAGTTCTTTGTGTTGCCCATATTGATTCTTGGTTTGATTCTTTGTGAGGGCATACAAAGTGTTTGTAATCCTCATTCGATCTTAGTAGAAACCTTAGTGGAAACCTTGGGCACACAAAGGCACTCTTTGTGTGGGCCTCAAGGAAGAGGCAAGGAGATGAAAGAGACTCCGACCTTCGCGGTCACCTCAACAACGAGGAGTAGGAACTCTTCACAAGAGTTGCTGAACCTCGGTATAAATCGTGAGTCTCGTGTGCTTGTTAATAGTTGCTGAACCTCGGTATAAATCGTGAGTCAGTCTCGTGTGCTTGTTAATGTGGAGATAACTTCGACTATCCTTGTTCATCGTGTTCTTCTCTCTCCTCATTCTTCTTCGTGTTCTTCTTCTCTCTCCTCATTCATAGGTTTAATGAGGTTTACACGAATACAAATATCTGTCGGATACCAGATATCCAACATTTTATTCGGATATCCGAATAATATCCGAAGAAATATCCAAAATTGAAAATTTATATTTGTATTGAATTGAATTTGAATGAAAATAATTGAAATTGAAACTATATGCTTGTGTGCTACATCCATCCTATGGACCTCACTGTAGCCTGTGCGATGTGCACAGCGCTGCACAGCCCGTGGCTCCCCCTCTCACGCTCCTTGATGTTGTAGCATATATAGGCTGCTTTCTCCTTTGCTGTGAGCTGAAGCATCAAGGTGGGACTAAAACGACCGGCATTGGTAGTCTGGCACATGGGTAGCAGCTTGCAGGAAGTGGAACGTGGGCAGAAATCGTCTGTGGGCTGCAGCCCGTAAATTCAAGGCCCATCTGCAAGTAACAGCTTGCAGGAAGGGGAAGGTGGCAAGAAATTATTCATGGGCTGCAGCCCGCAAATTTAAGGCCCATCCGCAAATTCAGAGAGTGACCAAATAACTGTAATATATGTTGTATAAATAGATGTTGTTTTTACTCAATATCCAGAGAAATATTCGTAACCAAGGTTGTCCGCGTCCGACTCATCCCGTATTCGATATATATTTATTCGAATTCGTATCCGTGGCAATCCGTATCCGTAGTTATATCCGATAGCTATCCGTGTCCGAATCCGAATCCGAGTAAAATATGAAAACAAATATGATATCAACGATATCCGTTCGTATCCGATCCGTTTTCATCCCTACTCGAGAGACAGGGAGGCGGCCAGGCGTGAACTCTATTTCACGCTTGGGATTAAGTGGAGGGGGTCATTTTGAAAAAAAAACATAATTACTAAGTAGGTTGGTGGGCGTTTATTTGTAAAATTACTCCATCTCTCTCCATAGCCATCGGATGAGCATCCTAAGGTCCAGATCACGAGTTTCCAAGTTTGCACAGCTTGTCTGGTTTGCATAGGATACGTTGCCAAGATAAAAAGAGTCAATCTCCAACGGTTTGGTAAAACTGACTTGGCAATTAACAAAATTGACTTGACAATTACCAAAATTGTGGAAATTGTTGCGGCGATTACCAAAATTGGTCGAGCACGGAAAATGCCAAGCGCGATCTGCTAGGCATATATGCCAATTCTTCCTAGAAAATTGTCAAGTTAACAAAAATGCAAAGTCTATTTGCCAAACCGTTGGATTGGAGTTTTTTTTAGATTTTTTTGCAAAAACAAGAATGCAAAACTCATTTGAAAAACCGTTGGAGATCCTCTTACCATTAACAGAAAAAGAAAGAAAGCATTTGTCGTTATAACCGTGTTTTTGACAAACTTTCCTTCCAATGAAAGTGGAATGTATACGATGTGCCTTGTTTAGATGCATTCAAAATTCTAAAATTTTATAAGATTTTTCGTCATATCTTTAGATGCATGCCTGGAGTATTAAATATAGGTAAAAAATAACTAAATTGTACAAATTACCTGTAATTTATGAAACAAATCTTTTAAGTTTAGTTACTTACTAGTTGGATAGTAATTATCAAATATAAACGAAAGTGTTACAGTGTCAGAATTTAAAAAAATGCATCTAAACACCACCCGTCACATCAAGTTGATATTATCTTTTCACTAGCAGATTGACAACAATTTAGTTGAATTTGAATATGTGGCTCTTTCATTCATTTCGTTGTGAGATTGAGAAAAATAAAGGCAAGCAATAATCATCCATCAACGTGCCAAGCCATGGTAATGCTGCTAGTCATGCCATGTAGAATGGCACCATTGTACTACCTCTGGTCTGAAAAAAGCTGCAACTATGATATACTCCGTATGTGTCAGTTAAAGTTATTCAAGTTTGACTAACTTTCTAATACTCCCTTCGTCCACAAAACGCACAACCAAAAAAAAATAGTTCACGTTTGATCAAGTTCTCAGTGAATATCATTCATATTTTGGCTCTAAATTAATTTATTGTAAAAATACATTTTATAATTAATCTGATGATATTTATTTGATACCATAAATGTTGATATTTTTTTGTCTATAATTGGTCAAATTTATAAGATACTAAAACGTGATACTATGCTAGAATTGCATGTTTACTCTCTCCGCCCTGAAAAAATGCAACTATGGTATGCATGTCAATTAAAGTACTTCATATTTCACCAAGTTTCTAGTAAATAGTACTCCCTCCGTATTTGTATTCGATGTACTTTTGGACAGTGACGCGGTCTCCAAAGCGTAACTTTGACTGCTTATTTTTTAAAAAAATATTTATTGAAATATAATATATGTATATTTTTATAAAATTATTTTTCAAGTCAAATCTATTGATATGATTTTTATTTTCCCAAACTCAATAACTTAAAAGTAATTCATGATTTATAGTCTCCATGTTTTGACTCAAACCTTATGAAAAATGACATCTAATACGAGTAAGAAGGGAGTATTAATATACATGGATCCAAACTAATTAAATTATGAAAATACATTTCATAATTAATTAAATGATGTTTACTTGACATAAAAATTATTTATACTTTTAATCTATAATTAATCAAACTTGGTATACTAAATCATGTTACTATTCCAGAATTGCATTCTCTTGAGGACAGAGGTAATAGTATTCACATATATGGCTTTAAATTAATTTATTATGAAAATACATTTTGTAATTAATCTAATAATATTTACTTGATATTATAAATATTTATATTTTTATCTATAATTAGCTAAACTCGATATTTATATTCATCTTTTTGCAAAGTTTAGATCCAAAATCTTTATAAAAACATGCATCTTCTTGACTTTACATGTGTTCTGTGTAATGCACTAATGCCACAACTGAAGAGTCCCTAATCCATCTATTCCTTCGGTGCCCTTTTGCTGCACAATGTTGGGGTTCAATTTTTTTTTACGAGATGTTGGGGTTCAATTAACATTCAGATCAACATGTACCTGGACCCCTTCCATTCCTTGCAAAGCTTCAGGGTCAGCTGGGGGTGCCCTTCTTTATGGAGATAATAATTTTGATGGCACGGACCATTTGGAGGGCAAGACATGATCTCATTTTCAGGCAAGTTAATCCAAGTCTGCAATTGGCCTATAAAAACTTTAGGGATGAATGGCAGCTGCTGCTACTAAGAGCAAAGAAGAGTTACTCCCATGGGATTCATCAATGAACGACAAATCTAGCTTAGCTCTTTTTTTTTAGCAGTCCTCTTGCTGTTGTTTCTTGTTTCCTTCTTTGTTTCCTAATTCCTCTCCTGTTTCGTCTTTCCTCTTTTGTTATTTCGTTTGTAAACATGTAAACATGTAAACTTGTCCTTTCTTTCTTAATAAATGTTGTAGGGGTGCAAACCCCTCCGGTCTCTTTCAAAAAAAATCTTTATAAAAATAGCATTATAGCTTTTCATTTGTATTTGATAATTATTGTCTAACTATGAAATAACTAGACTTAAAAGATTTGTCTCGTAAATTATAGACAAATTGTAACATACATACATCCAAAAATTCGATGTGACAGAGAATTTTGTAAGTTTTGGAATTTTAAAGGGATCTAAACACCACGTCTTTCTCTATAAAGAGCAAGCATATGGAATATAAGCATAAAGAATTGCTACCGAGCACTAGGGTGTTTTAACGGTGGGCACAGGGTCTAATCTTGGGCATTCAATTCTAACCGAACCGATCAGTTCGGTTTCTTAGTTTTCTGCAAAATTCTGATCTCCAAAAAAAGAACCATTTGATTCCTAAAATTTGTAAGAACATAACATTTCAGTGTCGGTTCTTTTGGTTTGGTTTCGGTTATAAACCGAACTAACCGACCTCAAATTCAACACCAGGAATTACACGAACCAAAAGCCAAATTGACAGCCAAAATACACTGATCTACAACAACTTTCAACCAAAAAGAACAAAAAAACACTTCAACACGAACTTATCAACCACCAAAACAGTGTTTTTCTCTCACAGAATAACAGCATCAGCCGGCTTATCAGCCACCATAACGGCCAAGCGAACAGGCCGAGTCAATCCGCCTCTGATGGAACGCCACCGAACCTAGGGCACAGACCATGTGTGCAACGGGAGGCCGGTAGGATCTTCGCCGGGGGATCACCGCCACACGAACTGCTCCAACGCCGCTAGCTGTTGTCCCGCACGTGCGTTTCTCCTCCTCGCGAGGAAGGGGATGCGCTTCCGCCACCGAAGCCGGTGCTCCACGCGTACGCGTGGCGGGAGGCTGGGAAGAGACAAAGAAGCAGGTGGATCTGAGACTGGGAGAGAGAGCCCAGAGGGCAGAGAGCAGAGGAGCGGGCGTCGGCCGGTCAAGCACTCGAGCAACCGAGTAGGGCAGATGGCAATCGTGTCGTGTCGTGGCCCGTCGTGCCTCGCCATGCCGTCGTGCCGGCCGTGCCGTGCCAGGTGTGTGCCTCGTGCCAAAGGGTCGGCCCAAGGCACGACACGTGGGCCATCGGGCCGTGCCGAGCTCGCGCGCGAGGAAGAGGTGCGACTGCGCGAGGGAGCCGCTGCGAGGGAGGCCCTGCCAGCGTCGGCGCCGGTGCCGGTGCCGTTTGCTGGAACCGGAAGAGGAAGAAGAGGGCCACCGCGGCCTCGCAAGCCTCACGCCGTCGCGCCGCTTGACCGCGCGCGCCTCGTGCCCCCGCGCCGCCGTTGCGCGCGTGGTGCCGGAGAGTGGAGAAAGGGGTGAGGCGTGCAGGGGTTAAGGTTAGGGTGGGTGGTGTGTGGGGGCGCGAGTGGGGGACTGGGGGCGTGTGTGGTGGGGGGGGGGGGAGGTATTGCAGGCCGCCGTGCGCCGTGCGCCGTGGGCCTTTGCCGCGTCGGGCCACCACTGGGCCGCTTTCTCCCACCGGGCCGTGCCCGTGCCACGGGCCAGGGTGGCGGCCCAGGCACGGCCTGGTCCCTCGGGCCGGGCCGGCACGGGCACGCTTGCACCGGGCCGTGACGTGCTTCGGGCCGGGCCAAATTTCTGTGTCGCGGGCCGTGCCAACGGGCCACGGGCTGCATGGCCATCTATAGGCAGGAGAGGAAGTGATCGGTCGACACATGTGATAATTTGCATTTTAGGACGATACAAATTGTTGGAGAGTAGCTGTCATAAAATGCGCAACTGAGGCCTTGTTTGGCACCGTCTCCGGCGACTCCAGCTCCCTGCATGGTGGCACTGTTCGTCACTGTTCCTTCTTGTAGCAAGGAGCCGGCCTGCTCTATCTCCTGCAAAAAGTAGCGCCCAAACAACAGGAGCCGGTGAAGCTTGCATTTTGGTGCTCCGGCGGCTCTGCCACAGTACTGCTACAGTGGCCGGAGCTCCACCAAAGAGGCCCTGAGTCTATCCATTCACTTTACAAGCAACTGAGGAAGCCAACAACCTCCTTAATCCTCTAGTACCATTTGAAAAAAGTGAGACTCAATGAAAATAGCTTTATAATTTACCCATGTTTCGAGTCAGCACAAAAAGTGTCAAACATATTCAAGAAAATTCAGATATGACACAAAGTCATTACAACATTATCTACCATGTGTACTAGACATAGTCACATCATTACTGTTTGTCACTGTAATTTTGAGCGGCTCTTCCTTTGCTACCCTTGCGTGGAAATATCCTGGGTGCTTGGGCTGAGGCAGGGCCATGTTCTCACTGCCTAGCATTGTAACTACGTCTGACGTGGTAGGCCTATCAATTGCATTCTCTTGCGCGCATAATAGTGCAATGTTGATGCACCTCATCATCTCTAGTGTACAACCACTCGTAGCTAGTGATATATCCACAAGTTCAGGCCATCTTTGCTCTTTCCATAGCTGCCATGCCTATGAGAATTTTCATTGTAGAATATGTAACTACACAACCAAAATAAATTTACATATGTGAATATGAATTAGACTCACGTATCCAAGTAGGTTTAGGAAGTCTCCATGGTAATAGAAACCTGAATTTCTTTCTCCAGTGATAATCTCAAGAATTAGCACACCGAAGCTAAATGCATCAGATTTTGCAGAGAAAAGGCCTTCGGAAGCATACTCTGGAGCCATGTAACCACTGCAAGGGCAGACGTGTAATTAATACAATATAAAAAGTGCCAATTTTTGTAATAAAGTTGCTATATTTTGCTAGCAAATAACATCATTAGCATGGCGCCAAAAAGAGCTTACTATGTCCCAACAACCCTTTCTGTGTTTCCTTCATTATCATTTGAGCTAAACATTTTTGCCATCCCAAAATCAGAAATCTTAGGATTCATTTCGTAGTCCAAGAGAATATTGTTTGCTTTGACATCTCTATGTATAATCCGTAGCCGAGAGTGTTTATGCAAATACAAAAGTCCTTGTGCAATCCCTTCGATTATCACAAGTCGTTTATCCCAATTTAATAAGGTTCTTCTTTTTTCATCTGCACAACAATTAAACATAAACACAATAGAAAAAACATCTACAAAGTTTAGAAGCAGTGTACAGAACGGACTGCTAATTGTTGAAATAGTTATACCGAATATGAAGAAATCTAAGCTTTTATTCTTCAGATATTCATAGACCAGCATTTTTTCCTCCCCATGGGAGCAATATCCCAACAACCTAACCAAATTTCTGTGCTGGAGTTTTGCTATAAGTTGGACTTCATTTCTGAACTCTGTGAAACCTTGCCCAGAATGCGAAGCAAGCCTTTTAACTGCTATCTCCAACCGATCAGGAAGCCGGCCTTGTGGAAATTTCTCTAAGCTCAGGTCAATGGAAACTATGATGTGCAAGATCATCAGTCTTCTATCATTTGTGTTCATGTTTTCTAGAGACATTAAAAATAATCAACCAAGGTCAACCACCTTGTAAACAGGACCGAAGCCACCTTGCCCAAGTTTATTTTCTACCGAGAAGTTATTTGTAGCATCCAAAACTTGTGAATAATTGAAAAATGTGAAATCTGGATTGTCCCCTTCTGTTCTCCATACTAGCTCTTCATCTCGGTGCAGAATCACATTTGATCTATCACTTACTCTCTGTTTGCCTGTATCAGTAGTTGATGTAGTCCATTAGTCACACACTACCAACAAAAATGTGATAAGTAGATGAATCAGCAAGTAAAATGTAGCACCAAATTTCATATATGACCTTTGCTGAGGCTTCTGAACACGATTGGTCCAAGACAGAAGATGATGCACAAAGTAACTCCAAGTAGAGAAGAAACAACAACCAAGATCCAAACATTACTTTTAGTTTTAGGCCCTGACATGATGAGAAGCCATGTATGTCATGAGATGTCATTTTTTTCTAGTGTTTCAGAAGTACAGGCAAACATCTGAAATACTTGTCCCAATGTTTAAACTATTGTGTTTTTTTCGAATACTCAAAAGATTTGCGTATCATTGTATTAAGCAGAAGAGTTTAAACAAACATACAACACACTTTTATGGAGCGCCAAAGGAGGTTGTTATAACATTGTTCAATGAATTCAACAAAAACAAACACAGATGTGTTTGTATGGAATTTACATTTATCAGGTGTTTTCTCGGTTAACACAATGTATGCTGCTTTAATAAATAATGGGGTTCCGGTCTCACAGGATATTTGACGGATTAAAGTACCAATGAATATTAAAATCTTTCTTTGGTATCTAAAAAAAGGGGTGATCTTAACTAAGGATAATTTGACAAAAAGAAACTGGAATGGGGATACTAGTTGTTGTTTTTGTCATAGTCCGGAGTCTATTCACCATCTTTTTTTGGATTGTGTTTATGCCAAATTTCTGTGGCGTGCGGTTCACTTGTTATTTGGAGTTTCCCCTCCCCAATCTGTGAATGACATGTTTACCAATTGGTCTAAAAAGGGGAGTAAAAAAAAACAAGGAATGAGGTGATTTTTGACAGATGTGCTCCAAAATCTTTTTTGCAGGTTCTATTCCGAGGTACTCACTAGCTGCGTCAGTGAGCAAAGCTACAGCGGCATGATGAGCAGAGAAAGCAGCTTGTTCTGGTTGCTCAGCATCTGGAGACATCATCTTTGCAGTTCTTTAGATCCTCTGGATGGCTTACTTCAAGAAACATTGGTCACATCTAGTCAAGTGTTTACCTTTAGCTACTTTTCTTTGGAGGTCTTTCGTCTTGTTTAAATCTTGCTACGATTGTAAGTTTGGGTTGGACTAGAGTCTTGTATTTGTTGGCCTGAGTCTATCTTTGGATAGATGAAGCCGGATATTGTAACACCCACAAATTGTTTGCTTCTAAAAATAATAGAAAATGATTTATCAAAGAATTTTGTAAGCATTTCATTTAGAGGAATAATAAAATTCTTAGAAATAAAATCAATCCTATTTTATTAACATGTTGTTGCATACATGCTGCTGCACATTTTCTTTGATTGATTGAATTTTGCAAAACAAAATTTAAAAGAATTCAAATTGTGTTGAAATTGGATTTGGAAAATGAAATAAAAAGAAAAGGAATGGACCTCTCTCTCTCCCTCCCTTTTTCCTGTTCAGCCCGATAAGCCCAGCCCAGCTCTTCTCTCCCTCTTCTCCTCTCCTCTTCTGCCGGCCCAGCAAACAGGCCGCAGGCCCACTCCCTCTCTTTCTCTCTACCGGCCCAGTCGACCGCGCCCACTTTCTCTCTCTTCCCCTCACTGACGACCGGACCCCGCCGGTCAGTCTCGCCCCAACCGTCCCCACTATTCTCTCTCTCGCTGACGACCGGACCCCACACGTCAGCGCCGTCCTCAACCTCCCTCCACTTTGTTCGCAAGCACGCGGACGCGCCGCGAGCGGCAACCGCCGCACGAACCCCTTCCCTCTCGCCCCGCGCCCACGTCCGAATTCGTCGGCCGCAACCGCACGTGCCCAGGCCTTAAAAGGAGACCGCTCCCTTTTCCCTTCTCCCCCTTTGCTCTCTGCTCCGCTTGAACCCACATCTGCCGAACGCCGCCGCCACCGACACCGAGAGGACCCCGGAGCTCGAGCCGCCTCGGTAAGCCTCGTTCTGAGACTACGATCTCCCCGCGAACCTCCTTGGCCTAATCCCTCTCTCTAATTCCTTGTCGGTGGTCACAGAACGCACGCTGGCGCGAACTCTGCCGACGCCGACCGCTGTCGCGCGCCGACCGCCTGCACCGAGCCGTCTCCGTCCTCTACGTCGACTCGGTGAGCTTCGCCATCGCTCCCTCTTCCTCCCTGAGTCTCTAATTTGGCGAGTTACGGCTCCTGTGACACTGCCCGCGTACGCCTCGCGCCGCCGACAATGGCGCCGCCGTGAGCATCACGCTCCGGCCGCCCACTGCCTCGCCTGAGCACTATACCGGCACCGCAGGGTCGCGCCGCACCTCCCTGACCAGGAGTTCTTTTATCAGGAGTGTTTTGACCAGCAAGACTTTGAGAACCAAGGCAAGTATAGCATGAGACCTACCTTGTTAACCTATTCACCGTAATCATAATTTCATGTGCATGTGTTTAAATTGATAACCGTAGTATATTTCCATAGAATTGAAATCCTTTACCTTGACTCCTATGGGTTATGCATATGGGTAGATGGCTAGTGCTTTATGAAATGATACATGATCCCTGCCAAATGTTAGAATGCTTTGAATGAATTGGTGATCCTGTTTATGGCAATTGGAACATAACCCTTTATAATAACTCACTGTTGGCAAAAGCTGGGACTGACAGTGCTACCGTGAGAGCTACATGGCTCTGACTTTAACTCAGTAGCAGGCTCTTTTCTAGCTTGTTAGCGGTTACCCGAAAGGGCGCATTAGGCTCTTGCCGAGCTGGTTATAGTGCGGCCTCTGTCCGAGTTTGAGCGTAGGCTGCGGTCTTTATGCTACTCGGAAGGGGGGCTCTATCGCCCCTTGCCAATCCTAGCGGCCCTAATCTTGTTAGACGAGATACTATGAAAGGTTTCATAGTTAACCCCACCACTCACCTTGGCAGTGTTATGGGAGTAATTAACCGGGCATTCGGGCATCATGACTCACGGGTAAAGATGCGCAACCTCTGCAGAGTGTTAAAACTGATATATCAGCCGTGCTCACGGTTACGAGCGGCCCGGAAAACTGACGGTTTAACTAATTAATTTGACCAATCTCTATGTTCCTGTTGCCACTATAATGATGATGTTTATGTTCCTTTAACTTTGACAATGATATAAGTGGGATCATTTGGGGCTTAAGAATAACTTGATGTTACCTAATAATAAAAGTTTGATTAACTAAAAGTGCTAAACGTAGTAAGCCAGTGTCATCCTTTTGAGCTTCATAACCCCATGTTATACTGCTGAGTACGCATGTGCTCACGCTTGTTTACCTTTTCAATTTTTGGATAAAAATCCCGGATGGGTAACAGAAGCAGGAGGCTATGAGGAGTTTCCTGAAGATTTCTAGACTTGGTCAACCAGTTGACCTTCCCTGTGAGATGGAGCCTCGAGAGCTAGTTGTATCTTCCGTTTGCTTTATTTATTTATGTAATGGATATATGTACGTTATGTATTAAACTCTGTGATGGTACTTTGTAATTTGTGAACTTGTGTGTGGATTATTTCCTGGGCACACATAATGTTATGCATCCTATTTCGTCCTTGAAATTGGGTGTGACAAATTGGTATCAAAGCTTGAATTGACTGTAGGACGCAAGCCTAGGTAGTAATGGTCGTTTTAGGATCCTTTGCTTCTCTATTTTACTGCTTTCTATCTTGCTCTTGTTATTTATAAAATTATTTATGCTTCTATGTCTTTATTCTATTACTTAAAATGTTGTTCTAATTAAGTTTAAACAAAATTCTGTAGATGCCGCCTGTCACGAGGTCTCGTCGCCTGAGCACCAGGAGCTACCTGTCCCAGTTCACGCCTCAGACTTCCCAGCCAGTGGTGGACATCTCAGATGATGAAATGATGTCCGAGTCTGAGGAGGATCCTGTGGAGGAGCACGTGTTGGTGGAAGATGTCAACACGGAAGATGAATAGGAATGGATGGATGTGAATCTTGCACCACTAGTTCCACCACCAGCCTCTACACCAGTTGCTTCACCAGTTCCTGCACCAGCTCCTGCACCTTCGCCTCTGTCTTCACCGACTCCAGCACCACTCCTCTCACCAGCACCAGCACCTGCCCTGGCGACGCCACCAGAGGAGGAGCAACCTGGATGGACTGAGGAGCAGTTCTACAAGTACCCTTCTTCAGCGGCGTACTTCCACAATCTGCTGCTGAAAGTGTTGGAGGATTACTATCCAGATATGGACACCACGGTGAGGTACCTAGTTTCTGAGTTTTCTCACCCTCATGAAGCTAGTTACTGGAAGGCACAGGTGGTTGTCTCAGTATGGAATGAAGCTCATGATAGTCAGAAGGTGGAGACTGTCCATGGTCATATAGCCAGGAGGGCTCATGACAGGGACAACATGGAGAATGCAGCTGAAAACGCCTACATCTACTACCATGGACGTCGCTACACAGCGATGCAGGGCGATGCTTACAGGTTCTTGCCACGCTATGACACCAGGTTTAATACTTGGTCTATCCAGAACCCGCTTGATCCCGGCTCTACCTTGGACACCACTGTAAGACATCTCAATGAGCTCCAAGGAGCGAATGAGAGGTTGCAGGAGGAGTTGCGTGATGAGCAGCAGTCAGTGGCTCGTTTTCAGAAGATGGTGGATGACTTGAGGGCCCAGCTGAATATGGCCCAATGTTTGAGAAGAAGCCACCTAACCACATCATGACCGATGAAGCTCCTTAGAAGATGAAGCCTTTTCCCCTTTGTAATAAAGCGTAGTAGTGCGAGTCTGTCTTAGTCTTGTGTGTTTGATGAACTTGATGTCTTAATGTTTATTATTATGAACTTGTTTGATTTGGTTCTTTGTTTGAATGTTAGTGTGGGAAATTGTGGGCCTGTCCGCAAGTCTCACATGTTGGATCTTTAGGTTTAATGTTGATAATATATCAGTTGGGTTGATCTGGTCATAGATCTTCTGTGCTGTTTTTCTGGAGCAGTATCTGTTCTTTGCTTTATATCTCCAAATCAGATAATGCAATGTTGATGAAACTTTCACACCAGAAACTAGACTTCTGTATATTTCCAACGCCGCCTGAACCAACCCCATATCTTTTCTGAGCTAAGAGTTATTGCTGTTGCAAATTAGTCTTACTGCATAGTCTGTGAACCTGAACAGATCTGTTTGTTTCGAGTTTTTGACAAATATAGTTACAGAATCTGAAAATCAGATGAACACGAAAGTTGTAGAGGACTTTCTTCTCTTCCCAGCCATATAAGCAGAATTTATGTTTGAGATCCAGAACTCGAGATATGAGCTTTTTACTGCACTGCTGTTGTAACATGTCCAGCACAATTCAATTTTGTTCTAGATATGACACAAACAGGTTATAAGTAATACAATCTTTCCTAAACCTTGCATCTTTGCTGAAAAATAGATGGACGGCAGGTGGTTGTGGACGTGGCCGTGGACGTGGAATTCCTGTTAACCCGCCACCACCACCGCCTGCTGTGTCAGTGGAACAGCTGATGGGCATGCAGGCACAACTGATGCAAGCCATGATGTAGCGCCTGAACAACGAACCTGTTGGAGTATTACCTCCAGTCCAAGTTAGGGACAAAAGAGGAGAGTTCATGAAGGGACGCCCTCCCGTCTTCACCCACGCATCCGACCCTTTGGATGCAGATGATTGGCTCCGAGTTGTGGAGAAGCAGCTGAACATAGCACAGTGCAACAACACGAAAAAGGTGTTGTATGCCTCAGGTCAGCTACAAGGGGCAGCCCAAGATTGGTGGGAGTCTTTCCAGTATGGACGCCCTGATGATGCTCCTGACGTCAGTTGGCAGGAGTTTAGAGAGAACTTCAGATCATACCACATTCCTGAAGGTATGATGGAGTTGAAGCAAGAGGAGTTCAGATCCCTCAAGCAAGGTTCCATGACAGTGGCAGAGTATCGCGACAAGTTTGCTCAGTTGTCACGCTATGCTCCACATGAAGTGGCTAGGGACAGTGACAAGCAGCGCAGATTTCTGAAGGGATTGTATGATGGTCTTCAGCTCCAGCTCATGTCAAATGAGTACCCCAACTATCAGACCTTGGTGAACCGCGATATTGTGATTGACAATAAGCACCGGGAAATGGAAACTAAGAAGAGGAAGCTACAGGGTCAGGCTTCGAGCAGCAACACTCGCCCTCGGCCCTACCCGTAGCAGAGTTTCCAGCAGAGAAACCAAGGGCAGTCTAACCAGTGGAACAGAGGTCAGTTCCCTCAGCGCAACCAGTTCCAACAACGCCCTCAAGGTCAGCAGCAGTTTGGAGGCCAGCGCCCACCTCAGCAGGTCTCTAACCAAGCTCAGCGCGAGGTGAATCCAAATACTCTGGCAGTGAAGAACAACAACCCCAACAACAGTAACAACAACAAGTGTTTCCGTTGTGGGAAAGAAGGGCATATGTCTTACAATTGCCCTGAGAAGCAGAACCAGCAGGCACCCCAGAATCAGAACAACCAACAGAAAGGAAGGTACCAACCACCCCCAAACACCGGAAGAGTGAACCATGTGTCCGCTGAAACCACTCAGGAGGCACCTGAGATCATGATGGGTACGTTTAATGTCAACTCATTCTCCGCTACCGTACTCTTTGATTCTGGTGCTTCGCATTCTTTCATATCTGAAGCTTTTGTTAGAATGCATAGTATATCTTTGCGTGCCATGAAAAATAGTATGCAAGTAAATTCACCGGGGGGTAGCATACCAGCTTCTGTTTGGAGTCCTTCCACTAGACTTACCCTAAGGGGGGTAGACTTTGAAGTGAGTCCAGTTGTGATACCAACAGCTGGAATAGATCTTATTGTGGGAATGGATTGGATGAAACAACATCGAGCTATGATTCAGTGTCAGGAAAGATCTGTTGCTGTGACATCACCTAATGGGGATAAGATGTGTGTTGAGGTAGAAATGCAAGCACCACCAAAAGCCACTCTGAACCAGTTATCCGAAGATACCTTTGATGAGGAACAAGTGGTAGAGGAATTTCTGGATGTGTTCCCCGAAGAGTTGCCAGGTATGCCACCTGATCGTGATGTTGAGTTTCTTATTGAACTTCTACCTGGTACTGCACCCATAGCTAAAAGACCATATAGAATGGGGGGTAAAAGAATTAGAAGAACTTAAGAAACAAATTAGTGAATTGCAAGAAAAGGGTTTTATCCGCCCTAGTTCTTCACCTTGGGGAGGACCAGTTATATTTGTGGATAAGAAAGATGGTACTAGGAGAATGTGTGTGGATTATCGGTCTCTTAATGAAGTTACCATCAAGAATAAGTATCCCTTGCCCAGAATAGATGACTTGTTTGACCAGTTGAAAGGTGCTTGTGTGTTCTCCAAAATAGATCTCCGCTCTGGATACCACCAATTAAAAATCCGAGCAGCAGACATACCTAAGACAGACTTTACCACAAGATATGGGCTATATGAGTATACAGTTATGTCTTTTGGGTTGACTAATGCACCTGCGTACTTTATGTACATGATGAACAAAGTGTTTATGGAGTTTTTGGACAAGTTTGTGGTAGTGTTCATAGATGACATTCTAGTCTTCTCTAAAACTAAAGAGGAGCATGCTGAACATCTGAGGATGGTTTTGCAAAAGCTCAGAGAAAATTAGTTGTATGCAAAGAGAAGTAAATGTGAGTTTTGGTTAAGAGAAGTGTCTTTCTTGGGTCACGTGGTCTCTAATGGAGGTATAGCAGTAGACCCATGTAAGGTACGAGATGTTCTAAACTGGAACCCTCCAACCAATGTTACCGAAATCCGTAGTTTCCTAGGTTTAGCAGGATACTATAGGAGGTTCATTGAAGGGTTTTCAAAGCTAGCTAAACTAATGACAACCCTGCTGGAGAAAAGTGCCAAGTTTGTGTGGTCTAATAAATGTCAAACGAACTTTGAAGAGTTAAAGAAAAGGTTGACCACAGCTCCTGTACTGACACTACCAGATCTGAACAAGAGTTTCTCAATCTACTGTGATGCCTCTCGTCTAGGCCTTGGATGTGTGCTTATGCAAGAAGGGAAAGTTGTGGCATATGCATCCAGGCAGTTGAGGAAGCATGAGCTGAATTATCCTACTCATGACTTGGAATTGGCAGCAGTAGTACATGCTCTAAAGATATGGAAATATTATATAATAGGGCATAAGTGTGATATCTTTACAGATCATAAAAGTTTGAAATATATCTTCACACAGTCAGACCTGAATCCGAGACAACGTCATTGACTTGAGCTGATCAAAGATTATGAGTTGGAAGTGCATTATCATCCAGGTAAGGCTAATGTAGTGGCCGATGCACTGAGCAGGAAGAGTTATGCTAATGCTTTAAGAATGAAGCTTATGCCTGCTGAATTGTGTGCCGATATGGAATCCCTTAATTTGGGATTTACCATTAATACCATGGAGATGACCATAGAACCCACTCTAGAACAAGAGATACGTAAGGGTCAGTTGGAAGATCAGAGACTGAAAGAAATTGCAAAGAATATAGTGCTAGGAAAAGCACCGGGTTTCAGGATGGACGATAATGGAACTTTGTGGTTTCGAAAGAGAATATGTGTTCCCGAAGTAAAGTCTATCTGTGATGCCATACTTCGAGAAGCACATGATTCTTCTTACTCTATACATCCTGGAAGTACCAAGATGTACCTAGATCTAAAAGAAAAATATTGGTGGTATGGATTAAAAAGGGATGTAGCAGAATATGTGGCATTGTGTGACACATGTCAAAGAGTGAAGGCAGAACACCAAAGACCTGCCGGTTTACTTCAGCCAATGAAAATACCTGAGTGGAAATGAGAAGAAGTAGGAATGGACTTTATTGTCGGTTTGCCACGTACACAGAGAGGATATGACTCGATCTGGGTAATCGTGGACCGCTTGACTAAAGTGGCTCACTTCCTACCAGTGAAGACTAACTACTTCGGTGCAAGACTAGCAGAACTATATATGGAAAGGATAGTATGCTTACATGGAGTCCCTAAGAAGATTGTATCTGACAGAGGTACCCAATTCACATCACCGTTCTGGCAGAAATTACATGAATCTTTGGGAACAAAATTGACTTTCAGTACAGCATATCATCCACAGACTGATGGACAAACAGAAAGGACAAACCAAATATTGGAAGACATGTTGAGAGCATGTGCATTACAACATGGTGCCAGTTGGGACAAGAGTTTGCCCTATGCTGAATTCTCTTACAACAACAGCTATCAGAATAGCTTAAAAATGGCACCAAATGAGGCTCTGTATGGGCGTAAGTGCAGAACTCCTTTATTCTGGAACCAAACCGGAGAGACTCAGGTGTTTGGACCAGATGTTCTTCGAGATGCAGAAGAACAAGTAAGAAAAATAAGAGATAACTTAAGAGTTGCACAATCCCGCCAAAAGAGCTACACAGACACTCGCAGAAGGGGTCTGTCATTCGAGATTGGAGATTATGTGTATTTGAAAGTGTCTCCAATGAGAAGTGTAAAGAGGTTCAATATGAAAGGAAAGCTAGCTCCAAGATATGTTGGACCTTTCAAAATTCTCGTGAGACGTGGAGAGGTAGCTTATCAGCTAGAGTTACCTGAGAATTTGTCAGGAGTACATGATGTTTTCCATGTGTCTTAGTTGAAGAAGTGCTTAAGGGTACCTGAGGAGCAGATACCTCTAGAAGAGCTTACCATAAAGGAAGATCTCACATATGAAGAGTACCCGATAAGAATCTTGGAAACGGTAGAAAGGTTTACGAGGAGCCGTGTTATAAAGATGTGCAAGGTTCAGTGGAACCGGTACTCGGAAGACGAGGCTACCTGGGAAAGAGAAGAAGACATGAGAAAGGCTTATCTGCAGCTGTTCGAGTGAGTTTGTCTGAATCTCGAGGACGAGATTCCTTTTAAGGGGGGTAGAATTGTAACACCCACAAATTGTTTGCTTCTAAAAATAATAGAAAATGATTTATCAAAGAATTTTGTGAGCATTTCATTTAGAGGAATAATAAAATTCTTAGAAATAAAATCAATCCTATTTTATTAACATGTTGTTGCATACATGCTGCTGCACATTTTCTTTGATTGATTGAATTTTGCAAAACAAAATTTAAAAGAATTCAAATTGTGTTGAAATTGGATTTGGAAAATGAAATAAAAAGAAAAGGAATGGACTCTCTCTCTCCCTCCCTTTTTCATGTTCAGCCCGATAAGCCCAGCCCAGCTCTTCTCTCCCTCTTCCCCTCTCCTCTTCTGCCGGCCCAGCAAACAGGCCGCAGGCCCACTCCCTCTCTTTCTCTTACCGGCCCAGCCGACCGCGCCTGCTTTCTCTCTCTTCCCCTCACTGACGACCGGACCCCGCCGGTCAGTCTCGCCCCAACCGTCCCCACTATTCTCTCTCTCGCTGACGACCGGACCCCACACGTCAGCGCCATCCTCAACCTCCCTCCACTCTGTTCGCACGCACGCGGACGCGCCGCGAGCGGCAACCGCCGCACGAACCCCTTCCCTCTCGCCCCGCGCCCACGTCCGAATTCGTCGGCCGCAACCGCACGCGCCCAGGCCTTAAAAGGAGACCGCTCCCTTTTCCCTTCTCCCCCTTTGCTCTCTGCTCCGCTTGAACCCACATCTGCCGAACGCCACCGCCACCGACACCGACAGGACCCCGGAGCTCGAGCCGCCTCGGTAAGCCTCGTTCTGAGACTACGATCTCCCCGCGAACCTCCTTGGCCTAATCCTTCTCTCTAATTCCTTGTCGGTGGTCACAGAACGCACGTCGACGCGAACTCTGCCGACGCCGACCGCCGTCGCACGCCGACTGCCTGCACCGAGCCGTCTCCGTCCTCTACGTCGACTCGGTGAGCTTCGCCATCGCTCCCTCTTCCTCCCTGAGTCTCTAATTTGGCGAGTTACGGCTCCTATGACATTGCCCGCGTACGCCTCGCGCCGCCGACAATGGCGCCGCCGTGAGCATCACGCTCCGGCCGCCCACTGCCTCGCCTGAGCACTATACCGACACCGCAGGGTCGCGCCGCACCTCCCTGACCCCTCAATTCGGAGGATTGTAGCCTCTAGGGCCTTACCCGTGAGCATCCCGCACCGTCGGCCATGGCGCACCGCCGCGTCGCCTCTTCCCGCCTCCCCGCGTTCGACCGAGTGCGCCACGGCACTCGCCTCGCTCTCCTCTATCTTCCCGTGGTTCTCCGGTGGCCAACAGAGGCCCCTAGGCCTTTTCCTCCTTCTTACCGACGACCTTCTCGTCGCCGGCAATGGAGTGCCGCCACGTCCACTGTCTCCTCCGGCCGGCTGGCCTCTCTTCTCCCCTCCCCTTCTTTTATGGCCGTTCATCGCAAGATCAGTGGCCAGGATTAGATCCCCGAAGGGGTATGTACCCCGGTCCACGGTGGACCGGTGGACCGGAGCCCGCGCACGGTTCACGGCTGTACCCGTGGACCCGCCCAATCCCAGGCCACCGCGTGGCAGATCTGCTCACCCGCGCCACAGCTCTGGCGCACTAGCGAGATTACGCTTTCTCTGTTCAAAAGCGTATTTCCCATCGGCCTATTTTATTTCTGAAATTAAAAAGGAAATTCAATATTTACAGAAATGCCACTGCACTATTTTGCTTATAAAAACTTTATTTTAACTCCGATTTGGACGATTCGAGTTGCGTTAGATTCGTAATGAAATTCTCTACATGTTAAACCATTTGTTAGTCATGTTTGAAATATTTAAATTCAAGGTTAATTTAAATACTAAAGATGCTCTTAGAGAACTAGTTAAATTCATAACTTTTGCGTTTTAAATCCGATTTTCGTGAAATTCGCGTTGAAATGATCATAGCAGTGCGTAGTATCTTTTTCTAAACCTTTTAACTCTGTTTACTGTTGTTGGTGTACTGTTCTAATAGTAGTTTTGTTTGCTTTGTATGTATGCAAATTGGAATACGTGTTGTTGCAATGCCGTGATCGAGTTCAGACGGTGAGGAGTTTGGTGGTGACCAGGAGTTCTTTGATCAGGAGTGTTTTGACCAACAATACTTTGAGAACCAAGGCAAGTATAGCATGGGACCTACCTTGTTAACCTATTCACCGTAATCATAATTTCATGTGCATGTGTTTAAATTGATAACCGTAGTATATTTCCATAGAATTGAAATCCTTTACCTTGACTCCTATGGGTTATGCATATGGGTAGATGGCTAGTGCTTTATGAAATGAAACATGATCCCTGCCAAATGTTAGAATGCTTTGAATGAATTGGTGATCCTGTTTATGGCAATTGGAACATAACCCTTTATAATAACTCACTGTTGGCAAAAGCTGGGACTGACAGTGCTACCGTGAGAGCTACATGGCTCTGGCTTTAACTCAGTAGTAGGCTCTTTTCTAGCTCGTTAGCGATTACCCGAAAGGGCGCATTAGGCTCTTGCCGAGCTGGTTATAGTGCGGCCTCTGTCCGAGTTTGAGCGTAGGCTGCGGTCTTTATGCTACTCGGAAGGGGGGCTCTATCGCCCCTTGCCAATCCTAGCGGCCCTAATCTTGTTAGACGAGATACTATGAAAGGTTTCATAGTTAACCCCGCCCACTCACCTTGGCAGTGTTATGGGAGTAATTAACCCAGGCATTCGGGGCATCACGACTCACGGGTAAAGATGCGCAACCTCTGCAGAGTGTTAAAACTGATATATCAGCCGTGCTCACGGTTACGAGCGGCCCGGAAAACTGACGGTTTAACTAATTAATTTGACCAATCTCTATGTTCCTGTTGCCACTATAATGATGATGTTTATGTTCCTTTAACTTTGACAGTGATATAAGTGGGATCATTTGGGGCTTAAGAATAACTTGATGTTACCTAATAATAAAAGTTTGATTAACTAAAAGTGCTAAACGCAGTAAGCCAGTGTCATCCTTTTGAGCTTCATAACCCCATGTTATACTGCTGAGTACGCATGTGCTCACGCTTGTTTACCTTTTTAATTTTTGGATAAAAATCCCGGATGGGTAACAGAAGCAGGAGGCTATGAGGAGTTTCCTGAAGATTTCTAGGCTTGGTCAACCAGTTGACCTTCCCTGTGAGATGGAGCCTCGAGAGCTAGTTGTATCTTCCGTTTGCTTTATTTATTTATGTAATGGATATATGTACGCTATGTATTAAACTCTGTGATGGTACTTTGTAATTTGTGAACTTATGTGTGGATTATTTCCTGGGCACACATAATGTTATGCATCCTATTTCGTCCTTGAAATTGGGTGTGACAGATATTTTATCCATTATCTAAAAAAAACATCTCATGAAGTCCGATCAGATTTTGTGCTACTTTGTCTTTAGGTGAGTACATATTTTAACAGGGAAGAAACTTACAATTATGTATATGGATTGAGAAGTTGTTAGTGACTTACATGTCTTAGCGGTGTGTTTTTCATATGGAGTTGAGTGTGGGCTACATCTCAAGTGGGTGCCTGTATAGCTGAAACAAAATAGAACTTTGCACTTATACTAAATAAATTTAAAGTAGTTAACATATTCCAGGGTCTGCTGCATTGCAGATTTGACATACTTGTATTGAGCAACCTGGAGCAGTTGCTCTGGTATTTCACCATTGAGACCACTGTTGCCTGATAGATTTCTACAAAATAAAAGTGAGTTGAATATATAACGTTTAGAACAAGCTAATTAGTTCAGTCCCAAACATAATATATTTAGAAACGACGGGAGAATGATATATGGCAATGGACCAATCATCGACATGTTTGAACAAATAAAATAGCAGTAAGTATAAAAATGTTGAATCGATGACACATGTCAAGTCTATTGGTTTTATCAGCATGAAAAGCCAACTTACATATTATTAAGTGATGAAAGATTTGAGAGAGAGATTGGGATTGTCCCTGTCAATAGATTTTCGCTTAGATCCCTGTTCAGGTTATCAAATTGTTAGCTTTATTGACCAAACTTGATAACATGTTTTATGGGCTGACTACTTACAGGTTTTCAAGTTTTAGGAGTCGACCAAGAGAGTTAGGTATGGGATCAACAAATGCATTGCTTCCTAGATTTAAAGTTGTCAAACTTGATAGGTTCCCCAACTCCTCCGGAATACTACCATTTAAATCATTCCCAACTAATGACCTGAATCCATAATATGAAAAACAAAATTAGAAAATATGTCCGTCAATGATAGAACAATAAGCTTATGTATAACTGACCCTAATTTAGGAGGAGAGCTTACATCTCTTTTAAAGTTGTTATCTTTGCAATGCTTGGAGAGAAGATTCCAACTAAGCCTACTGAGCTCAAAGTTCTGCAGACACAAAAAATGAGAAACGAAAAAATATGTGAAGGGAAGTGCATGGCATTACAAACTTGTAATGGCAGAACCATGAAAGCATTTAAATCAATTATGTGGTATCCAAATGAAAATTGTTCTCCTGTGATGAATAATTAGCACTTAGCAGTAATCCCTTCGAACATAGTTTTTTCTGTTCTAGATAAAACTATTAGATATTTATAAAAGAAGATTATGGCAATTAACAAAAGCATCCGTTGGTGCTTAAGCTAGTTTAGGTTACATTAGCACTTTGCTTTAGTTGTTAGCTTAGAGTTTAATTAGTGAGGTTTGTACACCTCTTTACTACATGTGCTTGTGTGCACTATGGTTGTACATTCTAGGGCTCGTAAGTCATCACTCCAACCATGTTTGTGGAGGGGGCGCTAGTGGTGTACAAGGGAAGAGATGCCCACAAAGTGGAAATGACGAGGAGTGGTCCAGTAGAGGCTTGACGAAGGTCTACTTGTGCGTGGGAAGGCCCATGAGCTATCCACGAAGTTACTTGGCCGAGAGATTGGCCCTTGTGAGGCATCCTTGCGACAAGCTCCAACAAGAACCAAAGCTTTTCGATACCTCAGAAAAAAAGTCATCAAGAGTGGGAGTTTACATTCTTTAACTCTTTACAATTAGCGAGCAATCAAACAAATTCTCGGGAGAACCTGACTCCTGTGAATAGACAACCAAACACCACACTCCTATTGCAAGTCAGGGTGAGTTTATCCGCGAACCAAAGAGACCCTTATATTCTTGCATTTCTTTATATGGTTCTCTTTTACTTTCTTAGTCTAGTTTCCTGGACTAATTAATTTATAGGATTGGAATCTAGGGTGCAATTCTTATTTTTGCATTGGAGATACCAATACTTAGAGAAACCTTGTTCACATATAGATATAATTTGTGTAAGTTTTTATGAGTAAGTTTTAGCCTTAGATTTTAAGTGGCCTAATTCGCCCTCTCAAAGGCGTCAATGTTCCTTTACCAAGCACACATATAGATTAACATCTACTTTGTTCGTGAAAAGGTATTTTTTTACACGTTCAAGTGTTGCATGTTCTGTCCTCTCACCAATCTATGATCAAATTAAAGGCTTGCATGTAAGTTGATTACTGAGTTTAAGTTTAGTCCTGCGTCCATGATCCTCCCACTTTGACTTCAAATGGGTATTAGACATGTATATGTGTTTGTATACACATTGAATTATAACACAAGCTGTTCATGGATATATATATATATATACACACACACACACACACGAAAAGTCACTTGATATAAGGGGCTGAAAGCCCATGTTTGGTTTTGGTTAATTGATGAAACCTATGGACTAACCCTATTGCTAAGTGCATTATCAAGATGGGGTAATCCACCTTGACACATGGAGCCTAAAGGATGATCATGATGAATCAAGTACTCCATGGACAAGGAAAAGATGGATTGGAAATGGCTCAAGGCAAAGGTATATTCATAGGGCCATTTTCGGTTTAGTGATCAAGACACTATAGAGAGTGTGATCACATTTAGGATAGGTAGCCATACTATCAAGAAGGGAAAACTCATGTCGATTACGGTTATCATGTGCCACTAGGTCATTTGCATTGCATATCTAAAATGAACCTAAGTGACACAAAGAATTAAATTAAATCCAAGAAAATATATTGTAATGGCTAACATAGAGTACAAGGGTTTGGAAGAAATGGTGTTAGCACTTAAAGACTTAGAGAAAAGAGGCAGCTCGGATTGGCACTCAGAAGAGCTCTGGACGTAGGTCCGGACGCTGGCAAGATGCCATCCAGACCATCGGGCTATGCGTCCGGAGGCATACCCTAAGCCTCAGCTCTCGGTGAACAGAAGGTCCTGACGCTGATCAGAGTACGAATGCTGACTCCGAACACGCGTCCGGAGACTTGGAGCTCTCTGGATCAGCTTTGTGTGGAGTCCGGACGCTCGGTGCGTTGGTCCGGACTCGCACTGTTGCGAGCGTCCGGAGACACGCAACAACGCCAGATGAAGGCGCCAACGGGCGGATTCAAACTGCAAGTGGTCCGGACGCATGGTCATTGGTCCGGACCCCCCATGAAGGTAGCGTCCGGAGGCACGCAGGAAAGCGTGGAGTTGGGGAAAAATGGCTAGTTGTTTGAGAGTGGCTATAAATATGTTTTGGCCGGCCCTTGGGAATCTCTCTTGCACCACCCATTCATTTGACATACTTGTGCTTACTTGAGATAGCCCCCAACTCATCTCTCTTTGTTTCAATTGCATTCTTGTGAGAGTTTGAGTGATCCAAGTGCTTGATCATTGCATTGCATCTTAGTGGCACTTGGTCATCGTCATCACCGCGGGATTTCTTGTTATTCTTGGTGTTTGCCAACACCTAGACGGCTTGGGCGATTGAGGAAGCTTCGACGCATTTGGTGATTGTTTGTGGCCGGCTTCGACGACTTGTGAGAGGGCTTGTACCCACCTCGGCGGAGCACCAAAGGGTAACTTTAGTGGATTGCTCGTATCATTGAGTTACTCTCATTTGGGTGGATTCTTGTGGCGCCTGGGAAGTGGGCTAGGCTTGTGAAACGCCTATTAGCCACCGAATCACCATTTGAGTAGTCGACACAACGGGGACTAGCTTGGTGGCAACCAAGTGAACCTCGGGAGAAAAATCGTGTGTCAACTTGTCTTCCGGCTACTCATTGGTATTCATTGTGATTGGTTCTTTATATTAACATCCTTACATCACAAGACATTGGTATATCAATCACCTCCTCTCTTGCATTTATCATCTTTCGTATCTTGTCTAGTTAGCTTCTTTCTTTAGTTGTTCTTGCTCGCTTGTGTTAAGTGCCTTAGGTTTTAGCTATTGTGTGTTAGGTATTTAACTAACTAGAATTGATTGGATAGGTGGCTTTGCACCCCTAGTAGAGCTAGAGCAAAAAGCTTTGCTTAAGTGTTATCTAACCTTTGCTCTAGTGGTTTGTAGAATTTTTATTAGGCTATTCACCCCCTCTCTAGCCATCTAGGACCTTTCAGGGGCACAAGGATTTTTTCTAAATCTCTGCAAAATCCTTTATTAAATCCACCAATGTTCTACTAAATCCTTTATTAGATATAAATATATACTATATATATATATATATGTGTGTGTGTGTGTGTGTGTGTGGAAAACTCTATTTTTCCTCCCTCAACTTTTGTGAAAGTCTGTTTTCCTCTCTGAACTCTAAAACCGGGCAAAAAATCCCCTCAACTTTTAAAACCGTACATTTTACTTTCCTAGCCTGGTTATAAGCGGTTTTGAAGGCAATGTTATCTTTATCTTTTTTATTTATTTCCGTTGAACCTTTGAAAAATCATATTAAATCACATAAAAATAATTAAATGAAAAATTAATTTTGTTAGACTCCACGTGAGTAGAACTACACAGTGAATATGGTATGCTTTAGTATAAATTTTTTCTATACATTCATTCTTTCTATGATTATAATTAATTGGAATAATTTATAACTACAACTTCTATGGTCCAATTATGGTGAAAATTTTATGGCGACCTAAATATTGTATGCTTAAACTGTAGTAAAAATTTCATACTCATTATATAATGTATAAGTTAGTTATAGATTTATTTATATTTAACAATTATAAACCCTAAATAAATCTATAACTAATTTATACATGATCTCATGAATATAAATTTTTATTGTAGTTTAAGCATACAATAATTAGGCTACCATAAAAGTTTTACCATAATTGTACCATATAAACTACAGTTATGAATTATTCTAATTAATTATAAAAATAATGGATCTAAATCTATAGAAAATTTTGTACTAAAACATAATATATTATACATTCATTGTGTAGATCTACTTATGTGGAGTCCAACTAAATAGATTTTCTATTTTATGATTTTCTATGACTTTTCAAAATTCAACTGAAATAAATAAAAAATAAAAAGACAAAACCGCATTCAAAATCGCTTATAACTAGGCCAGGGAAGTAAAATACATGGTTTTAAAAGTTGAGGTATATATTTTGCCCGGTTTTAAAGCTTAAGGACAAAAAACAGACTTTTGCAGAAGCTAAGAGAGGAAAAGCGGACTTTTTTCTTATAAATAGTAAGCTCCTAATTCAGACATCGTGTATTCTAGGCCCAGTTAGATATGCGAAATTTCAATATTTGATACAAATTCATGTGTCTTATAATATTTGACATCCAATTCATCTGCTTTTTAAAATTTGACACAGGAGCTTCAAATTATTTTGATTCAAGGAATTTTAACCTTTTTCTCATCTTTTCCTTTAATATCTTTACCTCTCCTCAGACTTTGTTTGGATGCACATGTATCTCCCTCAAACCACATGTGTTGGAGTGTATTTGAACTAATATACACTTTAATTCACTCTAAACTTCCTGATTTGAAGAAGATACATGTATATCCAAATAAGACAAAGACCAAACTCCATGGGCCACCACCGCATGTCTACTGCACGGCCTCGCCGGTCAGCTGGTTAGCAGCAGGGACGCAGGCGCGGGAGACAGTCTGGGAGCACCGCCCTTGCATGCCACCTCCACCAGGAGAGCACGCACGCGCCAGAGAATAGCGCGTGCCGCAATTCCGGTTTTCGCATGCTGGGAGTGCCGCCCTCGCACGCCACTTTCGCCGACCGCCACCTCCACCAGCCTCTACGCGACCTCCGAGTGCCGCCTCTGCTGGTTGCCGTGGACTCCCGCTGGTTGGTCTCGGTGCGCAGGCCATACCGCCTTAGCCGATCGCCGCGGGCCGCTCCCCGCGCGGATGCCACGCCACCTTCGCCGCCCGTCGCTAGCTCCTTGTAGAGTCCGCGCTGCCCCAAACCCCACACCATCCGTCGCGGGCTGCTCGCTGCTATGTCGATAGAGGTGCCACCTCACAAACAGCATGGCTATGTCGGTGCCTTCTCCTCGCGGAGTCCGCCGCCAGCGGCTTCCCGCGTGCAGAAGAACCCATTTAGACTTAGGGTGTTTGGTTGCCTGACTATTTTTTAATCTGTTGTCACATCGGAAATTTAAAACTCTTTCCGTTCCAAATTATAAGATATCCCAAGAATCTTGAACAGTCAAATCATCTCAAGTTTGACCAAACTTATATGACAATATAATAACATTTATGATGTCAACTAAGTACGGTTAGATTCGTTATCAATTATATTTTTATAGTATGCATATTTGATATCATAAATTTTAATACTTTTCTCTATAATTATTGGTCAAACTTGAGATGTTTTGACTCTCCAAGATTCTTGGAAAGTCTTATAATTTAGGACGGGAGAGTATTAATTAAATAAATTAAATATAATTTATATTATAAATTAATTACAACGACATGTAGTACTTCACGAGACGAATCTATTAAGTCTAATTAATCCACCATTAACATATGCACCGTATTATCAAATCATAGACTATTTTATATCAATAGATTTGTTTCACAAAATAGTCTTGGATTAACAAATTATAAATAATCTATATTTAATAGTCCTAATTAGTGTGTAGACATCCGATGTCACTATAACCAAACAGGCCATTAGCCCTCCCCATCTTGCTGCTTCAATTTGTCTCACGAAGTCCCTAGCTGAACGCGAGTACGCGACTGTCGCTGCGGCTGTTCGTATTTTTCAATTCGACTCTTCAGCTTCGCGCTCCGCGAGTCCGCGTTCGGCATCTCTGCGCCTCTGCCACTCGCCCGAGCCCGGAGATGGGAGAGACGCCGTGCGCCCGTGCGCTCCTTCCATCTGCGCCGCCGCCGCCTGCCGCATCGCTTTGCCTGGTAACTACGACTAGCCAGCTCTCTTATTATTTTTAGTAGAGTATTGTGGTCCGGCCGATTATCTAATCAATAATCGTTATCTAAATTCATTTTCCGACTTTTAATAGTAAAAAGAGAAAGACCATTCATAGTTAGTCCAATTGCATTGAAACTAATTGTATTGAAGCCATTAGAAGCCGATTATCAATAATCATCATTGTATTGAAGCTCATCACTTTGTCCATTGCCCCTCTATACCCAAATCCTGGCTCCACCCCTGCACCCAACCACCCAGGTTCAAGTCCTCTCTTAAACTTGAATTTAGGTGCCTATATTTTCTCTTTTTAATGGAAAAAGAATCCTCCTATGTTGGATCACTTATTTTTAGAATGTGAATTTGTTTAGATCTAACTGACTTGGGCAGTGATGGCAGTTCACAGTTCAGACAGTGAGTTATTAAATAGCATGAGCTTACATTGAGATAACTTTGTTGTCTTGATCACATCTAACGCCAGTCCAATTGCAGGGGTTCATTTGGTTATCCTTCCAGTCTTCTAGGGCACCACCATCATCGTTGAGCTGCATCTTCATTTCATACAATGCTGCAACTATGGATAAAACAAAGTTTATTTGCGGGTTTGTGAGTTAGATGCAAGGGAGCAAAATTTATTTTTTTAAAAAAGGAGCCAAAATTGGTGAAATGCTAGCTTCTGATTGACAGAAAATTACCAATGCTCGATAAATGTTTTTTTATCTACCACGAAAGAAAAAACAATAATCAGGCGAAGAGATTGCACAATTGATATGCACCATTCTTGCTTCAGAATCTATTCTATGAATTTCTTATAGAATTTTAAACTGAAACATTTGAGTGGTCACTTGTAAAAAAAAATAGACCCGTCATTTACCGATAGACACGTCAGCGTTCAGAGTCAAATTCACAATTTAAGTATGTATCTGTATATATCTGATGCGGCAAAAGAGATATAAATCAGTAAAGACCTTACCTTGGTAATCAGATGTAGCAAAAGATTGTAAGAAGCTCAATAAGACTATACCGAAAGCCAATAGCTTCATGCTTTCTGAAAGTATTCTGTGTTTTGCTTTTCAGAAAGAGAAGCACTCTCAGTGTACTCTGAATTTGTTTGATTGATAGAGGAAGCAATTCAGTAAACCAAGCAGAAAACAAAGATGAAGTATAACTCTATATGAAAAGAAAACAAAGAAGAAGGTGATCAATACTTGTATATATATGTGAACATGCAAGGAAGAGTGGCAGGATTCAGGTACTTATAAATAGGGGGACATGCATGCATCTGGTAAAGGCGCTTCTATCTTCTTGCAGCCCTCCACACCTAGGCTTCAGTTTCTTATAGAATGGAAGAGAACTGAGCTAACGAGATGTGCAAAGAGGTTGCTCCCTTTGTCCCTATATATAGTAATACGTGACGGTCAAGGTTTCCTAAATTTAACTAAGTTTTTATAAAATACTAGTAATATTATATCTTCAAATAAATTTATTATATAAATAGATTTAACAACCTATCAATTATACTAGTATCAATTATAGGTATCATAAATATTAATAATTTCTAATATATAATAAATTTATTATGTAAATAGATTTAACAGTCTATTCATTATACTAATTAGGTATTATAAATATTAATAATTTTTAATATATATTTGGTCGAAGTTTAATAAATTTGATTTCACGAGACGTAAGAATAACAACACTTATGAATGGTTATCAGCCGTTAAATAATTTTTTGTCACGGAGGAGTGCAAAGTGTATGACTTGAGGTGATTCTATTGTTGTCACGGTGGAGTCCAAAGTGTATGACTTGGAGTGCTTAAAATAGAATCACCAGCATCGATGTCTGGACCGGATCCTCGCATGATCCCTGGTGCCGTGCTCTCGGAAAGAGATTCGCATACAACGTAACAGCCAGAAATGGAGAGACGCTTAGTTACAAAGTAGGAGTATTTTCTGTTTCAAGTAAGTACTCTACAAGTTTTATAGTTGTCTTGAATCTTGAACCGCTTGCCAAGGAATCTTTCAGTTGAATTGTTGGTAAGATTCTTTAGAGCTGTCGCTGACACGGTTACTTCATTCCATTCAATTTTTATCTGGCCCACTAGACAACTACTGCATTTAATTACAAATTGTCCTGTACATACACTCAGCCCCGTTTAATTGCCAAACTTTTTTGCATAGTAACTGTCACATCGAATCTTACGGCATGGAGTACTAAATGTAGACGAAAAAAAAAACTAATTACACAGTTGGTCGAGAAATCGCGAGACGAAACTTTTGAACCTAATTAGTTTATAATTAGACACTAATTACCAAATACAAACGAAATGCTACAGTGAACCAAAATCCAAAATTTTTTGGATCTAAACGCACCCTCATTTTCATTTTCATATGCTAGTTGCGTCCTTTGTCTCTCTCCGCAAGACCGAGTAAAAAAAAATCTTAAAATCTACCAACTACTCCCTCCATCGCAAAAGAGAAGTCATTCAACTTTTTTAAACTTTAACCAATTATATATAATTTTTTTAATATTATAGTACATAACTAGTATCATTATACAGTATTAGATAGATCCTTAAATATGTTTTTATAATAAATTTATTAGGGATATAAATCGTGTACGTATTTTCTATAAATTTAGTCAAAGTTCACATCTTTTTATTGGGACGGAGTGAGTATCTCCGTCCAAAAAAAAAATATGATTCTTACTTCCTAAAAGTCAACGATTTTTTGGATTTAACTAAATTTATTAGAAAACTATACAAACTTTAATGATTCGAAATAAATATTATTTGAACAATTATAAAATATATTTAAATATACTTATTTAGGGAGATTTGATATTATTTTTATTTATTTAGTCAGAAAGTTTGCCTTTATTCTAAATTTACAATTACATATTTTTTTGACAGAGGGATCAGGAAGTATATATATATATAATATATATATATATATATATTAGGCGAGAAAAAAAATCACAAGTTTTGATGTGTGACGTGATTGTGATTCTAGTGAAGTCGTCAGATTGACGATAATGCAGATGGTGTAGGTAGGAATGACCTTGAGAATTTCAGTGGACAGAAAAGGAGTAGAAATTTCTGTCGACCGGAGGCCGCGCGCTCGCCGGTCCTGCTGTGCTGATGAAGGCTGAATGAGCGTTAGACAGTAGACTTTGACCGCGGAGATTGACTGGAGGACGGTGACCTTGGATTGGAATCTCAGAGATACGGCCGTCCGGGATGCCGTAGCTGCAAGGGCGGGGTTGCCTTCGGGGCTTGAACGGACTCGGCGTCTCGGCCACATCAAAAATTTGTAGAACATGACTTGTGCCAGCCAATTTATTCTGGTTTGGGCCTGTTGTGGCCTATGAGTTGTGTTTTGATGCATTTAGGCTCTGTTTAGTTCCATCAGAAATCCAAAATCTAAACTATTTTGGATTTCAAAATTCAGAATGCAAAATATTTCAGTGGATTGTTTAGTTCCAACCAAAATTTGGCTTATCTTGGATTCTAATGACGGAGATTGTGAGGGTGACACACAAACCAATGTAAAGTTTGAGTTATTTTGACCGCTTGAGTACAAAATATAAAATGCAAAATAAACTACTTTTACCATTTTTTGGGTGGTGTTTAATTCCATTTTGCAATATAAAGAGGCAAAACCCAAAATATTTTAGATTTCATGAGGAACTAAACAGCGTCTAATATCACCATGATTGTTTAAAATCGGTTTAGATCAGCTTATAATTCTTTTCGTTTGAATTCAAACGTAGAAACTCCCGATTAGTCCTTTGACATGAAGCGAGTGTTAAAGTGTAAGAGATATATTATACGGGCTCATTCCATGTGGAAGTTGGACCATGCATAATTTTTGGATTGATGTTATAAATGGTACTCATGATCCCGTCACTCCAACCAACTACTCCCTCAATTTCAAATTATAAAACATTTCAAGATTCTTGAAGAGTCAAAGTATCTTAAATTTAACCAAACTTATATAACAATATAATAAAATTTATGATATCAAATAAGTATCATTATATTCCTTATTAATTATATTTTCATAGTATGTCTATTTAATATCATAAATATTTATAGTTTTCTCTATAAGTGTTGGTCAAATTTGAGATACTTTGACTTTTCAAGATTTTTTTGGAATATTTTATAATTTGGAATTGAGTAACAATTAGTACCGTTTCATCCTAGAAACACAGAACTCAACCATGAATTTTGACCATCTCTCAAAGTTAGTGGTGAAGGGTGGATCAAAAACAAGAAGGGACTGAATTTGCAAAAACTACTGTTGTATTAGCTAACTGCAGATGCACTGTTCGCTTATCAGCCATCGAAACTGTGTTTTTCTATCACAATAGAACATAAAAAAACAGTATCAGTTAACTTATCAGACACTGAAACGATCAGGCGAACAGGGCGAACAAGACGAACTACAGTTGTTTTATAGGCTACCAACTAGGATTATACACTACCAAAGGTAATGTTGTCACATAGGAAGGGAGATGAGGCTTATACTACAAAGCAATACTATACAGGTGGTTAAAAAGATATTTTCACTGGCGTTTTCTAGCACCGTCTGCGCTGGGGCAAGTGGAAATGAGACCACAACACAAGCGGTTTAGCTGTCGAGAATTCGAGTTTTTAAAATAGAAAAACAGTTTAGCTGTCGAGAATTCGGGTTTTAAAATAGAAAAAAATTAAATTATGGGACATGCCCACTATCGCAAGTCACAGATTTTTTTTTGCATAAAATTGTGTCATGGGCTCTTGCGGTGATTCAAACCCTCAACCTCACTCACATGCGTCCCTCCTCTACCACTCCACCCATAAGTCACTTATGTCTAGATTCTATTTTAGTTCCCCACATATTATACTAATACTAATTCGAGTGTAATTTGATTGTTTGAGGATCTAAACCAATTCAAATGAAAAAGTTTTCAACTACAAAGTTTCATAACCTTTTGAGATCTACAACTTTTATTTAGAAAGTTTTTTCATCCGAGGTAGTTTACGAAAAATTGAATTTCAAATTTGACAAATTCAAACGTAGTTTTCGATGACAAGATGATTTCAAATAAAAAAAAATCATCTACAAAGGTTCAAAACTTTTCAATAACTACAACTTTTATTTAGAAAGTTTTTCCATCCGAGGTCGTTTATAAAAAAAATCAGTGTTCACACTAGAAATCGATTTCTAGTGGCAGTTCGGAATCATTTTATTTCTACGGAAACATGATAAGCGAAACTGCTTGTAGAAATTATTGCATACCACCGGTGTTGATTTATTTTCTACTAGTGCTAGTTTCATCTCCGTGAGCCTCCGCCCCAGCTCATAGTGCAAGAGAACATTGTGAACGAGTTCAATATTATAATCTGCTAGGGGTAAGCATGGACAAAGAATCTACCATCAATCTTGAGGAACTGAATATCCCTTCTAATGACCTCATAGAGCTGGATACCCCTTTCTCAGAAGAAGAGATTTGGAAAACAATAATTTTGTTACCATCAGATAAGGCTCCAGGTCCTGACGGCTTCACCGGGAAATTCTATAAAGCTTGTTGGCATTATTAAACATGATATTATGACTGCAGTGTCAGCGGTATGGAGTAGAAAATTCAGAAATTTTGAGCAACTAAATTCAGCCTTTATTACACTCCTGCCTAAGAAGGAAGATGCCACAAGTATAAAGGACTTCAGACCAATAAGTTTGGTTCATTCTTTTGCAAAGCTCATCACAAAATTATTGGCCAATAGGTTAGCAGGGTGGCTGCACCAGATGGTGTCTCCCAATCAAAGTGCGTTTATCAAATGTTGCTTCATACAAGATAATTTCATGCTTGTACAACAGACTGCTCGTTTCCTTCACCGGCAAAACAAGCTCGCTTTCTACTAAAATTGGACATCACAAAGGCTTTCGGTTATGTGTCCTGGCCATTTTTGTTGGAGATCATGAAACACTTGGGATTTGGTCCTGTGTGGTGTGACATCATTAGCGGGATGCTTGCTTCCACTTCCACACAAGTACTCCTCAATGGTAGCTCGGGGAAACAATTCTTCATCAACGTGGACTTCGTCAAGGTGATCCATTATCCCCAATGTTATTTATTTTGGTCATGGATGTCTTATGTTATATGATCAAGAAAGCATCTGATGAGGGTCTATTGCAACCACTAGCAAGACAGACATTGCAGCACCACATATCTCTGTATGCAGATGATGTGGTAATCTTTTTATGCCCTTTGGCCAATGATATAGGTATCACGCTGGATATTCTCCAACTCTTTGGGGATGTATCGGGGTTGAGAACAAATGTTCAGAAAAGCAAGGGATTCCCCATTCAATGTTCAGAGGCAGATAGAAATACCATACATGATCATCTCCCTTGTCAACTATCAGATTTCCCTTGCAAGTATCTAGGAACCCCGCTTTCCTTGCGAAAATTAACAAAGCAGCAGGTTCAACCTATCATTGATCGGATTGTTGATTGTCTCCCGGGCTGGAAAGCAGATTTACTCACAAAGGCTGGGAGAAGAATTTTGGTTCAGTGTGTGCTCACCTCTATGTTGGTGTACTTAGCTATGGCAATAGATTTTCCTCCCTGGGCCCTTAAAGATTTTGATAAAATTAGAAGAGGTTTTCTTTGGAGAGGAAGAAAGGACGCGAAAGGAGGACACTGCCTATTGGCCTGACCTAAAGTTACTCGGCCAATTGAACTCAGAGGCCTTGGCATTTCCCATCTTCAACAGCTAGGATGGGCTCTCCGGTTGCGATGGTTGTGGCTGCAGAAAACCGAACCTGACAGCCTTGGGCGACTTTCCAAATTCAAGTGCATCCTGCAGTCAAAGCTTTCTTTAGGGTGGCCATTGTCTCGGAGGTCGGCAATGGAAAAAAACACAATTTTTTGGACTGATAGGTCATTGAATGGCGAGAGCCTAGATCAATTAGTGCCTAATCTTTTTGGTTTAGTCAACAACAGAGCAAGGAAAAGAACTGTATGTGAAGCCCTTTCTGAGTTGAAATGGGTGCAGGACATACGAGGTGCCATTACAGTACCCATGTTGACAGAAATTTTTAAAATTGTGGGATCTTATCTCGGATTTTACTTTGCAACCTGAAGTTGATGATACTCATATTTGGCAATTCTCTAGTTCAGGAATGTATTCTGCTAAATCTGCATATGATGGATTTTTTATTGGGGCTGTACAGTTTGGGCCTTGGGAGAGAATTTGGAAGAGCTGGGCACCAGGAAAATGCAAGTTCTTCATGTGGTTAGTGGCACACAATAGGTGTTGGAATGCTGACCGGCTTGTTAAAAGAGGTCTACCCCATCCTGAACGCTGCCCACTTTGTGATCAAGCTGAGGAAACGATTGATTACCTATTGGTCTCATGTGTCTTCTCAAGGCAAGTATGGTACAACATTTTGCACAAGGTCGGCCTGCAGCATCTCTCCCCCCATTCTGACAACAATTACTTTGATGCATGGTGGGCAAGCACAAATTCTGATATTGATGTTCGGATTAAAAAAGGTCTCAATTCCATCATTATTTTAGGAGCTTGGTCTATTTGGAATCACCGTAATCGTTGTGTGTTCGATGGGTTTCAACCAAACCTTAATAGTGTTATGGTTTTAGTAAAAGATGAGCTCCTCCGAGCTCGGGGAATATCTAATCTCCTTGCTCTAGAGCCAGTCAATGCATGAGTCCTCTCTCTAGTAGGTCTTGGGTCAAGTTTGTAAACAGTGAGAGAGACACATCATTGATGTAAAAGGGTGTGTGTATGTGTGTGGTTGTATGGGGTTTCTAAACCCACTTCTTTCTTCTTCTTAATATAATGATGCGCAGTTCTCCTACGTATTCGAGAAAAAAAAGAATACCTTGAGTCTGAGATTATATATATGTCGCTTAGAGCATACTATATCCCATTGTTGTTTCTTTATTTTCTTATTAATACTTTATTATTTTGTAATGATTATGTACCACTGAGTTATGAAGGCTAGAACTTTATTTTATTTTAAACGAAACTTCCTCCACCTAACAAGTATCGTGCTTTGGTCATTGAGTTGCATAATACTTGTTTGTGTTTTTACAAGTGTTTCGGAGGTAGGTTGCAAAGTAGATTTGGTGTTGCATATATTGCAATGGGATCCACCTGTTGCAGCTGTAGGGGCACCGTCGAGTGTGCACATATGTTCGGACAGGGGAAGCGGAGGAGGCAAAGTGTTCCCCGCTTGGGGTAAGACAGTGCGGGCCGTACGTGGGCGCATGAAACGTGGTGCAGGCACATGCGTTGAGATGCGTGCGTGTGTCCGAATGTCTGGGCGCTAGAACTGCTGATGAAACCAAATTTATTTGAGGGTTTGTCAAATAGGTGTAAGGGAGCTATATTTTTTTTAAAAAAAGGGAGCAAGCAATTGGTGAAACGCTTTTGATTGACAGAAAACTACCAATGCTCGAAAGATGTGATTTTATCTACCTTGAAAGAAACAAATAGTAATCAAGCCAAAGGATTGCACAGTTGATATGCACCTTTTTTGCTTTAGAATTTATCCTATGAACTTCAGGAATTTTAAACTGAAACATTTGACTTGTCACTAGTACAAAAGAAATGGACCCATCATTACCGACATCACTTCAGTGTTCAGAGTCTAATTTACAATTTAAGTATGTTTGTTGATTTGTCTAATTTCTGCAAAAAAAAATGTCTGATGCGGCAAAGAGATATAAATCAGACCTACCTTCGTAGTCAGATGTAGCAAAAGATCGTAAGAAGCTCAATAAGGCTAAACACGAAAGCCAAGAGCTTCATGCTTTCTGAAAGTATCCTCTATGTGCTTTGCTTTTTAGAAACAGAAACACTGAATCTGTTTGCTTGATAGAGAGGAAGCAATTCAGTAAACGAAACAGAAAACAAAGATGAAGTATGACTCTACATGAAAAAAGAAAACAAAGAAGAAACAAACGTTTTGCCAAGTGTTTTTTTACACTCGACAAAGAAGCTTCTTTGCCGAGTGTATTAAAGGTTTTGCCGAATGCCTCAGGCACTTGACAAAGAAGTTGTGTCCGATAGTGAATCTTGCCTCCGCCGCCGCCGCTGCTCTTGCCATTGCCATATTCCATGACGACAGTGAACACGAACGGGCCGATCTAGAAGTAGTCATCCATGCCCAGGCTCCAGGGCCTTGACCACGTCCCTCATGGTGGGCCTAGACTTCGGGTTCTGGCTCATGCACTTGTTGAAAGGTCCTATGTGATGGCTAGATGGGGGCCTAGACTTCGGGTTCTGGCTCATGCACTTGTTGAAAGGTCCTATGTGATGGCTAGATGGAGGTGAATAGACTAATTTAAAAACTACAAAGAATATCGTCAAGTTAGTAGACTAGGTGGCGAAGCAAGTTTTGCGCTAGCCTACTTGGGGTTATTACGAAGCCTCCTATCCAACAATTCTAAACTAATAGAATCTAAGTCATACTCAACTAGCTCAATGATACACAAGAAAACTAACTACACAAACGTAGCAACTAAGAGAGCTAAGCAATATAATAGTTCTACTAGCAAGAGAAACAACTAGGAAAGCTAGAGTGAGGAAGGTGATTGTTATACCTTCGCGAAGAGTAGAGGATTGATCTAATCAATAGAAATATCCAATGAAAACCAAATTAATCACAATGAAGGAGACAAAGAGTTGACACTTGATTTTTTACCGAGGTTCACTAGTTTGCCAACTAGCTAGTCCTCGTTGTGGCAAGACACTCACTTGGAGGTTCACGCGTTAATTGGCATCACACGCCAAACCCGTCACCGGGTGCCGTACAACCAACACAAGATGAGGTTCACACAAGCCACGCGCAATCCACTAGAATTGCCTTTGCGATCTCCCGCAGGGAAGGCACAAGAACCCCTTACAATTCACTTGTGGCGACGAAGAACAATCACCAATCTTCCCAAACCACTTCTGCTGCTCCAAACCGTCTAGGTGATGACAATCACCAAGAGTAACAGGAAAACCGCAGCGAGAAACAACTCCCAAGTGTCACTAGATGAACTCACTTCATGCAATGCACTTGTTTCACTCAAATCTCACTTTTGGATGAACAATCAAGTATGAGATGAGTAGGAGTGTATGTCAATAGCTCACTAGGTGTATGCAATGTCAAAGTGTGCAAGAGAGTGAGCTAGAGCCGACCAAACACCTTATATAGCCCCTCACAAGGAACTAGTCGTTATGCACTTTCTTAGTTTCCTGCGCAATCGTTAGACTAGATCACGAGACCTCCAGACCATACACCAAGGTCCGATGCTCTGGTCCGACGCTTCACAATGCGCCATGTGTACTTGCCTTTTGAAAATAGTCGTTACCGCACAAAGTCTGAGGACCTCCGGACCAGACGCATTGATCTGGAGCCTTCTGGTCGAACGCTCGACCCTCCGGTCCGATGCCAACGGAGTACAGTAAGCTCCCAGAACACCGAAAACCATCGAACACTGGTCCGTAGCTCACCTCCGGATTAGTTCTTCAGGTCCAAAGCCAAACCCTCACTGTTTGACTATGCAGTCCATGGATCCGGACCGGTGTAGATTGGTCTGACGCCCCTGCAAAAGTCTGGTCTGGAGTTTCCTGTGAAGAGACCTAGGCTAGGGTTAGCCTCCGACCACCTCCATTGGTCCGAAGCTCCTCCCAACATCTGGTTCGGAGCCTCTGAGACAGTTAGAACTTCCTCTAACTTCTCCCATTGTTCACATGTGCTAACACCAAAGTATCTTACTACTTGTGCACTTGTGTTAGCATATTTTACTTCAAGTTTCAAAGGTTGCTCATTAGTTTAAATACACATGCATGATTTGATCCACCTAATGACATTTGACAATTGCAACCACATACAATTTCCCACCTTTATAGTACTGTTTCTTATCCTAAATGTGATCACACTCACTAAGTGTCTAGATCACCAAAATAGAAACCCCAGCATATACCTTTGCCTTGTTCCTTTGGGTTTCACCTTTTGCATGCATTATCCATGTGTGAGCTTTTGATGATCCCATGATCTTGTGACTTGCACGTTCCTTTCCACCTTGCTTGCTCAAGCACTTGTCATCATCATGTGTACTAATCTTACTCAAACACTTAGAGCAAGATTAGTATCTAGGTTTCATCTATTACCAAAACACTAGAGATCTTTCACTTCTACGCCACCAGAGCAGCGTGTTCGGCCCCTCGGCATGAGTACTGTCACTCCATGGCAGGATCCATGACCCGATAGAGCTTGTCGGGCTTCTTGAGGTATGGCCTGGCTTAGTCCACTAGGCTCTACTCCCTGGGCCGCCGAGCCTGATTAACGGACCGGTGGCCCCTCAGGAGATGTAGACGTCGTTCTTGGCAGTCAGGTGGCCCATCATGATGTACTCCGGCACCGCGTATCTGTTCGTCCCCATCACACACGTTGTGACATGGGTTGCGTCGCCCTACGACCCATCCTTGGCGAGCCCAAAGTCCAACAACTTGGTGTTGTAGTCCTGAAAGTGCAAAGAAGCAGATTGAGTTGGGCAAAAAGATCGCATTCGTTCATTGGTGACAATTACAACGTAGTACTGCATGCTTGGATGCTAAGACAATGCCCAGGGGACCTCTGAGACTATCACTGTGAGCATCAAGCTGTTATTAAGCTACTAGCAGTGCTTTGATGCCAATAAAAATAATGTAGTACGGATGATACAACCGTAGATTCATTCCTGTACTTTATGTTATTATGAAACTAACGCAACTTGAACGGGTCAAAACGGATCTAAAACGAAGAAGATATGATCTAAGCAAAATTTTAGAGATTAGAACAAATATTTTAACGTCATTAAATAAATAAATATTTTTCAAAGTTACAAAACAGGGTTTTTATGGTTTCATCATGTGTATTACGTCGCTACGAATCTAACACAAATTGAATGGATCAAAACGGAGTTAAAACGAAGTTTTTAGGGCCAAAACAGAAACAATGGCATATTTGTAATTTACTGAAAGCGTATTTAGGGTTAACATAGAGGAACTACGATTTCCAAAGGTGAAAACACATTTTGGATCTCAAATAGAGTGTTTACGTTTTCCAAAAACATAAAGTGCATCAAGGGACGATGGGTTGGATAGGAAGAAATAGAGGGGCTCTTTTGCAAAATAGCCGGAGCGAAGGGGTACCGATAGATCTGGGCCGTTGGTCATACATGGACCTCTCAGATAAGAAGATGGAGAGAGAGGGGCGTCGCTGGAGAAGACAGAGGATGCGTCGGCGTCCTTGTCGGAGTTGGGCAGCGGAAATCGTTCTACGACCATGATGCATGAAACGGGGCGGAGGAGGAAGAAAAGAGGATGGCCAACACAGTAGGGGTTTCGGTTGGTCCGTTTTTGTACACGAGAGGGGGTATCCATGCAGCGGGGTGGCTCAATAGTGTTAGTTTCATAGGATCATCTTGGAGCGGACCCATTGGGAAAACAGGTTCATGTAGATGAAGTATGAACATTCTTCATGCACAGAGAGATAGACAGAGAGAGGTAGAGCACCGACCGGAGTTGTCGACGGGAGGTGCAGTGGCGGCGGCGGTAGGGTTCGGTTTGGAGTTGGAGGCGGTGGCCGCAATGTTCGTCAGCGTCACCTCCTCCTCCATGCGGATAGCGTTGGTGGTCATGGTAGGCGTGGTCGTCTCCTGCATCCGGGTGCTCGCTGGCGTCGATGGGGAATCCCGTCGCTGGCAGCGCCCCTTCTCTTAGATCGGGTTAGGGTTTGTGTTGTAGTGGGCTTTAGAATGTAGGTGGGGAGACTGGCGGCTCGATGAACCTCATCCTGAGTGCCCCGGCCCCCACCTCATCTTTATAGCGCTGTGCGATGAGGGCCCACCAACCACAAGGTTGGGTGCCCCAGATCAGGGCGCAGATCTAAGACCCGTTAGGCTGTTGAGCCTAAATGGCGGGAGATCAATTCTAGGACCTATTTGGAACGCAGGAATTTCACAGGAATCAGTTCATTTTCACAGGAAAAAGTACAGGAACAGGAAAAAATCCCGCGTCCCAAACATGCCCCTAACATTCTCCCCCTTGATCTCACACAATTCTTCATTCTTCAATTTTCATTCAAGTTCAATATTTCAATTCTTTCTATTCCATCACAGATTAGTATATAGAGCATGCTTCATCGTCACATCAATTTATGCTGTTAGACTAACAGCTACTATACACCTTTCCATTTTGGAACAAACTTTTCATTATTCTAGGCCCTTCATGTTCGGGAATCATAGGCTCTCCCTTAAACCCATGTCGGTTATGTGTCCTCTAAACACACTGGGTGGAAGGCCTTTTGTGAGCGGATCCACGAGCATCTTTTCTGTTCGTATGTGCTCAAGATTGATGATATGATCCCAAACTTTATCTTTCACAACATAGTACTTTATGTGAATGTGTTTGGCAACACGACTTGACCTATTGTTGTGTGCATATTCCACTGCTGGGTTGTTATCATAATATAACTGCATCGGTCTTTCTACACTTTCAATTATTTTCAATCGAGGTACAAATTTCTTCAACCAATTTACCTGCCCCGAGGCCTCATAACAAGCTACAAACTCGACATGCATTGTCGAGGATGTCACACCCAAATTTCAAGGACAAAATATGATGCATAACATTATGTGTGCCCAGGAAGCAATCCACACATAAGTCCACAAATTACATAGTACCATCATAGAGTTTAATACATAGCGTACATAATTCCATTACATAAATAAATAAAGCAAACGGAAGATACAACTAGCTCTCATGGAACTCCGTCTCACAGGGAAGGTCAACTGGTTGACCAAGCCTAGAAATCTTCAGGATAGTCCTCATAGCCTCCTGCTTCTGTTACCCATCCAGGATTTTTATCCAATTGATTAAAAAGTAAAACAAGTGTAAGTACTCTTTGTACTCAACAAGCTAACATGGGGTCATGAAGCTCAAAAAGGTTGACTCTGGCTTACTGCATTTGGCATTTTTAGTTTGACAAAGTTTTATTATTAAGTAACATCAAGTTATGCTTAAGCCCCAAATGATCCCATTTACATCATTGCCAAGATTAAGAAGAACATAAACATCATCATTATAGTGGCAATAGGAACATAAAGATTGATCAAGTTAATTATAATTAAACCGTCAGTTTTCCGGGCCGCTCGTAACCGTGAGCACAACTGATATATCAGTTTTAACACTTTGCAGAGGTTGTGCATCTTTACTCGTGAGTCGTGATGCCCCAAATGCTCGGGTTAATTACTCCCATAAACATTGCCAAGGTGAGTGGGCGGGGTTCACTATGAAACCTTTCATAGTACCTCGTCTAACAAGATTAGGGCCGCTAGGATTGGCAAGGGGCGATAGAGCCCCCCTTCCGAGTAGCATAAAGACCGCAGCCTACGCTCAAACCCGGACAGAGGCCGCACTATAACAACCTCGGCAAGAGCCTAATGCGCCCTTTCGGGTAACCGCTAACGAGCTAGAAAAGAGTCTATTACTGGGTTAAAGCTAGAGCCATGTAGCTCTCACGGTTACACTGTCAGTCCCAACTTTTGCCAACAGTGAGTTGTTATAAAAGGTTATGTTCCAATTGCCATAAATAGGTTCTGTCACACCCAGTTTTAAAGACAAAACGGGATGCAATAACCTTATGTGTGCCCAGAGATCAGTCACACACATAAGCCGACAAATTATCAAAATTGTATCATCACAAGTGTTTATTACATAGCGAACCAGTATTTAAATAATGTTTATTACATAGCAGCGGAAATATAAGATAACTCTCGCGAAGCTCCATAGCACAGGCACGTCAACTGGTTGACCCCAAACCTAGTAGTCCTCTGGATACTCCTCATAACTCTGATAATCTGGTACCCATCCGGGATTTTTATCCAAATATTGAAAAGAAAGTAAACAAGCGTAAGTACTTGTAGTACTCAACAAGTATACATGGGGTTCATGAGGCTCAAAAAGTTGACACTGGTTTACTGCGTTAAGCATTTTTAATTTGTAACAAAACTTTACATGTGGTAGATCAAAGTTATGCTTAAGCCCCCAAATTAAATTGCATGATCATGTAAACAAATAAACAAGTAACATGATATCAAGATAAAGTGATTCATAAAGGTAAACAACAAGTAACCAAAGATTCTGTGAGTTTTCCGGGCCGCTCGTATCCGTGAGCATGGCTGGTATACCAGTTTTTAACACTCTGCAGAGGTTGTACACTTTACCCATGAGTCTTGTTTGCCCAAATGCCCGGGATCATGACTCCCATAACACTGCCGAGGTGAGCGGCAGGGTACACTATGAAGTCTTTCAAAGGGGCTCACTGACATACCACAGACAGTACGGATCCACGGGCAAGGGGTATACGGGAGCCCCGGGATGGTACACACGCGCAGCGGTAACCACTCCAGCCGCAACCCGCAACCGCTCAGCAATGGCAACTTTCGTGAACTGCCGCATGCGAGAAAGTAACCCTAATACTGAACTAAAGCCAGAGCCATATAGCCCTCATGGTTGTACTATATGTCTCAGCTTTTGCTGACAAATAGGGTCCTAAATCCATAATGCTAAAAAGTCAAGTTTTACTTTATCATTTCATGTAGTCATTAATCAAGATTCAAGATCATGCTTTGTTAAAGAGGAGCACTAGCTTTAACTACCATATGCAAAGGTAACCCATAGGATTTCAAGGTTCAAGGTAATCAAATCTAGGTAAACCGTATGGTAACAATATTAGACACATGCATATGATTTTATTGAAAAACTTCATGAATAGGACATCAAGGAAGATCCCATATAATACTTGCCTTGCTCAAAGGGCTCCTGCTGATCCTGCTCAAAGAGAAACCCCTGGTCACCCACGTACTGCTCACCGTCTATACTCGATCACCACATCACATGCAATCATACAGAGACATAACATGCAAACAAACAAAGGCTATAGATTAGAATAGTACACCAACCATAATAAAACAAAGGAATAGTTTATAAAACTGATCTACGTCTCGCTACGATCACGTTGACGTTCGAATCACGAAAAACGGAGCTATAACGAAGAAGATATGAACTAATCAAGTTTCATAAATTAAACCAGAGATTAAAAGAGATTAAGTGATTAACTGTTTTTAAAAGTTGTCTAACATGAACTATGAACTAACCAACACGTAGATTACGTCGATATGAATCTAACGCAATTTGAATGGATGCAATCGGAGTTAAAATGAGCATTTTAGAAACATTTGAAATTGAGTGGCAAATTTGTAAATAGAGTTTTTCTTTTTATTTTCGCAATAAAACAAAACCGAAAAGGAATACGTCTTGCCGCAGAGAAGACGCAGTCTCAGATTACGCAAAAGGACGGTGGGTTGACACTTTAAAAACCGCGGGGTTCTTTCTGCAAAATAGGCGGCCAAAGGGGTACGGGATGCCGTGATCCATCCGATTTAAAGCGGACGACTGTGATTAGAACCGAGAGGGGCAGGGCGGCGCACGGCGGCCGGAGGCGAGACAGGCGGTGGCGCCATGGCCGAAAAGCGGCGGCGCAACGCAATCAGAGGCCTCGGTGCACCATTTTCTACACGGATTGGACCGGGAGATCGAGGAGAAGATGACGAACACGCTAGGGCACTCGGTTGAACCGATTACGCGCGGGGGCGAGGTGTCTGCGCGGCGCGGCGGCTCTGCATCGACGGCGGTTGTGGACAGGGGTTCTATGAGCGCGACAGAGGGAAAGGAGAGGGTTGGTGGGTTCGGGGGACTCGGCTTACCACGTTGCGAAGGAAAGGGAGGGGGAAATCCTGCTCCAAAACGCATCGGCGAGGAAAGGAAACTCCGGCGTGGGGGGGGGGGGGGGAAGGAAAGGGAGCGGGAGGGAGAAGAAGGAAGGCGAGAGGTGGCGCTGACAGGTGGGTTCCGTGCGTCAGGCGCGGGGCCGGGATGTCAGTCGGAGCAGGGAGGTGCGCGTGTCCGCACCCGAGAGCAGACCGGCGACCAGTGGGCCGAGGCCCACGCGGTGGAAAAAGGAGGAAGGGGGGGGGAGTCCTGCTGGGCTGGGGGAAACCGAACTCGGGCCAGATTGGGAAGAAAGAGAGAGAGAAAAAGAAAGGCTTTTTTTCTTTTATTTCTGGAAATTCAAATTCATTTGCAAAATACTTTTGAACTCAAGTTTTGAAATTTTAGTAAAACCAAACAAAGCAAAACACTATGCACCAACATGTATGCAACAAAAGAGTTTCTTCTATTATGATCATTTTTATTTTATGAAAACTTATTTAATTTTCCCTATGTTTAAATGCCCACAAAGAAATGCATTTCAATTACTTTTAATCTATTTTGAAAAATGCAAAATTTAGGGTGTTACACCAACACATTCAAAGCATTATAACACTTGGTAGGGATCATGTATCATTTCATATATTTGCACTAGCCATCTACCCATATGCATAACCCATAGGACTGTTGACACCGTTTTTTGGCACGTGTCTATATAATCTAAGGATTGTGCCGATCGGCAAGAGGCTGGTTGTTGTTCCTTATCGGCATCGGGATATTATCGGTCAGACTGCCGATAGAGGTGATGAAGACAGACTTGTTGCCGATGGAGGCAGAAGGACTTGATAAAGGTAAAGGTCAGTTTGCCGATGAGAAGTCAGTGCCGATGAGAGTTAAAGGTTGTTGCCGATGAGTGGTAGATGCTACCGATGGAAGCAGAATGACGTGGCTGGGGGTTGCCGATGAAGGAGTGTTGCCGATGAAAGATGACATGGCTAAACATTGAGCACACGGTTGCCGACGACGGTTAAAAGGAAATTGCAGATCGAAAGGATGTGTCAATGGAAAGTTTCATCGGAGAGGACACATAAGGAAACTGGTGATTTTATACCAGTTTGTTATGAAGTTGAGTCCGACTGTTGCATGAGTCATTTTATTCTCTTAATAATAGTAAAATCTGTTTAGGAAAAGATTGTTTCTGTTTGGGTCCGAATCCTGCGCGAGTCAGTTATTTCCTTAAAATTAGGAGTTCTTGTTTAGGAAAGGTACGAGTCGTATCTATCTACAACTCCCTCTGCCGGAGTATAAATAGGTACCCAGGGGTGCTGTATGCAATCATATCCAAGCATATCAACCAAATCATTTACCTTTTATCTAGTTTACCAGTACTTTACATTTATCGCATTAGATGTAGTTTACCTACGAGTTCTTTCAAGTTTTCGACGGGCTGCATCTTATCGACCTCCGTCAAACCTTTGTAAGTTCCGCGTTTTGAGCAATCTGAGCTTTGACGTTTGGGTGCATCGCTGTCGTCTCGTTCAGCTCTACTCTAGTTATCCCAAATCAAGTCGGAATCTTGGCATCCGGGCATATCGCCGTTGTCTCTTTCAGATCTTGTTCTATTTATCGTCCTTGTTTATTAACTGGTCAAATCGACTGGCACGCCTTCGGACAACCGAGTTTCGGGTAATAGCCCGAGGTGTTCGCAGGTCCTGACGCTTTTTGTGTCAACAAGGACAAAGGTAAAGGATTTCAATACTATGGAAATATACTACGAGTATCAAATTAAACACATGCATATGAAATCATGATTATGGTGAATAGGATAACAAGGTAGGTCCCATGCTATACTTGCCTTGGTTCTCAAACTCTTGCTGGTCCTGCTGCTGGTCAAAGAACTCCTGATCACAACCAAACTCCTCACTGTCTGAACTCAATCACCGCAAAACAACAACATACATTCCAATTGCATACATACAAAGCAAACAAGGATACTATTAGAAGAGGACACCAGCAACAGTAAACAGAAGTAAAAGGTTTATAAAAAGGTACTACGCACTGCTACGAATATTTCAACGCGAATTTCACGAAAATCGGATTTAAAACGTGAAAGATATGAATTAATCTAGTTCTCTAAGAGCATTTTCATTAATTAAACTTAACCTCGAAATTTAATTGTTACAAATAGAACTAATAGTGGGTTTAACATAAATATAATTTCATTACGAAACTAATGCAACTCGAATCGTTCAAATCGAAGATAAAACGCAGATTTTATAAGCATTTCAAAATGGATGGCAAAACTAAAATTAATCTAAAAAGGATTTGAATTAAATCGAATTTTCTTTTTCTCTAAAATTGGAAACAGACAGGACTGCGGGTTCATTTAGTGAAACTTCAGGGTCTCTTTAACAAAAAGAACAGGCGAAGAGGTATCTTCTAATTTGGATCGCCCGATCCAGATCGGACGGCTAGAAAAGAAAAGGAGGGGAGAGGGGATTCGCTTGGCCGGAGCAGAAGGAGGGCGCGGCGGCGCCTCCATGCCCGACGGCGAGAAGCTCTCCCGAGCACGCGAAAACGGGGATTCCGACCATGGTTTCGCAAACCAAGACCATGGGGAGAGAGGGGAAAGTGAGGCGAACGCGATGGCGCTCTCGGACGAACGTAGTGAGGAGGGCAGAGGCGGCGCGACGTCGCGCTGTGCACTCGGGTAGGGCCCTAGTGGCTACGGTTCGCGAATTGAGAGATCAGGGAGGAAGAGGGAGTCATGGCGAGGCTTACCGAGACGACGTAGAGGACGAAGACGGCTCGGTGTGGTCTGTCGGCGTGCAACGGCGGACGACGAACTGCTTGCTCGCGCTGGCGTGTGTTCTGTGGCAACCGACGAGGAAACAGGGGCGAGATTAGGACGAGGATGATCGAGGGAAGAACGTGGATGTGGGACGGAGCTCACCAAAGGTATTTCGGGGACGGAGAAGGATCGGGGTCCGCAACGTCGCAGCAAAGGCGGACGGCGGCGTTCGTGCTCGGTGACGCCGTGTCTGCACAGAACCGCGAGAAGTTGAGAATCCGAACCAAAGAGAGGGAGAGAAGGAAGGGTGACCAAGCTCACCATGGCGGCGCGGGTCTGGTGGTGTTCCCTTCGGCGTCGGCACTACTCTGCGGCGGCGTTCAACGGCGGCAAAGCTCTGCTTGCGCTCGGTGAAACAGAGGGAGCGGATGGGGAAACCAGGGTCCGCGCTCCTCTTTGTAGCACCGGCTGGAGAGGGATACTGGATGTGTGGGAGTCCGTTTCAACGTCGTGGCCGAGTCTCTAGGAGATGGGAGCGGCCGACGCGGCGGTTGCGGCTTGCGGCGCTGCTCTCCGAACGGCGCGGGAGGAAGAGGAAGGCGCCGACAGCTGGGGCCCGGTCGGCAGTGAGAGAGAGAAGGGAGATAGATAGGGAGCAGTTGGGCCTCGGCTTTTGCTGGGCTGGGCCACTCGGGCTGAAGCAGGAAAGGAGAGAGAGGGAGAGAGCTTTTTTTCCTTTTTCAGGATTTTCCAAAACCATTTTAAAAATGAAGTTTGAATTCAATTGAACAAAGCTTTGCAAACACAGTCAACACATATAAAATATGCAGCAACATGTATGCATCAACATGTTAATAAACTAGGAGTTGATTTTAATTCAATAAAATTTATTATTTCCCTAAATGAAATGTTCACACAATTCATTAATAAATCATTTTCATCTATTTTTAAATGCAAATCAAATTTTGGGTGTTACAGAGGATGTAGTCACTGTTTGTTTCGAACTTTTCCAAGATATCGCTCCTTTAGCGAGAGTAAATATGTATCATGATGTGGAATTTGTTTCATCTCACCCAAAATCGATGTTTGAATACCCCTCTATGTGCAGGGAATCAAAATTTTCATATGTCAACATGAAGCCTCTCGTGCCTTGCAAATAACGCAAGACTTTCTTCACTAATTTCCAATGTTCCATTCCTGGATTCTTTTGATATCTGCCAAGTAACCCGATATCAAAAGCTATGTCAGGGCGATTTCACATTTGAGCATATTTCAAACTTCCAACTTCCGAAGCATACAGTATCGTTTTCATTTGATCAATTTCATATTGGTTCTTGGGACACTGATGTTCCCCATATCTACCGCCCTTGACAATCGGAGCAGGTGATGGACTGCATGCATGCATACAAAATTTCTTTAGAACCTTCTCAATGTATGCTTTTTGCGATAATCCCAAAACCCTTTTTCTTCTACCTCGATGAATCTAAATTCCCAAGACGAACGAAGCTTCACCGAGATCTTTCATATCAATGTTCGAGGACAAGAATTTATTTGTCTCCAATATTAGATTGACATCACTACTAGCAAGAAAGATATCATCTACATATAGGATCAGGAATATGTATTTCTTATTCTTAAATTTCATATAGACACAATTGTCCTTGACATTTTCTTTAAACCCAAAACCTTTTATAGTTTTATCAAACTTCAAATACCACTATCTCGAAGCTTGTTTCAAACCATAAATGGATCTTTTCAGACGACATTCCATATTTTCTTTTCCTTTTACGACAAAACCTTTCAGTTGTGCCATATAGACATTTTTATCAAAATCTCCATTTAGGAATGCGGTCTTTACACCCATCTGATGTAATTCTAGATCATAGTGAGCCACAAGTGTGAAAGGTCCTAGATGGCTAGAGGCGGGGTGAATAGCCTAATAAAAATCTACAAATCACTAGAGCAAAGGTTAGATTAATACTTAAGCAAAGCTTTTTGCTCTAGCTCTACTAGGGGTGAAAAGCCACCTATCCAAGCAATTCTAGTTAATTAATTGTCTAACACACAATAGCAAGAACCTAAGGCACTTAGCACAAGCTAGAAAGAACAACTAACAAAGAAGCTAACTAGACAAGATATGAAGGAGAGTAAATGCAAGAGAGGAGGTGATTGATATACCGATGTCTTGTGATGTATGGATGTCAATATGATGAACCAATCACAATGAATACCAATGAGTAGTCCGGGAGACAAGTTGACACACGATTTTTCTCCCGAGGTTCACTTGGTTGCCACCAAGCTAGTCCTCGTTGTGTCGACTACTCAAGTGGTGATTCGGTGGCTAATAGGCAATCACAAGCCTAGCCCATTACTCGGGCGCAACAAGAATCCACCCAAATAAGAGTAACTCAATGACATGAGCAATACACTAGAGTTACCCTTTGGCGCTCCGCCGAGGTGGGTACAAGCCCTCTCACAATCATTGAAGCCGGCCACGAACAATCACCAATCGCATTGAAGCTTCCTCAATCGCCCAAGCCGTCTAGGTGTTGGCAAACACCAAGAATAACAAGAAATCCTGCGGCGATGACGATGACCAAGTGCCACTAAGATGCAATGCAATGATCAAGCACTTGCTCCACTCAAACTCTCACAATAATGCAATTGAATCAAAGAGAGATGAGTTGGGGGCTATCTCAAGCAAGCACAAGTATGTCAAATGAATGAGAGGTGCAAGAGTGAGCCCTACGAGCCGGCCAAAACATATTTATAGCCATCCAAACCAAGCTAGCCGTTTTGCCCCTTTTCTCTGTTTTCTGCGTGACTCCGGACACAACCTGTATGGGGGGTCCGGACCAATGGCCATGCGTCCGGACCCTTTGCTGATTGAATCCGCCCGTTGGCGCCTTCGCCTGTGGCTACACGTGTCTCGGGACGTTCGTAACAGTGTGAGTCCGAACCATCGTCGTCCGCGTCTGGACTCTATGTAGAGCTGGTTCAAAGAGCTCCCAAACTCCGGACGCTCGTCCGGAGTCTTGTGTCCGGACAACACCTTGGGTCCGTACCGTATGCACAGAGGTTCCAATGAGCTCCAAACCTCCGGACTTGTGTCCGGAGTCAGCGTCCGGACTAAAATCAACGTTCGGATTCCCTGTTCACCGTCAGCCGAAGCTAGGGTATGCCTCCGGACGCAGCGCCATTGGTCCGAACAACATCTTGCCAGCGTCCGGACCTGTGTCTGGAGCTCTTCTGGGTGCCAATCTGAGCTGCCTCTTCTTCTCCAAGTCCTCAAGTGCTAACACAAGGTATTCAAAACACTTGTGCTTAGTGTTAGCCTTTGCTTTACATTTACTTGGATTTTACTTTAGTTCTTTGTGTCACGTAGGTTTATTTTAGATATGCAATCCAAACCTAGTGGCACATGATAACTGCAAAGGACACGAATTTTCCCTTCTTGATAGTATGGCTATATATCCTAAAGGTGATCATACTCTCTATAGTGTCTTGATATTAAACCAAAAATGGCCCTATGATATACCTTTGCCTTGAGCCCATTTTTGTTTTTCTCTTTCTTCTTTTTCTTAGTCCATGAAGCACTTGATCAATGTACCATGATCATCCTTCTTGCTCCATGTGTCAAGGTGGATTACCCTATTGATCATGCACTTAGCAATAGGGTTAATCCATAGGTTTCATCAATTAACCAAAACCAAACTTGGGCTTTCAAAGTGCCATTATAATTCTGAAGGAATCTTTACAAGAAACAGAGGAAAAGGTTTCACTGTAATCAATCTCTTCTCTTTGGGTAAAATCCTTAGCCATAAGTTGCACTTTGAATCTTTCAATCTTCCCTTGGGAGTCATATTTCGTCTTGTAGACCCATTTACAGACTACTTTCTTAGCTCCTTTAGGAATATTTTCTAGAACCCAAACCTTGTTGGTATTCATAGATTTCATCTCATCTTCCATGGCCTGAAGCCACTTCGATGAGATTTCGCTTCTCATGGCTTCTTCAAAAGTTTTAGGGTTATCTTCCATATGGATTCTTCTGTTTCATCAACTTCATAATTTTTGACGGTCCTTAAGTACCAATTTTAACCATCAACTAAACATGAAAAAGGATCCATATGCAATTCACATCTAGATATAGGGGGGTTTACTAATGAAATTCCACAAGTTTTGGTGAATGTATGTTTCTGCAGGGGGTTATCAGGAAATACCAATGAAAGGCCCACATGTAAGGATTACATAGAGACAATTATCATTCGTAGGAAAAAGAACAATCCAGAAGGGTCAAGAAGGCACAGAAAGGAATGAGAGGGCGAGTGGGCCCAGGAGCAGGGCGCCCGCCCTGGCCAGGCAGCCAATCAGCCTCCGCCTCGCGGATTAGGGTTCCACCACCTTTGAGGTTGCATCTAACCCCTCCATTAAGGTCGTGTTTGATCCGACGGCTGACGTTCATTTGAGGGGGCTATATAAGGAGGACCCCTGCCCCCTGGCTAAAGGAAATCCATTATTCATTTACATATTTTCTAGAGAGGATTCGCCAGAGAGGATCCCTTATGGATCTATTCTCTAGGGCTTAGCATTCAAGAGAAACTATCCTTAGTTTCTATGTGATATTAGAGTTTACTCTTCTAGATTGAGAGAGTTATAGTGGAGGTGTGGATTGGAGGAAGCCCGGCCTGTCGGTGTCTCCTCTCTAGTTTGTATCGACGGGATCAAATCTCCTAACCCGAGGCTTGCTCCTAGGATTTCTTCAGTATTTCGACTTCTAATTCTAGTAAGTTCTCTGTTTTATTATTCTTTAGTTTGTGAGTTTACTTTATTCTCTTCACGTAGAGGGTAGGGTAATCATCTCTAGTGTAAACGTGTTGTTTGGGCTAGGATACTCATAGATATTCCCTGTCTAGCCGGATCTGTGGTAGTAGCTCGGAAAGTGACAATTCCGTAGATACCTTTGGAACCCACAATCCCGTTAGAAGGATCGATAGGGTTTATAGGCCGCATGCTAAGCATCCTCTGAGGTGTCTCTTATCTCGACGGTTCTCCCCAATAGAATAATAGATCATATCTTATATAGACTAGAACGAGAGTGCAGTCGCGATCTTCTCTAATCGCTCATATCAAGATCACCTTGTTTGTAGCCTAAAGGTTAATAGCATAGATTTGGTTAGTCAGATGCACCCTTTCTCCCCGTGGAAAAAGAAATTACGATACTCTGGATAATCTCTCGCGTGAAGTGCTCATCGGTATCCGTGCGCTTGCGATTACTTCCTAGGGATTCTTCTGTTTGCGTTAACAAATATCAACAATAATCATCTGGAATAGCTGACCTTTTAGTTGTTTGAGACCTTCTAGGGGCCTCTAGCACTTGTTCCACTATGGCTTGTTGTTGTTGTTCCTCATTAGCGACATTTGGTTCTATAGGTTCCTGATGAACAGGTTCCTCTTGTTCATTCGTTGTCGCTATGGGAGAACTTACAACAGGTGTTGTCAAAACATTGTCCTGTATTGTTGGTGCAACATCAACAGTGGGTAACGTAAAGTATGGTTCTTCAACCATCGGAGTAGGTACATGTACCTTTTTATCCTCAAGAATTTCACGTGTTACCTTGCTCCCCCTGATCATGTCATCCTCCAAGAACACAACATGTCCTGTTTCAACAAATTTTGTGTATCAATCAGGACAATAGAATCAATATCCTTTCGATGTATCTGGATAGCCAATGAAATGGCAACTGACGGTCTTGGAGTCTAAATTTCCAATATTTGGGTTAAAAACCTTTGCCTCACCTAGACAACCCCACACACGTAAGTGCTTAAGTGAGGGCTCTCTTCCTATCCATAATTCATGTGGTGTTTTTTGCATTGATTTGCTTGGTACTCGATTAAGTATATGAATGGTGGTTTTCAGTGCCTCCATCCATAGACCAACCGGTAGTGTGGAGTAACACATCATGCTTCTTACCATATCCATTAGAGTACGGTTTCTTCTTTCAACCACTCCATTCTGCTGAGGCTCCCCCGGTGTAGAGTATTGAGCGACTATACCATTTTCATGTAGGAACCTTGGAAAAGGACCTAGAATTTGACCATATGGGGTATGTTGCCCATAATACTCTCCATCGCGGTCTGATCGAACTATCTTTATTTTCAAATTGTGTTGATTTTCAATTTTGGCTTTAAATATCTTAAATTTATCCAATGCTTCCGATCTTTCTTTGATTGGATAAATATATCCATAACGAGAGTAATCATCCGTGAATGTTATTAACAAATAATAACCATCCACACTTTTCAATGGGAATTTACCGCAAATGTCCGTGTGGATTATTTCTAATACTCTCGTGCTTCGTTTAGCATCTTCCTTTATTTTCTTGACATATTTTCCTTTGATGCAATCAACACATTGTTCTAAATCGGAGAATTCTAAGTGCAGAAGAATGGATTTTTTCACTAAGGGTTCTATTCTCCCCCTCGAAATATGGCCCAAACGACAGTGCCATAGCTTTGAAGAGTCGCTTTCATTTCTCTTCCGCTTCTTGTTCTCATTTGTAGATTGGGAGACATTCACATCATTCACAACATCACATTCATGATTCATATTTTCAGCAAGAGATAATAAATAAAGTTTGTCTTGTCGGAAGGCAAGACCAACACACTTATCATTATTATCAAATATCTAACATCTGCCATTACCAAAGTGACAGCCAAATCCATCATCATCAAGTTTCAAAACGCTTATTAAATTTCTACGCAAAGAGGGAACATAAAGTACATTTCTAAGCTTAAGTACAAAGCCATTCTTTAATTCTAAGGCTTCAACTTCAGCTTGTACTCCATTCGCTACTTTAATCGTTCTTTCTCCTCTTTGTAGAGTGGTCCTCCCACTGAACCCCTGCAAAGAATTCAAAACATGAATTGTTGCTCCTGAATAAATCCACCAAGTGGTTTTCAAATAACATAAACACATGGATTCATCTACAAATGTGATAAAATCATCACCTTTCTTCAGTAAATTTTTCAGGTATACTGTACAATCTCTCTTGTAATGCCCTCTCTTGAAGCATTCCTTGCATTGGTCTTTTTCAACATTTCCATACTTTCTAGAGTCCTCACCCTTAGAGTCCTTTTCTTTTCCCTTTTTGTTTTTCTTTTCTTGTGGCTTGGAGGGAGAGCCTTTATCCCACTGGGGTTTCCCTGTGGTTTCTTAAAATAATTCTTTCTTTTATTGTCCTTCACAAGGTAAGCAGAGTCACCCTGTGATGATTTCAGCTTGTCTTCCTCCTCAACACATTGCAATGAGCTTTTCAATGTCCCATTTGTCAGGCATCATGTTGTAGTTCACAACAAAAGTTTCAAATTCTTTTGGTAGAGAATGAAAGACTAAGTGAATGAGGAACTGATCGTTGACCCCCAATTCCATTGTATTTAATTTTGCTGCCATTGTGCTCATTTTCAAGATGTGGTCACGTACACCACCACCATTGTATTTTTCATATACAAGTTTCTTAATCATAGTGCTTGTTGTGGCCTTAGAAGACCCATTAAACTGACTTTTCACGCTTCCAAGGTATTCAATGGTGGTTATGCATTATGGGATAGACCCCCTGATTTGGTCTTCAATAGTGGCCTTAGCCACCAACATGCATTTTCTATTGGATTGAATCCAAAGCCTGTGTTCAATATCATATTTCATTCTGACCTCTGCATGATCACGCGTTCAGGCACTGAAGGCAACATCAGTTTCATCAGTTTGGCTTACCGGTTCCTCTGGAATAACAGGATACGATGAGGTGATGGCAAGATCAATCTCTGCCAATTTCAAGCTTGTACTTCTCCCACCACATGTCACACCCAATTTCAAGGACGAAATAGGATGCATAACATTATGTGTGCCCAGGAATAATCCACACATATGTTCACAAATTACAAAGTACCATCACAGAGTTGAATACATATCGTACATATATCCATTACAAGAATAAATATAACAAAGGAAGATACACTAGCTCTTGAGGCTCCATCTCACAGGGAAGGTCAACTGTTTGACCAAGCCTAGAAATCTTCAGGAAACTCCTCATAGCCTCCTGCTTCTGTTACCCATCCGGGATTTTTATCCAAAATTGAAAAGAAAACAAGCGTGAGTACACTCGTACTCAGCAGTACAACATGGGGTTATGAAGCTCAAAAGGCTGACACTGGCTTACTGCATTTAGCACTTTTAGTTGATCAAGATTTTATTATTAGGTATCATCAGGTTATGCTTAAGCCCCAAATGATCCCACTTATACCACTGCCAAAGTTTTAAAGAATCATAACCATCATCATTAAAGTGGTGGCAACAGGAACAAAAAGGTTGGTCAAGTTAATTAATTAATCCGTCGGTTTTCCGGGCCGCTCGTGACCGTGAGCACGGCTGATATATCAGTTTTAACACTCTGCAGAGGTTGTGCATCTTTACCCGTGAGTCGTGATGCCCCGAATGCCCGGGTTAATTACTCCCATAACACTGCCAAGGTGAGTGGGCGGGGTCAGTATGAAACCCTTCATAGTATCTCGTCTAACAAGATTAGGGCCGCTAGGATTGGCAAGGGGCGATAGAGCTCCCCTTCCGAGTAGCATAAAGACCCGTAGCCTACGCTCAAACTCGGACAGAGGCCGCACTATAACCAGCTCAGCAAGAGCCTAATGCGCCCTTTCGGATAACCGCTAACGAGCTAGAAAAGAGCCTACTACTAAGTTAAAGCCAGAGCCATGTAGCTCCCACGGTAGCACTGTCAGTCCCAGCTTTTGCCAACAGTGAGTTATTAAAAGAGTTATGTTCCAATTGCCATAACAGGATCACCAATTCATTCAAAGCTTTATAACATTTGGCAGGGATCAAGTATTCATTATATAGCACTAGCCATCTACCCATATGCATATCCCATTGGAGTCAAGGTAAAGGATTTCAATTCTAGGGAATTAAACTACGGGTATCAATTTAAACACATGCACATGAAATGATAATTATGGTGAATAGGGGAACAAGGTAGGTCCCATGCTATACTTGCCTTGGTTCTCAAAATCCTGCTGGTCAAAACACTCTTGATCAAAGAACTCTTGGTCACCAACAAACTCCTCACTGCCAAGCCGGATTGGAGAGCGGAGAGGGCTCGGTGCGGTGTGGAACGGCGGTCGGCGTCGCGGCGGTCCGAGGGCTCCGCGTTCGCGGCGTCGAGCGTTCTGCGGTCACGAGGCGAGAAGGAGCTCCGGTGTGGCTTCTTTGCGACGATGGCGACGGTGGCGGCGTTCGGTGGAACTTGAGAGCACAAATGGGAAAGGAGAGAGCGGAGGGGCCATGTGCCTCTTTATAGCGCTTAGCAGGGAGCGTGCGGCGTGCGGAGTTGTTGCGGCTACGTGGGCGAGGCGTGGGGAGTGGGAGCAGGGCGTGCCGGCGGTATCCGAACGAGGCTCATTCGTGGGCATCCGAACTCGGCGGGGGAAGGTGGCGGTGCTGACCCGTGGGCCAAGCAGCAGAGAGAGAGAAAGAGTGAGGAACGGGCGGGCGGTTCCCGTTCTCCACGCGTCCACGCGCGCACTCGGGCGAGCAGAGCGGGCGTGCGTCGTGCGGCGGTTACGGAGCTCTGTGTCGCGCGGCGTCGGCAGAGGAGAGGGGAAGAGGGAAGAGCTGACAGGTGGGACCAAGCACCAGCGAGACAGAGGGAGTGAGGGGGCGGTTCAGTTGGCGCCGACAGACGGGCCCCACATGGCAGAGAGAGAAAGAGAGAGCGGATGAGGGAGCTCAGTTGGGCTGTGAGGCAGAGCTGGGCCTCGGCGGGTAGCTGGGCCGGCAGAAAGAGAAAGAGGGAGAGTGGGCCGGGTTTCAGGAGGGAGCTGAATTCCTTTTTCCAATTTCAAAATCTTTTCCAAAACTTTTCTAAATCCATTTGAATTCATTTGAGTTTGAGTTCTGCAACTTCAATCAATCAAGAAAAATTATGCAACTGCATGAATGCACATCCATGTTGCTAAACTAGAATTTATTTTATTTCTAAGAATTTTATTATTCCATTAAATGACATGCTCACATAATTTCATAATTAAATCATTTTCTATTATTTGAAATTCAAACCAAATTTTGGGTGTTACACCACACCCGGTAGTTGCTGCCGTTGAGTGGTGGAATGTTGTTGATGTTCACCATTCCTTTTACTCTTAAAGTTTGTCCAAAGAAAAGTGAGAAACATTTATCATAAAAATTGCATGCCTTAACTCAACGTTGGTCAAATTTAAAACATACAATTCATCTATACAAAAATTTATACATCACCGTTGGACAGAAGTAAAATTAATACATAGTTCTTCATAAATAATATAATAATGTTATTAACAACATTGGTTAGAAAATAACAATACTATAATTTCATCAAAATTTCAGAAAATTCATAGCTTCGCTCAAAATTTAATTATCCCGTTGGTTCAAATTTAACTAAGAGAGACAATTCAATATTTTTCATCACAGTGGAAACAATAATATGATTTCCAGAAAAATTAGTTCATATTTTCCTCTGAACAGAAAATTCTCGTTGGATAAAATTTCGCACAAAAAATATTCATGAAAATTCAATTCAAAAATTCATTGAAATATCAAATTCATTTATTTTCTGGAAAAGAATAATTGACAATTTTCATTTTTCATGTGTGGGTCGGGGCTAACAAACCAGCCTTTTGGCCGAAATGGCCCAGCCCAACTCTCCCGGCCGCGCACGGGGCTTCCCCTTCCCGCCCAGGCCACAACGTGGGCTTGGGCCGGGATTCTCTTCGCCCGCATGGGCTCAAAATGGCCCAGCTGTCCACGGCGCACCGAGAACCATCCGATCTAGGGTGGACGAATCCAATGGACGCACAGGAAGGTCGCAGGGTCAAAACCGGGTTCGGTCGGCACCCCAGAAAACCCCAATTTCATTTCTGACCCCTCCATTCTGCTGCCTCCCCACAACCGAGAGCATTTAGTGAGCGGCGGCGGCCTTTGGACATTTGGCTGGAGGAGAGGGTAGCGTCATCGCCGGCCCCCTCGCCGACAAGCGTGCTTGCCCACCGCTGAGCACGCCACCGTCGAGTGGCCCTGCGGCGGAGCTTGTTGCGATCCCCCGAGGTGAGGTAGGGTTAGGGTTCTTGATTCGTTCGTGTGAAATAGATCGGGATTTGTGGTGTTTCGATTCCTCTATTTTCTTGTATCCTGAGCTTATCTCTTTCACGTTTAATTCGATCCCTAACCCTATGTGTAATCTTGTTGGCCAGTGGTGGGGAAGAAGATGACCCGCCGATCGTCGGGTTTCTAGGGTTTCGGTTCAATTGATCGGGTTGCATCCTGATTAGTTCTTTAGCGTGTTCATACTTCTCCCTAACCCCTTCTGTTTTTCAAAATTAGGGTTAGGGTTTCGTGCAATGTAGATCAAGTGGACCCGATTCGTTTCCCAAAAGGTAGATCCCTCCGTAGGAGGCGTCTAATACCATTCTTAGTTTCGTAGGATCGTCTTGGAGCTGATCCATTGTGAAAATAGGTTCATGTAGATAGAGTATGAACGTTCTTCATGCACACAGAGATAGACAGAGAGACAGAGGTAGAGCACTGACCGGAGTTGTTGACGCGAGGTGCAGTGGCGGCGACGGTAGGATTCAGGTTGGGGTTGGAGCCGGTGGCCGCCATGTTTGTCGGTGTAGCCTTGTAATCCACGCGGCTAGCATCGGTGGTCATGGTAGGCGTGGTCGTCTCCTGCATCTGGGTGCTCGCCGGTGTTGATGGGGAATCCCGTCGCTGGTAGCGCCCCTTATCTTAGATCGAGTTAGGGTTTAGAATGTAGGTGTGAGACTAGCGGCTCGGTGAACCTCGATCAGGGCGCGGATCTAAGGCCCGTTAGGACGTTGATCTTAAAAGGTCGGAGATCAATTCTAACAGGTAGCACCGGTGATGCTCCGACGAGCATAGGGATTCGAAGATGAAGGGAGAGAGAGGGGAAAAGGAAGGCACTGGAGCTTGTTTACCACAATGCAAAGACCAGTGGCAGTTCAGAGAAGGTAGTGAAGCGGCAAGAGGTGCCAAAGGCAAAGTCAATTTCGGTTCCCCTTGCGCGTGACGACGAGTCGGTGAGAGCATTGTTAGTATTTATTATGACTATTGGATAAATCTGCAAGCGCACAAATTATACCGTTGTAGCACTTCACCCAAGAGTATTCCGGGGTATCGTAATTTATATTCTCCCAAGGGAAAGTGGAGCTAGAAATAATAATAAAATAGATTTATATTCTCCCAAGGGAAAGCGGAGCTAGAAATAATAATAAAATAGAGATCCTAGAGGTCACCTCAAATTAGTACCAGCTAGTGTAAGGGGGTAACTGAAATATGATAGGAAGGGATGATGTAACAAGCCAAGATAAAGATAAATAAGAAATAACTAGTGGGTATAACTATGTGGGAGGACAAAGAGAGAGTAAAAGCACACCTATGATTCCAACTTCTACCTTTGTGGATTTAACTATGGCACACAATTGATTGAAACATCGATTGATTCCTCACTACAGGTATGCTAGGCGAGAGGATAGATCAGTAGGAGGAAAAAACTCCTACCGGATCGTGCTCTCTTTTTTGGGGGCCTTAACATTTAAGAACTTGTTGACACAAAAAGCGTCGGATCTACGAACACCTCGGGCTTATACCCGAACTCGATATCAAGGTGTGCCAGTCGATTTGACCAGTTAATCAACAAGGATGATAACTAGAACAATGATGAACGAGACGACGGCGATGCGCCCGGACGTCAAGGCTCAGATTGCTCAAAAAGCGGAACTCGCGAGGTAGACGGAGATCTTGTAGATGCAGCCCGTCGAGATCGTAAGAACTCGTAGATAAACTGAAACTAATGCGAAAAAAGTAGATGCTGGAAAAGTAAGACGAAAATAATAGATTTGTTTGATTGTATTGAATATATTTTGATACATCGCCCCTGGGTACATATTTATACTCCGGTAACAGGAGTTGCAAACAGACATATTTATACCTTGGATCAACTTAGTGTCGGCAGACAAATTTGGAGGCATACTGTATCCCCACCAGCTAGCAGGAATTGGTTGACTCTGGATCACGGGTCCTGACATCTCCGATGCTATCAGATCTGTATTTAGCTGAACGAGGCTCACAGGGCTTGACCTGGGTGGAGTAACTTCACCGGCAGACGACTTTGTAGGTTGGGAAGATGCCGCTGGGACCGCCGATGGAGTCACAGTAGATGTCGATCCAGGTTGATGATACGCCGGACCAACGTAATGGGGTGTCTGTCCTTCTTTGAAAGATTGCATAACAACATTGTATACAGTATTGGACAACACTGTAGAGTGACTGATTAATGCTTGATTTAATGCAGAATTAACCATCTCTTGTAATTTACCAGGATTGGCGTCCAAAATGACCTGCCGCGGCAATGGCGGGTCGTGCTTCTGGATAGCTTCGCCGCTCCTGCTTAGGCTGAAGGACTTCAGATATAGATGCTTGTATTCCTCCATAGCCTGCTCCATAGCTTGCTTCTGATCATCTTTCAGATCTGCTTCGGAGACTTCAATGACATTCTTTGGATCAACGTCAGTAGAACCACCCATGATCTTGATCAAGAGATGTATCTAGTGTCCCACCGGGTGTGCCAAAAGAGGTGTTGACACAAAAAGCGTCGGATCTGCGAACACCTCGGGCTTATACCCGAACTCGATATCAAGGTGTACCAGTCGATTTGACCAATTAATCGACAAGGATGATAACTAGAACAATGATGAACGAGACGACGGCGATGCACCCGGACGTCAAGGCTCAGATTGCTCAAAAAGCGGAACTCGCGAGGTAGACGGAGATCTTGTAGATGCAGCCCGTCGAGATCGTAAGAACTCGTAGATAAACTAAAACTAATGCGAAAAAAGTAGATGCTGCAAAAGTAAGACAAAAATAATAGGTTTGTTTGATTGTATTGAATATATTTTGATACATCGCCCCTGGGTACATATTCATACTCCGGTAATAGGAGTTGCAAACAGACACGACTCATACCTAAACAGAACTCCTATTCTTAAGGAAATAAAACGACTCGTACAAGAGTCGGACTCAAACAACGACAATAACACTGGTATAAAATCACCAGTCTCCTTATTCGTTTCCTTTACGATGAAGCCTTCCATCGGCAGACTCTTTCCAATCTGCAACCTTCCTCTTATTGCCATCGGCAGCTTTCTGCCGACGTCAGCCACATCCTTTGTCCATCAGCAATACCTTCCTATCGGCAATATTCTTCTACTTTCATCGGCAACATCTTCTCATCGGCAAATGTCTTTCCTTTTTTCCCTTGACGTTTCTTCTATCACATCCACCATCAGCAGATTCTTCTGCTTCCATCGGTAATGAAACCGATAACCCCTTGATGCCGATGAGGAACCCCTTTACCGATTAATACACTTGGTTTAATATTGACCTGTACAAAAAACGGCGTCAACAAAACTTGCCTAAGAACACGTGGTGGAATACAAAGACTAGACAAGACTGTCACTCTCTTGCTAGCTACTAGAAACAATCTGTGCGACAAGCGATAACCAAAGGCAAGATTAAGTATAAGCACCACGCTTACACCTACTCTCACTACTCTAATCGTGTATAAAACAATTAAAGCACCCTATGACAGGCGATGATCGCATACATGAATGCTACCAGGATCTCAATCTAGTTTATAACAACTAAGTAACAAGATAAACCACAACAATACTATAGCAAGTATAATATTGCACAAAGTAAAGACTAAGTAAAGTAAAGAAGGAATATTATATTGAATAAGAAAAGTCTTACAAAAGAAGAAAGATACAATATACTATCAATACACTAGAGAAATATTCTTTTAGAACATGGAACATGAATTTTGTGGAGAATGAAAGACATGTTTTGCATACTTCCAGTGTAGAAGCAGCACATATATATGTGGTGTGTACATGATCTTGATCTTGGGAGCATGATAAGTCTCTCAACAAGGGTCACCACACTTGACCAAACTCAACACAAAGCAAGTAGCTTGTGTAGAAAGCTTATATCATAAAAGACCATATATGGCTTTGGTAGGAATTTTCAACCATTGAGGAATAAAAAGTGTTTTTTTATCATTTTAAGAAATAAAACTCCGATAGCCATTCTTGTTTAGAACAATATTATAGATGCTCTTGTCCTTATATCATGTCTCACAACAACTTAGACTTAGTTACAACATTTGCAACCCACAAAAGTTTTAGGTTCATGATGGTTTCAATTAAGTCAAGTAATCCATACTTGGAGAAATACCAAGTTGTAAACTAAGTACTAGAGAAACACTTAGCAGAGCAACTATTCATCATTTCCATGAGGGAATTAAATAATCATGAAACATATATAAGCTAAAGGAAACAAGCATAAATAACTGTCTAGGGAATATTTTTATTGATTATATCATTTTTGTTTTTTTAAAATAAAGATACGAAAATTAAATGCAGAATTATAATACTAGAATTAAAAACTTACCTCCTCAGTGGGGGAGGGAAGCTCGCCCAAGCTTATCCTTTTCATGGTCCTGGTGGAGGGAAATGCATTGGAGGCATTCCCTGCTGCGCACAAAACATAGCCCATTGCTCAGCGTTGTAATCTTTGAGTGCTTGGACCTGCTATTGATTCTGGACCGCGTTCTGGTGGAGGGCTTCATCCTCCACCCGCAAGTCGCCCACTTGATTAGTGAGTAGGGTCATGTCATGATGGTAATCATGGTAATATCTTTCTTGTGATGAAGCAAAAGAGAATCGTGCACTTTGAGCATGTGATGATGATCGCTGGGGTCCTCCACTGGAGCTAGAAATATGCATGGCACTAGTGGACTCATCCCGATCTTCATCATCATCTGCTCCTTGGGATGTGCCTTCTTGTTGTGCAACATATGACATACTGCGTGTCACACGTTGTCCTACAAAACTCCTACGTCCTTCTCTTTTGTCTAGGTTCAGAGTTAGTCATTTGCAACCATACAGCTTAAGCCTCTCAGAGGGGAGTGAGATCCTAGTTGTATGGTCACAAAACATATACATGATAGAATTATTTGGACCTTTTGCTAGAATATGAGCTTGCACAAAGTAAGCCATGGTCAACATAGTCCTGGGTGTGTCTAGGAAATAAGGATAATCATCCAGTTGAGCCATGTTGTTGACAATTTTAGTAATCATGGATGTAAAATCAAAAGGTCCAATTCTTTTATGTGTAGAACACCAGTGAGCTACCATGGCTTTTACAGGTGCAACATGAATTTTATGTACCATGGCAAAAAGTATTCTTAGCTCGTTATCCGTAATAATTCTCACATAATCTCTAGGGAACAAAGTTATTCCAATCCAACGATGCAAGAAACGTAGTGTAGGATTATGGATTTCATTTGTTCGTGGGTATTGGGCATCATCTTTACCAGAGATTTGCATCCAAAATTTAGGTCTATTATACCCACGGGTAGCATGTTCAACGTTAACACCACATTTTTCTCTAAAACCAAGAACAAGGCTAAATTCTTTCCAAGTAAAAGTGTATGAATGATTAAGCAACTAGAAAGTAAGCCTTTGTGCATTTGTTTTGACCATACTTAGGAATTCTAGAGTTAATAGTCTATTCCCCGGGTCCCTAGATATATTCCAAAATTCAGTAGTCCACCCCATAGCATCAAAGACTCCATCAAATTCTATGTCTAACCCTATTTTTTCTAGGAGAGTAGGATCAATTACCTTTGTATGCTCGAAGTTGCGTACCTTTAATTCGTTGAGCGTGATTAGCTGATGTGGCGCGAGACGAAGACCGGTCTCAGGATCAATGACTCATGATGAGTGTTCTTTTCTACTCATCGGCCGGCTCATAATGATCCGTGTGGGGTTGTTCGTCTCCATACTCACCATGGCTACCACTGCTAGCCATAATCTCGGTGGCACCAGAGAACTGCACCGACTCCATTGAGATGATCTACGTGTCATGAGATGAATTTCCTCCTTGGGAGTGTCTGGAAGAATTTCCACTCATCGCATCGTGTGCCTTCTTGAACACATTCTTGAGAGATTTCTTCATTCCTGAACCAGAGAGACAAACACCACTCCAACAAAGTTTAATGGCTAAAGATCGTACCCCTACCCTTGATTAGCAATGAAGCTTCTCGGAGAGAAATGGCAAAGGTTTTTAGCTCGTGAATTTTCTGGACAAGTGTGTGTGATGGAAAGAGCTCTCTGCGTGTGTACATATAGCAAGGAGGAAGGGAGAATGTTGGGTGCATCTAGGGGATGTCGACTGACCCCCCTAGCTCTCTAATTGCACTAATTTTGTGTGGTAGTGGAGGACATTGGTGTAGGGGGACAAAGTAGTATGACTTAGTTTATCAAATACTACATTTGGCATCACGCTGATGCTTGCACCCAAGTCGTAGAGTGCATGCTCGAACTGCTGGGTCCCAATGGAGCAATCGATGGTAGGACACCCTGGGTCCTTCTTAAGTGAAAGTTGATTGAGTATAGCAGCACTACACTCTTCCGTTAGCTTGATGACTTCGGTGGTGGGTAACGACCTTTTGTTGTTGAGGATGTCCCATAGATACTTGGCATAGGTTGGAACATGCATTGCTCATCTGTGGACATATAAGGGAATATGGACATATAATTGACGTATTACCTCAACGAATTTCCTGAATCGCACATCTGTGGATTGCCTTTTTGATCTATTTGGTAATGGTAGTAGTACGTTCGTGTCATAGTTGTTGACGATAATTTCGCCATGTTTTTACACCTTCAACACCGTCAACAAAACATCGTTTAGAGAGCTGACAAGCAAATGTAGAGTAACTTGTGTGCAAATAACATGGTTCCACATGTACATGTCATTATTTGTATGCAGGAGTGTAAACCAGGCTAAACGGGGTGCTGGAGGCCCCATATCGGCCGACCTGCATATGGAACCAACAGGCCCAACACCTACACCACTATACTCTACACCTGTCCAGGAGGTCCCACAAGAAAGGTAGGAGCCAAAGGCCCCAAACACAGGTCGACCGACCTGGGTTTGGAGGCTTCCTGGCCTACCAAGTCACAATAATCCAAGAGAGAGTGAGCCAAGCCAATTCCAACCCTTGGATCAAGTGGTGATCAAGATCAACGTTCCAGAAGCTTAGCACATGGATTCCTGGGTCCACACCAGCGGATGACACATGGGCCAGCCTTCTAGAAGGCCGAGGCAGCTCAGAGGAGTCATAGGGGGGTCGGACGACCTGCCTATGGGGGCTACTTCCTCCCACAAGGTCCCTGACTAGTCGGGACCTCTTCTAGAAGACTTATCTGGGCCCATAGGTCATAGGGGCGTCGACCGACCCCCCTAAGTACCTTCTCGGGGTCCCCGAGGCTCCCACCGCCTCTCTGCATGTTGCCATGTACCAAAAGCATCTCTGCCATTGATCTAAGGCGGTTGCAAGGACGGTTTGATCCGACGGTGCTTGATGGAACTCTCCTGGATCACTGACGTGGCACTGGAGTAGCCCCCACTCCACCTTGGGCTATAAATACCCGCTAGGCCTTCACTCTCATTCATGACACATTAGAGGAAACCACTCTCTAGTAGCTTTAGCGAAGCTTTGCAATAATGCTATGCTAGTTGGAAGAGTTTGGATAGTTTGGAGGAGAGGCGGCCCTGTCTAGCGTCTTTCCAAGTTGTACCTCAGCGGATGCGATTCTCTTGTAAGTTATACACTTGTAAGTGATACATCTGAGTTCTTTATAGTATTTGATCTTCTAATTCTGGCATAGTTGGTATACATCTTTTCGCGCTTGTTCATCGATTTACTTTAAGTAGAGTGTTTTAGCATTAACGTAGGGTTAAAGTAGTAAGAATAGTGTAGACGTGTTGTCTAGACTAGATCTTTCCTTTGTAAACCGCTTATGCCTCGCATTGTTTGTGGTAGCTAGCAGGTGGTGATAGCCCTGTCTGGTCTTTGTATTCCACCACGTGTGTAACATAAGTTCTTAAAAGGTAGGGCCTCAATACAACATGATGGCGCGGTCCGGTAGGTGTTTCATCTCCTATTGATCTATCACATCGCCTCCTGCAAGAGAAGGGTTGATAAAGCTAGTATAACCAGCTTTGCCTAGTTAGATATCTTTGCTATTACGAACCTCTCAACCCAAACACCATAGTCTCCCTTGTCTCATCATAGGACATAACCTTGATCACTAGTTAATTCACTTCTCGTTCCCTATGGAAAATACGATACCTGGAATACTCCCGGTGAAAGCTACACTTGACAGTCGTACACTTGCGATCTTTACCTGTTTGCCACTTCTGGTGTCAACAAGCTTTTTAGCGCCGTTGCCGGGGAACGGTAGCTGTTTTAACTAGTACCTAGTGGTCATGTTATCCTTGTTTGATTTAATCCTTTCTTTTCATACACTTATGGATCAAACACCCCTCCTTGAGTATGGTGCTCCAACGGGCGCTAGGTTGGAGCCACCTAGTTCATCTCAGGCCGTATTGACCGTTCATTATGAGCTTCTCCCAAGTCTCATAGCGATGGTTCAGGAAAAACCTTTTTCTAGAGACGAAGATGAAAATCCCTACACTCACCTATGTGACTTTGAACAATTATGTTCATGTGACCACATCCAAGGGACGAGGTAAGTTACCCTTAAGTGGAAGCTATTTCCATTCTCTTTGACAGGAATAGCCAAACAATAGTACCTTCTCCACGTAGATAGTGCAAAAGGAGAATGGGAAAAGTTACAATCCAAATTTTGTCTAGCTTTCTTCCCTATCTCTCGTGTGATTCATCTTCAAAAAGAGGTCCTTAACTTTTCACAAAAGGAGAAAGAACCTCTTGGTGCGGCATGGGCCCGTCTTTTATATCTAGCATCATCTGGCCCTGATCTTGCTATAACCGAGCCAACATTGTTACAACACTTTTATGTCGGTCTTAGCAAAGATTCCGCACAACTTCTTGACATAACTTCTAGGGGAGCCTTCCTGTGTTTACCCATTAGTGAAGGGAAGAGTCTTCTCATCAAGATTCTTGAAAACACCCCCTACACTAACGTTTATGATGAAGGACCCACAGAAGGAGAAAAATCAGCCCCTAGAATAGAAACCTCGATAGCCGAATCACCACCACTCCAATCCAAAGATTCTGCCATCGATCATGAACCACAAATACCAAAAATCTCGAAGGAAGAAGAAATCCAACACCTAAACCATTCCTTCGAGCTTGAGGAAAACCTCTCATCTTATCTTGCTGGTTTTGGGAATGCCCAAAATTATCCTTTCCATAAGAGACCTCATTTTTATAAACCTCTCATGAAGGGATCTCTTCAAAAGCCTCCCAAATCAACATCATCATGCGCCTCGACTTCCGACATGGCACATCAGGAAAAGTCTGGGATACCTAATAAAGAAATGTCGAGTGAGCTTATAGAACGAGAACTAAAGTGTTTAGGAGCCAAATCTATCCTCTCCTTCTCTATGCCCACATCCGACTTATCCTACGAACCCATTTCTAAACCCATCCTTGATCCTGATGATCCCCCATGTGTTCCTTCATTCAAGTCTTATGATGACCCACTTAATGACTCTAGGAATGGTTGGATGAGGCCGAGTCTTCAAAAGAAGTCACTAAAATACCCACACATGTAAGGAGAATATCATGTCAAGTGTTGGGCATTGATGGCAAAATTTGCTATGATCCTAGCCTCGGGATCAACATCATTCCTCATTTCCATGTTCCAACATTATCAAAGGATCATATATCCCAATCACAAAAGCACCTTAGACTCCCCAATGGTCAAATCCTTGATTGTTTAGGAGTCATCCATGATGTTCTTGTGGTCGTTGATGATCTCAAGATCTTCCTAGATTTCCATATCTTTGACCTTCTTGGACTTTCCTTTCATCTCACCTTTATCGAAAGGCCAATCATGAGAATCTTGGAGAACACTTTAGGAAATGAGAAGCTTGGTCATAGGATGGATGAAGATTATCTACCCATTTGGTCTTCCCGACCACTCATTAAAGGGTTAGAATCCAAACCAATTCTTGATCCAAGGGGTGAGCTTATGTCAATCTTGCTAACAACCATGACCCATTCAAGTCTGGAGTATGACTTGAAATGTGATGAGAATGCTCACCCATTATTGCAAATGGAAGATTCTACAAATGGGCATGGAAGTTATTCCCTGATCTTCTCATCAAATCCATGCTCAAGTGAGAAATCTCCCAAACCAATCCTTCCATCTACCATGACTACGCACATGATATACAACCACTTCATTCTTCTTGTTTCTAAAATCTTTGCAAGGTTGGTTGTAGATGTGTTTGTCTACCATAAATTTTGCAAATCTCATAGTTGTTTTGGTCTTGAGGATAGGTTCGAAAATGTTGGAGTTGAAGGGGAAACCGCTTCACCAACATGAGATGCACTTGAAGGTTTCCCAAAGACAAGCTTGTGTCTTAAAAATAAGCACTTTCGGGAGATAACCCAAGCCTTCTTCTTTTCTATTAAATTTTGTTTGTTAAAAAATATTATGTAAAAACAAAAATAAAAATATTTCTAGTTTCCCAAAATTCTGAAATAAATAAAATGACTTTGTAAAATGAGATTAAGAGAATTTTTGTGAAAGTGTTCCTTCGGGTATTTTTGCCACTAACAATTTCAGGTTTGAAAAAAAGAATGATCGAGCAAAACACAAGGTATGTCCACCCAAACATCTTTCAATAACGAAGCATATTCAAAAGAAAATTCCACATCCTAGACTTGGATTTGCTCATTATCAAATGTTGCAAAATCCAAGTGTGGGGGAGTGGATTTCTCTAAGAAATTCATGTCATGCTTCATTGTTTAATTTTGTTTGGTTGTCTCTACCTTGCTTTCTCTTTATACCTTGCTCATCTTGCTAAGTCATAGAAATAATAAAAACCAAAAAAATATGTTCATCTGATTCACCATCCATGCTCTTGTCTCTTTTTAAATGAAACTCTTTACTCTCTCATGATTCCTAGTTCTGTTATAAGTATGTGTTGCTTTGGAATAACAATCGTGTTTCCAAAGGTTTTTTAAATTAAGCATGGTGCTTAGGTTAAATAACCTTCCTTAATCAAATTAGAAATGGTGTCAAGTTTGATTAATGAACCTAAAGTATACTTGTATGGAATTTGGTTGTACTTTTGGACTAACCCATGTAGGACGACTTCAAAAGTTTGGTGGGTAAGTCATGAGATTATTCATAGAGACAAATCAAGGGTTGGGGTAGTAATGAAATAATGTTGCACATATTTGCCTCAACCTTACTTAACTCTTAAAGAATTGGTGAACAATGAGGGAACATCTATTTTTGTGCTAAAATGCTAAAGCCAACTTTTCTATAGCATAGAAGATGTCCTTTATTTCTATGACAACATTGCCCTTGCTTCAAATTATTCATGAATTCCTTCGGGTATGTGTTGTCCACTAATCCTTTGCAAGAAAGAAACAATGAATGGAGAAAAAGGCCTAAGTACAACGCAATGATTCAAATGGGAAGGGCCATACCTCATCGTCAACGCCGCGACCCATGGAGCAATCACACTCCAGGACGACGATGACAAAATCTTCAAGGTAAATGGCCAACGTCTTATTTTTTCATGAACATGAATCACCTGAACATGAAATTGACATGATAGATTTTGTTCTTAATCCAACTTAGAACTAAAATCTACATGTTTTAAACTTTTTGTTCCTTTTTCGTGTTTGACCATAGAATTAGCATGTACCTAGCCTTAGCTCCTCCCACACAAAATTTGGGCCCATTTGGCCCCAAAAGGGTGTTGGCCGATCGTCTTAGGAAGCCTTAGGGCCCGAAGCTACGCGGGCCGTAGAACCCAACCCGTGGGACCTTCAATCCTGGCTCGGTTGAGCCAAAACTTACAAAAAACAGTCGACTGACCTGGGTTTGAACCCTTCAGCCATGCCCGTTGCTCCTGAACAATGGACCAACGTTCCTCTCCTGTTTCCGGCACGATCCAAGCAAAAACAGAGGCGAAGGACGTTGGACTCTCTCTTCTTCACCTCTCCCTTTCCTTAGTCATCCGCTAGAGCCATCAACACAACCTACATCATGGCTCTGATAGAAGAGAGCATGGCAAGATGCTTGTCATCCCTTATGCTAAGGCCATGTCAAAAATAGGACCTTCTCTCTCCATCTTCTCCATGACACACCTTTGCCCTTAATAGCAACTAGGCACTTAGGCTTGTTAGTCTATCACTCATGAATCAATGAACATGTGCCCAAACTATCAATGATAAATGAAACTTTTGGTTCTGCTAGTGTGTTGTCACTAGCAGAACCCCTGCATTTGATCTCTCTATTTTGTGCTCAGGTATGTAGTGAAACAAGTATGGGGGATGTCGATCGTCATCCCAATAGGCCATTTGACAAGAACGACCATTGCATCATGATGTACATGGCCATTGCACATTCCAAAAAAATTTGGGCACCAACGACCACTTTTTAGTATCGGCCGATACACTTTAGAAGCCATCAGGCAGAACTAACAGAGCAGAGGACAATTCAGAGGTAAGAGATCTATTTCAGGAACCCACGTGGCCAAAGGCTCCAAAGTGGGTCGGCCGACCCCACCAAGGACCTTCGGGTCCACCAGCCAGCATCTACTCAACCTCCACATACTTCATGTCTGGTTTGCCACATCTCTTCCCTTTTTCTTTTATGTTTTTTATTTTCTTAATTCATTTCCCTTATAAAAAAAATAAAAACAAAATATTATTTCTTCATGAAATTAATTGCTTAGTTTATTTCCCTTTTTAATATTGAATAAAAACAAGAAGATCGCATTTGAACTAAAATTTGAAAAGCGACGTGATCTATGACGTTCGAAGGGTAAAAGCGTCAGAAAGATGACTTCTTGCTTTTGCTTATACTCATGGGAAAATATCTTGATAGAAAATCATATTGACTAAGTTGTTGATCAATGAGATATAAGTTCTTGGCTCATGATTCATACCCTGTCTATTTCAAGTACTTGGAGATTAATTTTTGAAAATGTCATAAAACCATAATGTCACTACTCCTTTATAGTGAGAAAATTCCTACCAAAGCCATACATGTTTATATATGATTAAAAACCTTCCTCATATGCTTCTTGTATTTTCTTTGAGTTTGGTCAAACCTTGTTGACCCTTGTTGAGAATTTTGTCATAGTTCAAAGATCAAGATCACACACACACACACATATATACGTTGCTTCTACACTAGAAGTACGCAAAACATGCATTTCATTTACATGTTCCATTTTTCATCCAATAAATACTCTAGAAATATGTTATGACTCTCTCAAATTTCTTCAAAAGATATATGGCTATCATAGATGATGAAAAAATGATGAGCAAGTGAAGCTCAGAAGCCAAAAAAAGATAGCCATGTCTCAAATAATCATAAAGTTAGAGAGATCATACATGGTTAAGGGGTACAATAAAGTCCACTATCATATTCCATACACATGCACATCTTGATCTAGGATTATGACACTTTTCTCCTTGGATCCTTGTTTTGACTTTACAATATAAGTAATGCAAGTAAGCTACATTATTTATCCCTACCTAAGCTCCACATAAGCCATTTAGAAGTAGGAGGATACAAAAGAAGGCAATCCTATGTTATGCCTTGGTAAGAAATCATATACCTTTTGAGTGATCTAGAGTGTTATATGAGGAGTAAGTTGACTTACGTGCTTTCTTTTGAAAAACTTATCAAAAACTCCAAGTACTAAAATATGATTTGGGGAGATGACTTTGCTTTGAGAGTTGTTCCATTTATCAACTCCTTAAGGATATATGCTAGCCAATACCACATATCCCACTTGTATAACAATGTGTCTTGAATAAATCTTTATGCTTGCTTATGCTTTTAGAATATCATAGTTATTTTACTTTTATCCTTTACTCGAGGATGAGCAAAGATGTAAGTATGGGGGATCTTGTTGACGGTAATTTTGCCATGTTTTTACACCTTCAAAACCGTCAACAAAACATCATTTAGAGAGCTGACAAGAAAATGTAGAGTAACTTGTGTGCAAATAACATGGTTCCACATGTACATGTCATTATTTGTATGCAGGAGTGTAAACTAGGCAAAATGGAGTGTTGGAGGCCCCATATGCAGGTCGGCCGACCTACATATGGAACCAATAGGCCCAACACCTACACCACTATACTCTACACCTGTCCAGGAGGTCCTACAAGAAAGGCAGGAGCCAAAGGCCCTAAACACAGGTCGACCGACCTGGGTTTGGAGGCTTCTTGGCCTACCAAGTCACCACAATCCAAGAGAGAGTGAGCCAAGACAATTCCAACCCTTGGATCACGTGGTGATCAAGATCAACGTTCTAGAACCTTAGCACATGGACTCTTGGGTCCACACTAGTGGATAAACATCGCAGAAGTGACCAACAAGCTCTATGACACGTGGGCCAGCCTTCTAGAAGCCCGAGGCAGCTCAGAGGAGTCATAGGGGTGTTGGACGACCTGCCTATGGGGGCTACTTCCTCCCACAAGGTCCCTGACCAGTGGGGACCTCTTCTATAAGACTTAGCTTGGCCCACAGGTCATAGGGGGTCGGCCGACCCCACTAAGTACCTTCTCGGGGTCCCCGAGGCTCCCACTGCCTCTTTGCATGCCGCCATGCAACATAAGCATCTCTGACATTGATCTAAGGTGGTTGCAAGGATATTTTGATCCGACAGTGCTTAATGGAACTCTCCTAGATTGTTGACGTGGCACTGGAGTAGCCCCCACTCCACCTTGATCACTAGTTAATTCACTTCTCATTCCCTATGGAAAATACGATACCTGGAATACTCCCAGTGAAAGCTACACTTGACAGCCGTACGCTTGCGGTCTTTACCTGTTTGCCACTTCTGGTGTCAACAGTAGTACTGATGTGGGGCCGTCCTCCCATGGAACTTGACTGCATCCTGTAATGGTGCAAGTTCTTCTTCTTCGTCTTGTTCTTCTGTTTCAACTTATTTCTCCTTTCTTGTTGTTTTCCTTGAAGTGTTAGGATGTGGTGGATCACGAGTGGTGTTACCCCCTCTCATGGTCACCGCATTTATACTTGAAACTTTTTCAGGTTTTGGATCAAAGGATGGAACAGGAGTTATCAATTGAGATAATTTTGTTTCTAACATGTTATTGAGGTTCAATTGATTATTTACAACAGAAGCAAAGTCATCCATTTTGTTAGTTATACTTTCAAGGGTCTTATCATTAACAGCTAGTTTCTTGTTTAGACTTTCATTACTTCTAGCTTGGCTTAAGACAAGATCTTTAAATCAAGGCTGGTTAAAATTATTGAAACTTTTACCTCCATTACCTTGATAGAAGGGTCGTGGCTTTGATCCAGTTTGCTAAGGTCAATCCTCTTTGTTGTTGATGAAGCTCATGCCTTTGTTTGTTTCGAGACAATTGTTTCCCGAATGATTTCCGCCACATACCTCACAACATTGTTTTGCTTTGCTAGCTTGTGTGGAGGCATAGTGTTGGATGACTTCTCTATCTTTCCTGAAATTGGCTCGTTCTTCGAGTTTCTTAATCAAGAGATCCATCTTTGCGGAGAGTGCATTTACTTCATGAATGGGTTGTGCACTCTTCCTTTTGACTTGGAGCCTTTCATCCTTCCACCCTTGATTCGTCACCATCTTCTCAATGAGATCTCTTGCTTGTGTGACGTTGAGTGAGGTGAATGCTCCTCTTGCGGCAGCATCAAGGTGACTATGGGCTATGCTTGTTAGCCCATAGTAAAATCCTTGAATCAGGAGTCATTCTTGAATTCCATGATGAGGGCACTCCCGAATGTACTCCTGGAGACATTCCCATGCTTCGGGAATAGTCTCGCCCGCTTGTTGTTGGAAGGTTGAAATTCTCCCACGAAGGGCGGTGGTTTGCCCATCGGTAAGAATTTCTTAAGGAAAGCATTGGCACAATTCTCCCAAGTGGCAACTTCCTCAGAATGAGCATAGAACCATTGCTTCGCCTTCCTGAGCAATGAGAACGGGAAGAGGCAAAGACGAATGATATCTGATGCGACATTCTTAATAGAAATGGTGCCACTCACCTCCAAGAAGTGTTGGAGATGTGCAGTAGCATCCTCATGGCACTTCCCGCTAAAAGGGTTGGCTTGCACCAAGTTAATCAAGGTTGGCTTCAGCTTGAAGGTAGCACCCCCTGTATTAACGTTCGGTCCTTGGGCCACGTGAGCGACTGATGGAATCGAGAAGTCGGAAATAGCCTCTTGAGCCATAGCTTGCTTGATGAACGGAGTGGAGCCTCCTTCCTTGAGTGGATCCGAATTCGAGGTGAACTTTCGAGGAGACACTAGGCGATGTCTAGAGTTCCTTTGGAAGCTCTTAGGATTTTCTAAAGTGGTTGCCCAAAACTGGAACTCACTCATACAATGCCTTGCTTCACAATTAAGAGAAACAAAGGCAAGGGGTAAGCCCCTACAGCTAATTGATAATTAAATTGATAGTAAACTCCGAATTCAATTCTATTAAAATTTCTAGGCTATGCTTTCCCCGGTAACGGCGCCAGAAATGTTTGTTGGTATTTCTTATGACTATTGGATAAATCTGCAAGCGCACAGATTATACCGTTGTAGCACTTCACCCAAGAGTATTTTGGGGTATCATAATTTATATTCTCCCAAGGGAAAGCGGAGCTAGAAATAATAATAAAAGAGAGATCCTAGAGGTCACCTCAAATTAGTACCAACTAGTGTAAGGGGGTAATTGAAATATGATAGGAAGGGATGATGTAACAAGCCAAGATAAAGATAAATAAGAAATACTAGTGGGTATAACTATGTGGGAGGACAACGAGAGAGTAAAAGGACTCCTATGATTCCAACTTCTACCTTTGTGGATTTAATTGTGGCACACAATTGATACAAACATCGATTGATTCCTCACTTACCTAGGCGAGAGGATAGATCGGTAGGAGGACAAAAATCCTACCGGACCGCGCTCTCTTTTTGAGGGGCTTACCTTTTAAGAACTTGCCTAAGAACACGTGGTGGAATACAAAGACAAGACAAGGATGTCACTCTCTTGCTAGCTACCACAAACAATTCGTGCGACAAGCGATAACCAAAGGCAAGATTGAGTATAAGCACCACGCTTACAACTACTCTCACTACTCTAATCGTGTATACAACAATTAAAGAACCCTATGACAGGTGATGATCGCATACAGGAATGTTACCAGGATCTCAATCTAGTTTATAACAACTAAGTAACAAGATAAACCACAACAATACTATAACAAGTATAATATTGCACAAAGTAAAGAGTAAGTAAAGTAAAGAAGGAATATTATATTGAATAAGCAAAGTCTTACAAAATAGGAAAGATACAAGAGATGTACCAGATTCTCCAAAAGACAACTCCGGAAATCTTGAGCAAAGCTCAACTCAACTCTAACTCCCACACTAGAGAACACCACTAGACTAATCTCCACTTGAGAACTAGAATGACTTGTATGCACTACATCATGTCTAGAGAGGGGGGTATAAGACTCTATTTATAGTGTGAGGTGGAGTAGGGGCTACTCCACTGCCACATCATCGATACAGGAGGCCTCAATCTTGGTCCCTTGGATCCACCGCCTCCAAACTGCCTCAGAATGGAGGGCTCTGATCTTCAGCGTGTGGTAAATGTGACAGGGAGTCACCAGGACCTCGGAGGGTCCTTAGGGCCATCGGTCGACGACCCTATGACAGGTGGGCCCTGCCCAAGGCTTCTAGAAGCATGCCCCATAGCTCAAGGGAGAGCTGGGGGGGGTGTGGGCTCCTTAGGGGTGTCAGCCGACCCCCCTAGGGGTGTTAAGCCCACCACCACCTTCCAGAAGCTGGCCCCACCTGTCATGGAGTGTGGATGACTTCTCTGAGGTGTTTGTCACACTGGTTCTCTTGATGTGGGCCCATGGATCCTTATGCACTTGATCTGGAGCGTTGAATGAAAGCACAAGTTGCATCCAAGGGTTGAAATGGTTTTGGCATGGATCATGTTGGCTTGGCTGGCCAGAAGGGTCCAAACCCCGGTCCGTTGACCGAAGTTTGGCTCCTTTGGAGCCAGGCTTCCTTGTGGGAGCTCCTGGACGTGCCAGGAGTCTCATGGTATAGAGGTTTTGGAGTTTGTCTCCAATCACATGTCGGTCAACATGCAAAAGGAGCTTCCAACACTCCTGATTGTCCTGAAATGTCATTCCCTGGAAATAAAGGTTATCCAAGTACATGTGGAACTTATTAGTGATAAATATGTTCATGAAGTGTTATTCTACCCTTGAAACTGAGACTGTTGATGGTATTTTGAATATGTAAAAGTATGTCATTCTTAGCATCAACAAGCAACAACAACAAAACTGAGCAAGGGAGGAGGTACACGAGATCCCTCACCTTGCTCCAAAGAAGGTGGAGGGCAAGCGGATGGCAGAGACGCTCTAGAGTAGGCTCCAATGGTGACGGCGATTTTCCGCACTCGGCGAGTTGCATCTACTGGTGTTGGGGCTTTGGTAGGCGGTTTAGATGGAAAAACGAGGGTGTCAGGGCTCCTAGGGTCGGATAAGGTGCTCGATTGCAACTTAGCAACAAGAATCCCATGGAAATCAGGATGGGGACGGATTTGGTTCCTCCTTGCTCTAGATGCGCTCGGGAAGAAGAGAGGGAGGCGCTGACGCATGGGGTTGCAGCGTCAGAGGGAGAAGGGAGTGGGGTAGCGTCAGAGGGAGGCTAGCAGTGGGACAGGGATAGGGAGAGCTGCTTCCCACACGGGCTTACGCTGGACCGGGGGGAGTGGGGAGAGCCAAGCTGGGCTGCGGTTGTGGCTCAGCCCAAGGAGAAGGGAGGAAGGGAAGGAGAGGTGGAGCGCGGGCCGCTCGGCTGGGCGGGGAGAGAAGGGTGGCTCCAAGGATCGGAATGATAGGGAAAGAGAGGGGTTTCTTTCTTTTCTTTCTTTTATTTACTTTTCTTTCTTTTATTTACTTTTCTTTTGATTTGTTTTTCTTTCTTCTGCTTTTCTTTTGTTTGAAAACCTTTTCAAAACCTTTTAAAATTCACACTTGAATTTTGAAACTCCACTCACAACAATAAGACAAAATGCTCCAACAAGAATGCACACACATGTTGTTATCCCTATGATAAATTTTAATTCGGTAAAAGTTTTTATTTTCCTACATTTTCATGATCACAAAATTAATAGATAAATCATCTTATTTATATTTCCAAGAAATCAAATTTTAGGGTGTTACACTACAATGCCCCTCTTAGATAACGGACACAAGGGTGAAGGACACGCCATGCACCATGTGCCCATATCACACAGGACGGAAGTTGACCAGCAACCATGACCGAAACAATGATGCCACATCACACCATACCTTGGCACAAGGAGCCCGAACCCAACAAGGCAACAACTTCATCTATATGTGCCAAGAGAAGGAAGATAAGACAACAGGATGTCATCGATCAAGTTGACCAGCCTCCCCCTCCCACAGGATCTCGACCACTCAGGTTGGGGGAGCCCTACACACTCTCTCTCTCTCTCTTTCTACATTGTTACCTGGCCTCAAAGACTATATGTTGAGTATCAATAGTACAATTACCCAGTCATAGGCAGTGTGCAAGCATTAAAACAACCATCCCCACGACCCCTCGGGTACTCTTGACCTTTGAGGGAATCTCCACCTCATGTTGAGTTGTCCTCCCGACCCCTCGGGTACTCCCAACCCTCGGGGAATCACCGCCTCGCCCGAGTCATCCTCTTGATCCCTCGGGTATGCCCGACTCTCAAGGGAAACCTCTGCCTCACCCAAGTGCCTCAAGTTGACCCACGAGAGGAGTGAAGGAAGGACGCACAGGTCCCGATGAAATTCCTACTCCAAAAGTGAGACAAATGGGACTCTAGTGAACATAGGAAGACATGGGCACCGCGACACCGTCAGGTATGGCCCTAGCCATGACTAACATAACACTCTACCTATACTCTCACAATAACGAGGGTAACATCCACTGTTCTACCTAATCAGCCCTCCGAGAAAGGCGCACATCCCGCCCATACGTGACCGTACGAAAGGTACTCGACCGAGTTGATCAGAACCTTTCAGAACTTGGTTGCTCCAGTGCATGAAGTGGCCCTGACTTGACAATCGCATCGCCCTTGCGCTACAGGGTTAGAGACCCATCCAGGAAGAGGAGGAAGACGACATGCTCCGGAGGCTCTTTTTTCTTTCTTCTTTTCCCTTGAATATCCCTTACATCTATGAAACCTTTATAATCTAAGTCCTCCCCTTCAAGCTATAAAATGGGAGGTAGGGTCCCCAACAAAGGAAGAAAAAAAAAGAAAAAGAATACAAGTCATTTGAGCACGACCTCTCCACAGACATTGAACCTTCAACCATCACTCCACATTAGAGACTTGGGTTCCCATCCCTCTCTTGCCCGCTTGTAACCCCTACTATGAGCACCTCGGTGCAAGATAACATGAGAGCACTCGACCACTAGACATAGGGACATTCAACCCGAACCAATATAAACCCTCATGTCCATTTTGCGCAGCCATCCGAACCTAGACGCGCAGATATAAATTTACCATCGGTTAGTCTAGAGCATTATTTTACACGCTGGCACTATATAAGGGGATCCAGACATCTATCCCTTGAGGATCGATTTCCCTATCTCAAACCCTATCTTACAAAACTCCCATTGTAAGGCCTTCAAAGCATTTGAATTGAGGAACATGAATTTGCTACTCTGTCAGACTGGATGTAGGGCTCTGCCATGTGTGCTGTCGTCAACACCCTAGAGCAGCACGGTGCTAGATTTATAGGTCGGTCCACAAAATACCTACAATAAATATAGTTAAAACTGTGTAAATGCATGAAAAAAAATAGGTGTCAGGATCTTCCAAAAACACTTAGATGCTAGGTGGACAGATCTCAAGATAATATTGTTTTTCTATTGAGAGTTTCCTTTGAAATATTGGTACACATGAGACTTTCTCCTCCAACAAAATACAAATACGGAAAATCATTCCTCGCCGGCCATTACAATTTTGCAATGTGGCCTTACTAATTATAGATCATAATGATGTTGTCATGAATATATATATATATATATATAGAGAGAGAGAGAGAGAGAGAGAGAGAGAGAGAGAGAGAGAGATGGATTAAAAAGAGTGATACCATTACCATATGATAATTTGGATTTTAGGACGACACAAATTGTTAGAGAGTAGTGTTTAACTATCATAAAATTTGCAACGGAGTCTATCCAGACACTTGACAAGCAATGGAGGAAGCCAACAACCTCCCTAATCCTCAAGTACTATTTGAAAATAGTGAGACCCAACGAAAATAGCTTTATAATTTACCCATGTTTCAAGTCAGCACAAATAGTGTCAAACATATTCAAGAAAATTCAGATATGACACAAAGTTCATTACAATATTATCTACCATGTGTGCTAGACATAGTCGCATCATTAGTACTATATGTCTCTGCAATTGTGAGCGGCTCTTCCTTTGCTACCCTTGCGTGGAAATATCCTGGGTGCTTAGGCTGAGGCAGGGCCATGTTCTCACTGCCTAGCATTGCAACTACGTCTGACGTGGTAGGCCTGTCCATTGCATTCTCTTGCACGCATAATAGTGCAATGTTGATGCACCTCATCATCTCTAGTGTACAACCATTCGTAGCCAATGATATATCTACAAGTTCAGGCCATCTTTGCTCTTTCCATAGTTGCCATGCCTATGAGAATTTTCATTGTAGAGAATATGTAACTACATAAGTTATAATACAACCAAAATAAATTTACACATGTGAATATGAACTATACTCACGTATCCAAGTAGATTTAGGAAGTTTCCATGGTAATAGAAACCTGAATTTCTTTCTCCGGTGATAATCTCAAGAATTAGCACACCGAAGCTAAATACATCAGATTTTGCGGAGAAAAGGCCTTCAGAAGCATACTCTGGAGCCATGTAACCACTGCATGGGCACACATGTAATTAATACAACATAACAGAACCAATTTTTGTACTAGAATTGCTATATTTTTCTAGCAAACAACATCATTAGAATGGAGCCGAAAAGATCTTACTATGTCCCAACAACCCTTTTTGTGTTTCCTTCATTATCATTTGAGCTAAACATTTTTGCCATCCCAAAATCAGAAATCTTCGGATTCATTTCGTAGTCCAAGAGAATATTGCTTGCTTTGACATCTCTATGTATAATCCGTAGCCGAGAGTGTTTATGCAAATACAAAAGTCCTTGTGCAATCCCTTCGATTATCACAAGTCGTTTATCCCAATTTAATAAGGTTCTTCTTTTTTCATCTGCACAACAATTAAACATAAACACAATAGAAAAAACATCTACAAAGTTTAGAAGCAGTGCACAGAACGGACTGCTAATTGTTGAAATAGTTATACCGAATATGAAGAAATCTAAGCTTTTATTCTTCAGATATTCATAGACCAGCATTTTTTCCTCCCATGGGAGCAATATCCCAACAACCTAACCAAATTTCTGTGCTGGAGTTTTGCTATAAGTTGGACTTCATTTCTGAACTCTGTGAAACCTTGCCCAGAATGTGAAGCAAGCCTTTTAACTGCTATCTCCAAATCATCAGGAAGTCGGCCCTGTGGAAAAGGATTTTTTCTCTAAACTCAGGTCAATGGAAACTATGGTGTGCAAGATCATTAGTCTTCTAATATCAGAATGTTAATTTCTGTATTTATGTGCATTCGTTCATGTTTCGTAGAGACGTTAAAAATAATCAACCAAGGTCAACTACCTTGTAAACAGGACCGAAGCCACCTTGCCCAAGTTTATTTTCTACCAAGAAGTCATTTGTAGCATCCAAAACTTGTGAATAATTGAAAAATATGAAATCTGGATTGTTTCCTTCTGTTCTCCATGCTAGCTCTTCATCTCGGAGCACAATCACATTTGATCTATCTCGTTCTCTCTGTTTGCCTGTATCAACCGTTGATGTAGTCCATTAGTCACAAACTACCAACAAAAATGTGATAAGCAGATGAATCAGCAAGTAGTAAGTAGCACAAAATTCCATATCTGACCTTTGTTGAGGCTTCTGAACACGATTGGTCCAAAGCAAAAGATGATGCACAAAGTAACTCCAAGTAGAGAAGAAACAACAACCAAGATCCAAACATTACTTTTAGTTTTAGGCCCTGACATAATGAGAAACGATCTATGTCATGAGATGGCATTTTTTTCTAGTGTTTCATAATTAAGTCCCAGTAAACATCTGAAATATTTTGTCCCAATGTTTAAACTATTATGTTTTGTTCAATGAATTCAACAAAACAAACACACATTTTGGGAAGGCCAATCAGATTTTGTGTTACATTGTCTTTAGGTGAATACATATTTTTAACAGGAAAGAAAGAGGTTGTTCGCTTAACTTATCAGCCCCATAGTACAATGTTTATCTCTCAGAACAAAATAGAAAAAATAGCATAAGTCGGCTTATTAGCCCTAGAAACCATGTGCCGAACAGGCTCAAAGTTACAATTATGTTTATGGAGTGAGAAATTGCTAGTGACTTACCTGCCTTAGCTGTGCGTTTTTCACATGGAGTTGATTGTCGGCTACAGTTCAAGTGGTTGCCTGTATAGCTGAAACGAAATTGAACTTTGCACTTATACTAAATAAATTTAAAGTAGTTAGAATATTCTGTGGCCTGCTGCATTGCAGATTTGACATACTTGTATTGAGCAACCTGGAGCAGTTGTTCTGGTATTTCACCACTAAGATTGTTGTCTGATAGATTTCTACAAAATAAGAGTGAATTATATATATATATATATATATATATATATATATATATATATATATATATACCGTTTAGGACAAGCTAATTAGTTCAGTCCCAAATCATAATATATTTTTTAAAAAAAATAATGAGAAAACATAATATATTTAAAATGGAGGGATTATGATATATGGCAATGGACCGATCATTGACATGTTTGAACAAATAAAATAGCAGTAAGTATAAAAATATTGAATCGATGACACATGTCAAGTCTATTAGTTTTATCAGCATGAAAAGCCAACTTACATATTATTAAGTGATGAAAGATTTGAGAGAGAGATTGGGATTGTCCCTGCCAATAGATTTTCGCTTAGATCCCTGTTCAGGTTATCAAATTGTTAGCTATATTGACCAACCTTGATAACATGTTTTATGGGCTGACTTACAGGTTTTGAAGTTTTAGGAGTCGACCAAGAGAGTCAGGTATGGAGCCATTAAATAAATTTCTTCCTAGATTTAACGTTGTCAAACTTGATAGGTTCCCCAGCTCCTCAGGAATTCTACCACTTATGCCATTCCCATCTAATAACCTGAATCCATAATATGAAGAAAAAAAATCAGAAAATATGTCTGTCAATGATAGAAAAGTAAGCTTATGTATAACTGACCCTCATTTAGGAGGAGAGCTTACAGCTGTTGTAAAGTTGTTATCTTTGCAATGCTTGGAGACAAGACTCCAACTAAGTCTACTGAGCTCAAAGTTCTGTAGGCACAGAAATGAGAAACGAAAGAAAACATGTGAACAGAAGTGCATGGCATTACAAAATTGTAATGGCAGAAGCATGAAAGCATTTAAATCAATTATGTGGTATCCAAATGAAAACTCTTCTCCTTTGATAAACAATTAGTGCTTAGATGGTGTTTGGATCAACAATGGTAACGCAAACACAAACGTAAATGGAACACTATTATAATGTAAACATAGCATTAGAAAACGGACTTTGTTTGTTTCACTTGCTGTGATGGTAAGGCAGAGCCACAGGGCGCAGGGTCAAATGGAGACGATCGTGATCTAATCAATTATGCTGGGGAAAGAGCGCTAATAGCTTTGTACATGCCAGTATCTGGTAATGGTGGGACTTGTTTACCGGAGGGCTGAAACAAACAACTAGTAAAGGGATCTGTAACCATCCGTAATCAGATCACGTTACAGTTTCCTCAACCAAACACTTTGTTAGCAATCCCTTTGGACATAATTTTTTTGTTTTGGATAAGACAATTAGATATTTATAGAAGATATTAGGGCAATTAAGTAAAGCATCAGTTGGTGCTTAAGTTGGTTTATTAGGTCGATTTAGCATTTTGCTTTATGTGTTAGCCTAGAGCACACCTCTTTACGACTGGTGTTTGCTTGCACTATGGTTGTACATTCCAGGGCTTGTAAGTCATCGCTCCAACCATGTTTGTGGAGTGGCTGCTAAACTGTTGTTGGTGTGCGAGGGAGGAGATGCCCACCAAGTTAAGACGATAGGGAGCGGTCCCGGACAGGCTTGGTGGAGACCCACTTGTGCGTGGAAAGGCCCATGAGGGCGTCCGCAATGGTAATAGCTTGTACTAGCTACGTAGTCAGGTGATGTAGAGGTGAGAAATAATAAAATAGATTAATATATAGTACTGGACCCACATGCTTATCTCACATAGTTTTGGACTACGTGAAATAGATAGGCTATTTGCTTGTAGTTGGTGACTACTCTCTCTCTTACTTTTTCCTTGCCACGTCACATCTAGCTAGCCAAATAGCTAACCATTGCGGACGCCCTGAGCTATTTACGTAGTTACCCGACTGAGAGATTGGCCTTACGAGAACATCCTTGTGACGGGCTCCAACAAGAATTCTAATACCACGGTTAAAAAGTCTTTGAGTGGGAGTTTGCATTCTTTAACTCTTTACACTTATATTGCATTCCTTTATATTATTCTCTTTTACTTTTGTATTAGTCTAGTTTGCTATACCTAGGGTCCAATTCTTTTTTTTAGCATTAGAGATACCAACACTTAGAGAAACCATGTTCACATATAGATAGAATTTGTGTAGGTTTTTATAAGTGAATTTTAGCCTTAGGTTTTAAGTGATCTAATTTGTCCCCTTTTATGATTCATTGTCCCTTTACCAAGCACATCTAGATTGACATCTACCTTGTTCATGAAAAGGTGTGTTTTTTTTGGACAAAACCTAGTGTTGTATGTTCTGACCTCTCGCCAATCTACAGGTATTGCATGTAAGTTGATTACTGAGTTTAAGTTTAGCCTTGCGTCCATGATCCTCCCGCTTTGACTTTGGGTATTAGATATGTATATGTGTTGTATGCACATTGACTCTCTCTCTCTCTCTCTCTCTCTCTCTCTCTCACACACACACACACACACACACACTACACACTTGATCTAAGGGGTACAAGGGGTTTCCCTAATTCTCTGCAAAACAAAGGAGGAGTTTTCACATACTGATTAGATTTGTATTAATAATAAAAGTAGCATGTTTTTACATAGAGGAAAAAAATAAAAACAAAGAAGTTACACACATCCTACGGTTTCTCTGTCGTAACAAGACAAGAATGCAAAAGAATTGAGCCTAGCTTAACCAGTTGGGTGGGAGGTGTGGTCATGCACCTAAGCGCCTAGGTTCAAGTCCTCCCTTGGCTTGAATTTGGGTGCCTATTTTCTCTTCTTAATGATTGAAATGACAATGATTATTTCTGAAAAAAAATACTCCTATATATGGTTGGATCATATTTCTTTAAAATGCAAATTTGTTTAGAGCCAACTGCCTTGGGCAGGGATGGCAGTTCACAGTTCAGACAATGAGTTATTAAATAGCATGAGCTTACATTGCGATAACTTTGCTGTCTTGACAAATAACATTAGCCCAATAGCAGGGGGTCATTTGGTTATCCTTCCAGTCTTTTAGGACACCACCTTCATCATTGAGCTGCATCCTCATTTCATACAATGCTGTAACTATGGATAAAAAAAATTATTTGTGGGTTTTTTAGGTAGATGCAACTATGCAAGGGGGCAAAAAATATTTTTAAAAAAAGTAAAAATTGTTGAAATGCTTCTGATTGACACAGAAAAGTATTAATGCTCGATAGATGTGATTTTATCTACCTTGAAAGAAACAGATAGTAATCCAGCGAAGGGATTGCAGAATGATATGCACCATTCTTGCTTCAGAATCTATTCTATGAATTTCTTCTGGAATTTTAAATTGAAACAATTGACGATTTGACTAGTCACTTGTACAAAAAAAATGGACCCACCATTTACCGATAGACACATCATCAGCGTTCAGGTCAAATTCACAATTTAAGTATGTTTGTTGATTAGAACTATATCTGATGCGGCAAAAGAGATATAAATCAGTAAAGACCTTACCTTGGTAGTCAGACGAAGCAAAAGATTTTAAGAAGCTCAATAAGACTAAACCGTAAGCCAATAGCTTCATGCTTTCTGAAAGTATCCTGTGTTTTGCTTTTCAGAAATAGAAGCACTGCCAGTGTTCTCTGAATTTGTTTGTTTGATAGAGGAAGCAATTCAGTAAACCAAACAGAAAACAAAGATGAGGTATAACTCTATATGAAAAAGAAAACAAAGAAGAAGGTGATCAATACTTGTATATATGTGAACATGCAAGGAAGAGTGGCAGGATTCATGAACTTACCAAATGGGGGACATGCATGCATCTGGTAAAGGCGCTTCTATCTTCTTACAGCCCTGTTCACTGAGGCTTCAGTTTTCTTATAGAATGGAAGAGAACTGAGCTAAGACTAAGAGAAATGTGCAAAGAGGTTGCTCCCTTTTGTCTCAAAGCGTCGCTATGGGTATGTGACAATCAAGCTTTCTTAAGTTTAACAAGATTTTTACAAAATATTCGTAATATTTATATCTTCAAATAAATTTATTATGAAAACAGATTTAATGATCTATCCAATTATACTAATTAAGTATTATAAATATTAATAAATTTCTATCTATATTTGGTCAAAGTTGAATAAATTGATTTGACGTGAGAACGACTCTTGAAAATAGTCTAAGTGAGTACTCTACAAGATTTACAGTTGTCTTGAACCGCTTGCCAAGGAATCTTTCTTGACTCCATATTTGGTAAAACTCTTTAGAGCAGTCGCTGACGGTTACTTAACTCCATTTAATTTTTATATCTGGTCCACTAGACAACTACTTTATTTAATTACAAATTGTTCTGTACCTACACTGCTAGGTTCTTTCAGTTTCATTTTCATATGCTAGTTGGGCTCTCTCTCTCTCTCTCTCTGCAAGACCGAGTCAAAAGAATATCGTAAAATCTACCTCGAGTAAGGAAGTCCTCCATCTTAAAAAAAATGCGATTTTTACATCTGAAAGCCAAACGATATTAAATTTAACTAAATTTATTAGAAATTATACAAGCATTTATAATTCTAAATAAATACTCTCTCCATACTCATACTCGTAAAACATGTCGTTTAGAAAAGGTTTTGAGTCAAACATTAAGAATATAAATCATGAATAATTTTTCAGTTGTTGAGTTTGGAAATATGAAAATCATATCAATCGATTTATCTTGAAAATATTTATATAAAATATACATATATTATATTTTAATAAATATTTTTAAAAAATATGCACTCAAAACTACGCTTTGGAGACCGTGTGTTACTTTCCAAAATGACATGCCTATGTCATACGAGTACGGAGGAAGAATTTTATATGTTGGCACTTTGAGCAAAAATGACAGTGTATATCCAGGTTTTGATGTGTGAGGTGATTCTTTTTTTTTTAAAATCGTATATAACGCGTGCTTCATTAAGGGAAGATGAATGTTTTAATTACATCTTTATGAACGATGGCGAGATGCCTCGTCAAAAAGAGCAAAACACAACACGGATCACCGGCTTCAACGGTGACGCGGCTTGTTTGTACTAAGACACACCTAATTGTACGACTGAAGATAGACGGATGCGAGCTCTGTGCTCTATGCAGTGAACAGTGGAGCCAGCGCCCCAAAGCCCGCACTGACCCACTCGCCACCCTCCTGGTGCACCAATGCAAGCACTTGGGAAGCTAAGTTCTAAACCCCCGTCGAATATCCGTCGATTTCTCTCTTTCCAGATTGTCCACGAGAGAAGCAGCACCAGAAGCTGAGTTTTGATGTGTGACGTGATTCTAAATTCATCACATTGACGATTATGCGGATGCTGCAGGTAGGAATGACCTTGAATTTCATTGGACAGAAAAAGAGTGTAGAAATTTCTGTCGACCGGAAGCCGCGCCCTCCGGTTCTGATGTGCTGAGAGTGAACTTTTGGGCATTGTTTCAAAAAAAAGAGTGGATTTTTGGAGAAAGGAAAAAGCCTACTTTTGGTCTCTCAACTTTCGCGAAAGTACGATTTTCATTCCTCAACCGCAAAATCGGACAAAACGGATCCCTCAACTTTCGAAACCGTGCAAATTTCGTCCCTCGACTGTTTTTTTCGGTGGTTTTAATACAGTAACCCGGTTTTGTTTTCACCCTTTTCTAATTTATTTTGGTTGAATTTTTAAAAAATCATAACTCTACGATAATACATTGGATGAAGATGATTTTTATATGAAAATTGTAGCCCTCGACGAGATCTACAGCTTTCTAGTTTTGAGTTTTTTATTTGATGACGTTAAAATATTCAAAAAAAATTATACAAAAGTACAACACCATAATAATCGCGTACTTCTACTTATCACATTAGAAAAATAATATATTTTTATTTGTTGTCAAATAAAGACACTATATATACCAAACATTTAGCACTCTAAATGATATAGATTCATGTAGTTTTGCGTTTTTACATTTGAAGTTTTGAGTTTTTACCCTCAGCGTCTTCCGCGTACTTAATATGCTGGTTTACACTATTTTATTGATATCTTAACAACTTCAAATGTAAAAATACAAAACTACAATAATCTAGTTCTTTTACAGTGCTAAAATTTTAGTATATAAAGTGTCTTCATTTGACAACAAACAAAAATATATTATTTTTCTAATGCGGCAAGCAAAAGTACGCGGTTATTCTGATGTTGTACTTTCGTATAATTTTTTTAGCATTTTAACATCTCGTCGAGGGTTACAATTTTCATATAAAAATCATCTTCATCCGATGTTGTATTGAAGAGTTATGATTTTTTTTAAAAATCAACCGAAATAAATTAGAAAAAGGGGAAAAACAAAACCGGGGTACGGTAGTAAAACCACCGAAAAAAACAGTCGAGAGAGGAAATTTGCACTGTTTCGAAAGTTGAGAGACCTGTTTTGTCCGGTTTTGTACTTGAGAGATGAAAATTAGACTTTCGCAAAAGTTAAAGGACCAAAAGTAGACTTTTTCTTGGGAAAATTTTTCCCGCCGACCGCTCAGATAGTAGCACTCCACCATCCTCCTCTCGCTTTCCGATTTGGCTCCAGGAAATTATTGCAGACACAGGCCCACATGACTACAGGAGCACAGCCCACGCGGAGCAGGTTCGAAGTATGACAGGCCGTGTTTCTTTTTCTATTCTTTTTTTCTTCTGTAGGACGTGTTTTATTCTTCTTTTTTTATCTTTTTTATTTTAATCTCTCTTATGATTCCAGTTAGGTAGTTTTTTACTTTTTCAGAGGTGATTTATTCTTCTCGTTTTTTTATTTTTTATTTTAATCTAATGAACTGTTTTATTCATATCATTTTCTCTTAATTTTGTTCGCTTTTTTATTTGTCAGTTTTTAGTGCTTATATGAGCGATTGGGATTGTGTGTTTTGTGCACGTGATGAAGTCGATTCACTTTTTCTTCTTTTTCTGTTTCCTTAGGTGATTTTTTTCTATCTTTATTAATTTCATTTTTTTCAACATTTCTCAGTTTTTGTTGTATTATTTTATTTCATTATTTTATTTTTTTATTTTGATTTGTTTTTCTTTCCTCTTATATATTTTATGATGTATTATGTTCTGTTTTCATGAGATGTTCATTGGTATTTATGATGTATTATTTTGAGCTAATATTGTTAGCATAGTCAAGATTTGGTGATATATAAATTCTATGATTTTTTAAGATTTTTACTGTACTACAAATATATGAATAAATTAACTATGGTTAACTTTATCTATTTATGAAGAGAGGTAAAATGATCGTTTGAGTGCAAAACAACATATTTATTATATAGTTCTCATCATGTAAATCATAGAAGATTTTGTAATACAACTTCCAGTCGCTTATACAATTTTATATCTATTTTGTTAAAATATTTATTACACACAGTGTTCACCAGCAATACATACTCTCTTTTTTTATCAAAGTATAAGCTAGTATCAGGAAAATATAGCATACGTAAACTGGAGTGGTACTACTACATCATCCGAGTAGGCATACCTGCATACTTGTAGTTTGGAAGTATCTTTATATACACATCAGGGTACGTATGTATACATACTTTTTTATAAGCTAGTATCAGGAAAATATAAGATACATAAACTAGAGTAGGACTATCATATTTATGTTAGCACAGGTACAATATACACTCATCACACAGGGATATTTAGTACAGTATACACTCATCACCCCTGCGCTCACGGTGTCCTCAGTGACAGCGCGACCCTCCCCGCGTCAGCGGTGTGGCCACCACCCTGTGCTGCCATGCGGTAGGCGGATTACCTGGCGACGGCGACGGCGACGGCCAGGCCCGCACGACACCCCAGGATGATGGCGCCGCACGCCCGTGTGCCGAGGCAACTATTCGAGGACCTGTGGAGGTGCGAACCATGGAGGTACGGTGCTGGCCTCCACACACCTCACCACCGGTGGTGCTAGGCCTACACTACCGACGTCTGAGCATCTGGATCTGGTGACGGCCAGTCCTCTTCACCACCGGTGTCTGGATCTTGGAGGGAGCCACCGTGCTGGGGCGGGTCGCGCGAGCACTGAGGGAAGGCCACGCCGGAGTCGGGGTGTCGTGCGCTCACCGGGAAGGGGCCGCCGTCGTCATGATCCACCAAGCCCCACGGTCGTTATGTCAGATATGCCATTGAAGCACCTTCACAGGCCCTCATCCGCACGATCTAGATCTGCCGCGCCTCGACGCCGGTCGCACCGCAGCCGTGTGGCGGATCAGGATCACGCCATCACAGACGCTGCAAGCGCCGCCGGATCTCGAACGGAGGAGCGACATTGGACTCTGGCACTACGGAGCTGCTCAGCTGAACAGATTTTGGAATCTTGGCTGCTCGCGCAGACTGCTTGACAGCGGCGGCGGCGGCTGACTGGCTGAGTCAAGAGGGACTAGACGACACATATAATGTAGTATATACTACTATTTATATAATATATGGTCTAACGGGTATTAATCTATACTAAACCCGCTAAGGTTGCGTGCTCGCTTCTAGAACAAACGTCGTCGCGCCGTTAGCTGTGACCGCTATTGGCTGGGCGTCGGTGTGCGAGTAATATCTTGAGGAGTAGCTACACCCAAGAGTATATATATATATATATATATATATATATATACACTCTGAACCAAATTTAGAATAAGGATGACCCTGTCACTCTAACCAAATTAAAGTTGCATATGTTGTATTTTCTTGTTACAATGTCTTTTTTGAGATAGGAAGGTATTTTGATTCTTGTTTTGATTCTATACAATCAATTTTTGACTTGGTATATTGAATATTATAGTGTTGCTGCTTTGTGCATGTTGTGGAGTCGGTGCTTTTGAATGATTTTCATGGCTAAGGAAGGAAGAAGAAGGGTTCCATGGTGTATTAGCTACCGATCTGAATAAACTTTTGCCGAAATAGGAGTGAGAGTTCCCTTGTGTTTGGTTTTGAGTAATTGATGAAACCTACCTAAGTACTAACCTTGATCTCTAAGTGTGAATCATGAGATAGGTTGGTACATACCATGTGATGGAGCAAGGTGGATCAAGTGAGGATGGCACAAGCTCTTGCATGTTGGTGGAAAGGAAAATGGTGTGAAGGCAAAGGTGAATTGCTAGGAACCATTTTTTTTGGTTTGGTGATCAAGACATCATAGAGGATGTGATCACATTTAGGATAGATAGCCGTACTATCAAGGAGGGAACACTTGCGAATGATTACGGTTATCATGTGCCACTAGGTTCATTGCATTGCATTTAAAATCAATTGAACTAGTGAGAACAACCAACTAATTCCAAGATAATTGTGAACTAAAAGCTAACACACGTGCACAAGTGTTGGGATCACTTAGTGTTGGCTTTTGGAAACTTGGAGAAGATGGAGGAGTTGTTTTGGGCAGCAGAAAGCAGTCCGGACGCAGGATCCGGACGCTAGTGGTCTGACCAACCGGACCATCGCATGTGCGTCCGGTGGCATACCCTAACTGGCCTGGCTAAGAAGAAGGGTCCGGACGCATTCTTTGGTCCGGACGCAGAGCTCCGGACGCGGGTCCGGAGTTTGGCGCTCTCTGTAACTCTCTGGAGAAGAGGGTCCGGACGCAGGCTGATGGTCCGAACCATGAACCAGACATGGGTCCAGAGGTGCTGGCTGCTCGGGGCTGCTCTCGGGTGCTCGGGAAAATATTTCTAGACCCATGAACAGGAGAGTCCGGACGCTACTGTTGCAAGCGACCGGAGCTACGTAGCTCCGTGCAGTGCGAGCAGGAAAGAGCCGTTTGAGTCGGCATGCAACCGGACGCTGGCGTGATGGTCCGGACCGCGCGGTGCGCACGACCGAAGGCTGCGTCCAGAGGTGAAACAGAGGAGGCTTCTCTGTTGTGTGGGGGCATCCGGACGTTGTTGATGGTCCGGACCCCCCACTGTTTTTTGCGTCCGGAGGTGGCACAGAGAGCGTGTTTTGAGGGCAAACGGCTAGTGTGTGAGTGTGAGCTATATAAGGTGGTATGGCGGCCCTTGGGGCACTCTCTTGCACTTCTACTTCACTCATACACTTGTGCTTTCTTGAGAAGCTCCACCACTCACCTCTCACAACATATTTGACATATTCATGAGAGATTGAGTGAATCCAAGTGCATTGCTTATTGATTGCATACTAGTGGCACTTGGTGATCGTCGTCATCATGGAAGCTCTTGTTATTCTTGGAGATTGCCATCTCCTAGACGGCTTGGTGCGATGAGGATCGTTGAGCGGAGAAAGGTGATTGTCTCCGGCTCCGATCAGTGGATTGTGAGGGGTTCTTGAGTCTTCCCCGCGGGAGTTCGCGAAAGACATCTCTAGTGGATTGTGCGTGACTTGTGGATCCCTATCTTGTGTTGATTTTGCGGCACCCGGTGACGGGTTTGGCATGTGATGTCAATTAGCGCGTGAACCTCCAAGTAGGTGAATCGTCACAACGAGAACTAGCTTGTTGGCAAACAAGTGAACCTCGGTAAAAAATATTGTGTCTCATTGTCTCTCTACCGAGGATTCATCTTGTGATTGATTGGTTATCTATTGGTTCATCTCTTCTCGTTGGTATAACCTTTCTAATTCTAGCTTTGCATTTACATTCTTTACTTTTTGCAAAGTAGAGCCTCTAGCTGAGCTTGCGTAGCTTAGTGTAGCTTCTCTAGTTATCTAGCCCTTGTGTGTGACTTAGAACATATCTTGCTAGTAACTAGAATTTGTAGGTGGCTTGCCTAACCTTAGTGCTAGTGCAAACTTGCTTTTCGCTGTGTTTTATTCTAATAAGTTTGTTAAGTATTGGTGTAGAAAATTTAATTAGGCTATTCACCCCCCCCCCCTCTAGCCATACCTAGACGTTTCAAGTGGTATCGAAGCTAGTACACCGTTCATAAGGCTTAACATCACACGGTGTTAAAATGGATCTTATCAACAACACCAAGAGGCCACCCAAGTTCGATGACACCGATTATAGCTATTGGAAGGCCTTGATGACCACCCATATCAAATCAATCAACCGGAAGGTATGGTTGGTGGTCGACAAGAAGTTTGAGGTGGTGAATGAAGAGGCACCCACCGCGGCCGAGGAGGAGAAGCTCCAAAATAATGACATTGCATTGAGTGTCATCCATGATGCAATCTCAAAAGAAGTCTTTGAGCAAATCAAGAACATTGAGAGTGCTCATGATGCATGGAAGAAGCTAGAAGAGTCTTATGAAGGGACTCAATCCATGAAGGGGGGCAAGGCATACATCTTGAAGGAGAAGTTTGCTAGCTTCAAGATGAAGGAAGATGAAAATGTGTCGGAGATGTTCAATAGGCTTGAGGTGCTTGTCAATGACCTCAAGTCACTTGGTGAGAAGATAGAGAACAAGGATTTCTCGTTCAAGTTCCTAAGAAGCCTTCCCTCAAGATTTGAGATGTTAGTCACTCTATTGGTGAGGAGTGGATTGGACACAATGACACCAAACCAAATTCTTGGTGAGGTGATTACTGATGACACCTTTAAAGAAGACAAAGACAAGATAAGAGAGAACAAGGAGAAGAAAGATGAGAAGAAGGATGAGAAGAAGAAGAGTGTGGCATTCAAAGCCACATCATCATCAAAGGGCAAAGCAAAGTATGAAGAGTCAAGCTATAATGAATTCTCTAGTGATAGTGATGATGATGAAGAAGAGAAGATGTCTCTATTTGTCAAGAAATTTGGCAAATTCATGAAGAAGAAAGGCTATAGAGCAAGAAGGAAGAAGAACTCTCACAAGTTCAATGATAAGGATAGAAGATGCTTCAAGTGCAATAGCAAGGACCATCTCATTGCAGATTGTCCTCATCATAGTGACAATGAAGATGAGAAGAAGGGCAAGAAGAAAGAGAAGAAAGAGAGCAAGATGACTCTCAAGAAGAGCAAGAAGGGAGGCTCTTATGTTGTCACTTGGGATAGTGATTCAAGTGATGATGATGACTCAAGTGATGATGAGAAGAGATCGAGCAAGAAGAAGGCTCTTGCAAGAATTGCTATGAAGAACAAGATCTCTCTCTTTTACACTCCCTCTACATGCTTCATGGCTCGGCCCACTAAGGTATAATCTGATGATAAAAGTGAATCTAGTGATGATGATGATGATGAACCCACTAAAGATGAATTAGTTGAAATGTTGGAAGATGCTAAAACTCACTTTAACGTCAAGAGAAAGGAGTGCAAAGCATTGCGAAAAGAGCTTCAAGCTCTCAAGCAATCCTTTGATGAGCTCAATGTTTCTCATGAGAGGCTAGAGAAAGCCCATGAGAAGCTTGGCAAAGCTCACTCTATGCTTGAAAAGGCTCACTCATCTCTTGTTGAGAAAAATGAGAAAGAGCATGTTCAAACAAGTAATATGGGAACAACTTGTGACATAATAAATGAATCTTTCTATGAACCCATCATCATCACCCCAACTAACCATTCTTGTAGCATTTCTAACTCTATCTCTTCTACTAGTGATGTTGTCACTTGTGATGCTTCACTAACGGTTGAGAATGAGAACCTTAAGAAGGAGGTTGGTAAGCTCACTCTAGTATTAGGCAATGCCTATGGTGGAGACGCCCGCTTGCTTAAGTGCTTGGGTAGCCAAAGGTTTTCTCTTTGCAAAGAGGGACTTGGCTATACCCCCAAGAAAGGCAAGGCGGCCTTTGCAACTCCAAAGCCTCGCTTTGTGAAGAGCAATGGCCGGTTTTGCTCTAGTTGCAAGCAAGTAGGGCATGATGAGCAACATTGCAAACTAAATCTAAGCAAGATAAAATTTACAAGTGCATCTATTCACTTTGATTCTAGTTATATTCTTACCAAGGGCAAGAAAGGTGTGATTGCTAAGTACATGGGTACTCCCAATGAGAGCTCAAAGAAGAAAGCTATTTGAGTACCTAAGTCGTTAGTCACTAACTTTGGAGGACCCAAACAACAATGGGTACCTAAAAATAATTGAATCTTTTGTAGGTCAATTATAAAGCCGGAGGGAGGCATTGGGTGCTTGATAGTGGGTGCACTCAACATATGACCAGAGATTCAAGAATGTTCAACTCTATCAAGCCAAATGATTACAATGGGATTGAATCTATCACATTTGGTGACAATGGCAAAGGCAAGGTAAAAGGGCTTGGTAAGATTGCTATATCAAATGACATGAGCATATCCAATGTGTTGCTAGTAGAGAGCTTGAACTTCAACTTGCTATCCGTAGCTCAACTTTGTGATCTTGGTTTTAAATGCATCTTTGGAGTTGATGATGTAGAGATCATAAGTATAGATGGCTCTAACTTGATATTCAAAGGATTTAGATATGAGAATCTATACTTCGTTGATTTCAATGCCAAAGAAACTCAATTGTCAACTTTCCTGCTATCCAAATCTAGCATGGGTTGGTTATGGCATAGAAGGCTTGGTCATGTTGGAATGAGGCAATTGAATAAGCTAGTCAAGCATGATCTAGTTAAAGGCTTGAAAGATGTGGTCTTTGAGAAAGATAATCTATGTAGCTCTTGTCAAGCCGGCAAACAAGTTGGAAATACTCACCCTAGTAAGAGCATGATGAGTACTTGCAAACAATTTGAGCTCTTGCACATGGACTTATTTGGACCAACCGCCTATACAAGCATTGGAGGAAACAAATATGTCTTTTTGATAGTTGATGATTTCACTAGATACACATGGGTATTCTTCTTGAGTGATAAGAGTGAAACATTTGATACATTCAAGATCTTTGTCAAGAGATGTCAAAATAAATTTGAAACAACTATCAAGAAAGTAAGAAGTGACAATGGTAGTGAGTTCAAGAATACAAGAGTTGATGAGCTTTGTGATGAATATGGAATCAAACATCAATTCTCGGCCAAGTATACACCTCAATCAAATGGCCTTGTTGATAGGAAGAATAGGACACTCATTGATATGGCAAGATCTATGCTTAGTGAATACAATGTGAGTGATTCTTTTTGGGCCGAAGCTATCAACACGGCTTGCTATTATAGCAACCGGCTCTATTGTCACAAGATGCTTGAGAAGACACCTTATGAGCTATTGAATGGAAGAAAGCCAAACATTGCATACTTTAGAGTATTTGGTTGCAAATGCTATATCTTGAAGAAAGGTGCAAGATTGAGCAAATTTGAGAAGAAATGTGATGAAGGTTTCCTACTTGGCTACTCAACTACAAGTAAAGCATATAGAGTATGGAATCTTACTCATGGCATAGTTGAGGAGGTACATGATGTGGAGTTTGATGAAACAAATGGATCTCAAGATGAGAATGACAACTATGATGATGTGAGAGGTGAACCATTGGCCAATGCAATGAAGAACATGGATATTGGGGACATTCGGCCAAAACAAGTGGATGATGAGCAAGATAGTGAAGATCAAGTGAATCCTTCATCCAATCTGCAACTCAATGACAATCAAGATAGTTCAACCTCTCCAACTCAAGATCAATAAGCTAGTTCATCATCTCTACCCAATTATCAACCAAGTACAAGCAATCAACTTCCAATACTCCAACCTACATTTATTGCCAAGGATCATCCCTTGGATCATATTATTGGAGATATCACTAGTGGTGTACAAACAAGATCAAGATTGGCTTCATTTTGTGAACACTACTCATTTGTGTCATCTATTGAGCCAACCAAGATTGAAGAAGCTTTGCAAGATATTGATTGGGTAAATGCTATGCATGAAGAGCTCAAAAATTTCACAAGAAATCAAGTTTGGGAGTTAGTTGAGAGACCAAAGAGCCACAATGTTATTGGCACTAGATGGGTCTTTCGCAATAAGCAAGATCAAGATGGAATAGTGGTGAGAAACAAAGCAAGACTAGTTGCACAAGGATACACTCAAGTAGAGGGTCTTGACTTTGGAGAAACATATGCACCGGTGGCAAGGCTAGAAGCAATAAGAATTCTATTAGCTTATGCTTGCGCTCACAACATCAAGCTCTATCAAATGGATGTGAAGAGTGCATTTCTCAATGGGTACATCAATGAATTGGTATATGTTAAACAACCACCCGGTTTTGAAGATGACAAGAAACCCAACCATGTGTACAAGCTAAAGAAGACATTATATGGCTTGAAGAAAGCTCCTAGAGCATGGTATGAGAGGTTGAGGGACTTTCTCCTCTCTAAGGGATTCATTATGGGCAAGGTTGATACTACCCTATTCACCAAGAAGATTGGGAAAGACTTGTTTGTGTTGCAAATATATGTGGATGACATTATCTTTGGGTCAACCAATCAAGAGTTTTGTGAAGAGTTTGGCACCATGATGGCCAAAGAATTTGAGATGTCTATGCTTTGAGAGCTTAGTTACTTCCTTGGTCTTCAAGTCAAGCAAATGAAGAATGGGACATTTGTTAGTCAAGGCAAGTAAATCAAGGACATGCTCAAGAAGTTCAATCTAGATGAAGCAAAGTCTATTAGTACACCCATGGGAACAAATGGAAATTTGGATGGTGATGCTAGTGGCAACATGGTAGATCAAAAGCTATATAGATCAATGATTGGTAGCTTGCTCTATGTGACCTCATCAAGACCGGATGTCATGTTTAGTGTATGCATGTGTGCAAGGTTTCAAGCATCTCCTAGAGAGAGTCATTTGAAAGCCACAAAGAGGATATTGAGATATTTGAAGCATACACCTAATGTTGGGTTGTGGTATCCTAAAGGATCAAACTTTGAGTTACTTGGATACTCCAACTCGGACTATGCGGGTTGCAATATAGAAAGGAAAAGCACATCGGCACTTGTCAATTGCTTGGAAGATCACTAGTCTCATGGTCATCAAAGAAGCAAAATAGTGTGGCACTCTCTACCGCCGAAGCCGAGTATATTAGTGCGGGGAGTTGTTGTGCACAAATACTTTGGATGAGTGCTACTTTTAATGACTTTGGAGTCAAATTCAAGCAAGTGCCTTTGCTATGTGACAATGAAAGTGCAATCAAGCTCACCAACAATCCGGTTCAACACTCAAGAACAAAGCATATTGATGTCCGCCATCATTTTATTAGAGATCATCAATTGAAAGGGGACATTTCTATCACTAGTGTTGGCACCGAAGATCAATTGGCCGATATCTTTACCAAGCCACTAGATGAGAAAAGGTTTTGCAAGCTAAGAAATGAGTTGAACATACTTGGTTTCTCTAACATGAGTTGATGCACCCCCACTTATATGACATCCCTCTACTCCAACAAATGCAAGGTACAAGTTAATTGAAAGCATCCATGCATACTTTGCTAGGACTTGTGTAGAGCATATAGACATCACTCATGCTTCTAGGCTCATTCATGAAAAATAAAATGTCTTTTATTCTTATATGATGCCACTATAGCTTCTATGAGTTATATCATCTAGTGGTAGCATATGACATGTTGATGTGCTTCCAATCCTAGTGTTTGATCTATGACTATGAATCTAAAATGTTTAATTCAACATGGTCAAGATAACCATCTTAGCATGCGTGAAGAAGCTTGTCCATGGTTCAAACTGAATTAAATATTTTGGACAAGTGATCTAGATCAAACCAAAGTTGAAAACAATCTTTCACCCTTTCTCACTCTAAGGTGGAGTAAAACTTGAATATCTATAATCGGTCCCACCTTTTTGTGTCAATTGGATGTCAAAGGGGGAGAGAATTGTGAAAAGATATAAAATTGACCAAAGGGGGGTAATCAAAAGATAAAGGGGAAAATGAAACATCAATTTTGAAAAGAACACACAAATAGGGGGAGCAAGATCATGAACACTTTGTTGCATTTGAATGCTTCCATTCTCATATGTATTGTTGCACAATTACTTTAAATTCAAAATACATGCTTGTGTGGTGTTTTCTAGTGATCCAAAATTATTGATGATTGATCAACTAGCATGCATAGGTTGATTAGCTTTGACCCTTATAAGTTTCAAGTAATCTCTAGAAACCTTGCTATTATTGTTGATCTCACGAGGTTATCTAGTTGTTATTTCAAGTGGTGTCTATCTAATCATGGTGCTAAGGGTGATCATAAATTCCGCACTCCGATGGTATCACGCTTTAAAGGTCTACTCTTAAAACCTTAGCATCATTTGGTAGCCATTTCCTCTCCCACATTGCCTATCTATGCATAAGTGTTATACTTGAACCAAACTCTAGAAGCACATATGTAGGGGGAGCTAATAACTACCAAAACCAAATTTGTGTGACTTGTCCAAATCTAAAGATCTTTGATTAAAATGCTTGGACAAGCAACTCAAGTTCAAAATAATTATATTTCATATCTTTTTGAAAAGGTTGTCATCAATTACCAAAAGGGGGGAGATTGAGAGTTCCCTTGTGTTTGGTTTTGAGTAATTGATGAAACCTACCTAAGTACTAACCTTGATCTCTAAGTGTGAATCATGAGATAGGTTGGTACATGCCATGTGATGGAGCAAGGTGGATCAAGTGAGGATGGCACAAGCTCTTGCATGGTGGTGGAAAGGAAAATGGTGTGAAGGCAAAGGTGAATTGCTAGGAACCATTTTTTTGGTTTAGGGATCAAGACATCATAGAGGATGTGATCACATTTAGGATAGATAGCCGTACTATCGAGGAGGGAGCTCTTGCGAATGATTACGGTTATCATGTGCCACTAGATTCATTGCATTGCATTTAAAATCAATTGAACTAGTGAGAACAACCAACTAATTCCAAGATAATTGTGAACTAAAAGCTAACACACGTGCACAAAGTGTTGGGATCACTTAGTGTTGGCTCTTGGAAGCTTGGAGAAGATGGAGGAGTTGTTTTGGGCAGCAGAAAGCAGTCCGGACGCAGGATCCAGACGCTAATGGTCTGACCAACCGGACCATCGTGTGTGCGTCCGGTGGCATACCCTAGCTGGCTCGGCTGAAAAGAAGGGTCCGGACGCATTCTTTGGTTCGGACGCAGGCTGATGGTCCGAACATGAACCGGACACAGGTCCGGAGGTGCTGGCTGCTCGGGGCTGCTCTAGAGTGCTCGGGAAAATATTTCTAGACCCATGAACAGGAGAGTCTGGACGCTACTGTTGTAAGCGACTGGAGCTACGTGGCGCCGTGCAGTGCGAGCAGGAAAGAGCTGTTTGAATCGGCATGCAACCGGACACTGGCGTGATGGTCCGGACCGCGCGGTGCGCGCGACCGGAGGCTGCGTCCGGAGGTGAAACAGAGGAGACTTCTCTGTGTGTGGGGGCATCCGGACGCTGTTGATGGTCCGAACCCCCACTGTTTTTTGCGTCCGGAGGTGGCACAGAGAGCCTGTTTTGAGGGCAAACGGCTAGTGTGTGAGTGTGAGCTATATAAGGTGGTATGTCGGCCCTTGGGGCACTCTCTTGCACTTCTACTTCACTCATACACTTGTGCTTGCTTGAGAAGCTCCACCACTCACTTCTCACAACATATTTGACATATTCATGAGAGATTGAGTGAATCCAAGTGCATTGCTTATTGATTGCATACTAGTGGCACTTGGTGATCGTCGTCATCGTGGAAGCTCTTGTTATTCTTGGAGATTGCCATCTCCTAGACGACTTGGTGCGATGAGGATCGTTGAGCGGAGGAAGGTGATTGTCCCCGGCTCCGATCAGTGGATTGTGAGGGGTTCTTGAGTCTTCCCCGCGGGAGTTCGCGAAAGACATCTCTAGTGGATTGTGCGTGACTTGTGGATCCCTATCTTGTGTTGGTTTTGCGGCACCCGGTGACGGGTTTGGCGTGTGATGACAATTAGCGTGTGAACCTCCAAGTAGGTGAATCGTCACAATGAGGACTAGCTTGTTGGCAAACAAGTGAACCTTGGTAAAAAATATTGTGTCTCATTGTCTCTCTACCGAGGATTCATCTTGTGATTGATTGGTTATCTATTGGTTCATCTCTTCTCGTTGGTATAACCTTTCTAATTCTAGCTTTGCATTTACATTCTTTACTTTTTGCAAAGTAGAGCCTCTAGCTGAGCTTGCGTAGCTTAGTGTAGCTTCTCTAGTTATCTAGCCCTTGTGTGTGACTTAGAACATATCTTGCTAGTAACTAGAATTTGTAGGTGGCTTGCCTAACCTTAGTGCTAGTGCAAACTTGATTTTCGCCGTGTTTTATTCTAACAAGTTTGTTAAGTATTGGTGTAGAAAATTTAATTAGGCTATTCACCCCCCCCCTCTAGCCATATCTAGACCTTTCAGAGTGCCACATAGGAGCGGCACACATCTACCTAGTTTTTAGGAAATAGTAGATTTATCCTGCAATCTATGTACTGCTTGTGTTTATACATCAGTTAACTCAATAGTTATGTTAGCGTCGATTGTAACTATAAAAAATACTCTTGTTTATAGACATGATGTATGGATATAATATATATATTCTGTATGTTCAGTAAGGTATTAAGGGCCCAGCTAAATTAGTAAATATTGTAAAAATCAAATGTAACTCTTTCCAACACTGTCGCTATATGTATGATGCCCTAGGAATCAAAATTGTAACTGTCAAATTGTTGAGTAACCCAACACCAACAAAAGGATAATCAAAGACGGATTATATATCGGGAATCAAAACTGTAACCGTCGAATTGCTTAGTAATCTGACACCGACAAAAGGAACATCAAAGAGGAATTATATATTGCAAGACAATGACCATGCCCTATGACCTGGCGGTTCATATGGCGAGGTGGTGATGGCATACACCTCGATGCAGACGGGTCGAGTGAGAATGCGGCGATAGACTTGCCAACATGCAGACAGGTCGTTGTGCAAGGCAACGATGATTGTGGCCACTACAAAGGTGGTTCATTATGCTACAGGCCGGATGGTGATGTTTGCCTCTACACAGATGGCTCAGTGACCAAAGCGACATTATTGAGGGTCCATCACCATCCATTGGTTACTGTCGAGGTCGAAATTCGACTGCGATGGGGGATACGGGGTTACAATGCGGTTGTGATAGGTCTACTATAGTAGTTCTACCTACCCGCCCTATCATCGGAAGCCGCACAGCCGCTCGTCAGGGACGTGTAGTGGCCCGCTCGCTAGCATTCCCCACTCCGCCACTCGCAGTGTCAAGCTCTGCGTCGGCGATCCTCCATTTATCCAAACATCAAGTACATGTTGCACTTGAAAACACATGTTGCAAACGTACATTTCATATGTTTTAGAGGTATGTTGCAAGTTTTTCATGTGAACGTTGATCGAGATGTTGCATATGTTGTAAGGGTTGTACAATATATTGCAAATGTTCATTCCAAATGTTTGATATGTTTTTCCAGACGTATATTGCAAGTGTGTTTATTTTGATATTGCATATGTTTCACATACTTATGTTGCAAGTGTGTTTTATCTGATGTTGCTTATGCTTTACAATAGTTTTAAGTGTTTTTGCAAGTGTTCGAGATTCATTATTCAAGTGTTTCATCTTTCTTCGGACGTGTGTTGCATCTCCCACCTCGCTTTCTGCTGCCTCACCTCAGTGTCTCCTTCTCCTCCTAGCGTCGGCTAGGCATCCGCCCCTCCCCCTCTTCTCGATGCTAGTGATGTTCAGGGCAACGCGGGTCGAGCATGGGCACGAGAAACGCTCTTCAGGCGCGGGCGTCTAGACATCTGGGCACTAGCAAGCGCATTCATACAATGCTATAACTATGGATATGACAACACAAATGCTCTATGCCAAGCGTTTGATGCTCCCGAAAACAACCAATGGACTCTAGGATTGGACAACCATTTTTTCCTAGCTAATTCTTGTCCACTCATTTATTAGACTCACCGACACCGGCTCCTGCCCCTGTCTCTTTTTCAAACTCCTCTCATGCTCACCTAGTGAACCGCACAACCAGTTCAATCATCCCCATCCTCCTCTCACATTCACAAGGCACGAGGCGCTATTGTTTGTGTCTCCTGATGCGATTGCTTTGGCAGTGGGTTGCAGGGGCGACAACTATCTGAATGTTGCGCCTAATACTGTGGCTCTACATGCTCGCAACAACTGCGCGTCGTCACCGCAAGATGTGTTTGTCGCGTCGCCCTAAATGGGGCAACCAGACAATTCAGAGGCGTTCTCGGACATCATGTTGGGCTACACCAACCCCATGCTCATGGTCGAGGACATCGATGATAGGTTCAAGCACTACCTAGAGGCTAGAGCACCTCACGCTGCCCGTTGCACTATTGACAACCTCCTCCTCCTCGTCGTCTCTCTCTCTCTCTCATGTTGACGGACTGCACCAGAGCTCCGCTTGCTAGCTACCGTAGTTTGCCACTAGGTAGGCCATGAGTGCCAGGGGTGCCGGTTTTAGGAATTTCAGGCATATGTTTCAAGTGTTTCATTTGGATGTTGTGTATGTTTCAGTGGATATATAAACATGTTGTTTGCTTATGTCTAAGTGTTTCAGGTGTTTTATACGTATGTTTCAAACATTCATCAGGATGTTGTAGAAGTATAACCAGATATTTCATAACATGCATATTGCAAACATATGTTTCAAATGTTTCATACGTACATAGCAAGTGTTTCATCGATGTTGTAAAACTATATCTGGATTTTGCGTATGTTTACAATAGCTTTCAAGTGTTTTCAGATGTTTTTGCAAGTGTTTTAGATATGTAGCAATTATTACATGTATTTCGGACGTATGTGTAAGTATTTTATCTAGATGTTTCAAAAGTACATTTAGTGTTGTATATGTACGTATCTTGTACAGGGCGAACGTAGATGTTCGGACAAGGAAAGCGGAGAGGGCGTGAGCATTCCCTACATGGGGTCAGATGATACAGGCCCCGCGTTGGCGCGCAAAACGAGGTGCAGGTGCGGGTGTCTGGACGCGCGCGTCCGTGCAGACATCCGCTAGCACTGCCAATAAAACAAAGTTTATTTTTGGGTTTGTGAGATAGATGCGAGGGAGCTAAAATTCTTTCAAGAAAAAAGGGCAAACAATTGGTGAAATGCTTCTGATTGACAGAAAACTGCCAATGCTCTATAGATGTGGTTTATCTACCTTGAAGGAAATAAAATATTAATCAGGCGAATGGATTGCACAGTTGATATGCACCATTCTTCTTCAGGAACTTTAAACTGAGACATTTGTCTGGTCACTTGTACAAAAAATGGACCCATCATTTACCGACAGACACTTGAGTGTTTAGAGTCGAATTCACAATTTAAGTATGTTTGTTGATTTGTCTAATTTCTGCAAAATTTCTCTGTCTGATGCGGCAAAGAGATATAAATCAGACCTTACCTGGGTAGTCAGATGTAGCAAAAGATTGTAAGAAGCTCAATAAGGCTAAACCGAAAGCCAATAGCTTCATGCTTTCTGAAAGTATCCTCTATGTGCTTTGCTTTTTAGAAACAGAAGCACTGAATCTGTTTGCTTGATAGAGAGGAAGCAATTCAGTAAACCAAACAGAAAACAAAGATGAACTCGTTAAAAAAAAAAAGAAAACAAAGATGAAGTATGACTCTATATAAAAAAAAGAAAACAAAGAAGAAGGTGATCCATACTTGTATATATGTGAACATACAAGGAAGAGTGGCAGGATTCAGGAACTTACCAATAGGGGGACATCCGGACATGCATGCATCTGGTAAAAGCGCTTCTATCTTCTTACGGCTCTCGTCACTTGGCTTCAGTTTTCTTATAGAATGGAAGAGAACTGAGCTAAGGGAGAGGTGCAGAGAGCTTACTCTGCAATATTTACAGTTTTCTTGAGCCACCTGCCGGAGACTCATTCAGTTGAATTGGTAAAACTCTTTAGAGCTGTCGCTGACGATTACTTCAGTCCATTTAATTCAATTGCATCTTAAGACTGATTCTACCAATCTGTTGGTCTAGTTCTGTACACTGATAGGTTCTGTCGGTTTCATTTTCATATGCTATTTGTGCCATATTTTATCACTAAACAGCTAGTGCTAGTACTTGCGCCATATTTTGCCGACGGAAAGAGTATATTAATATATGTGATGACTCAAGGTGTGGAAAAATGACAGTAAAGGAGTGTAGAAAATACAGGTTTTGGTGTGTGACGGTGACTCTTGGTTCGTCAGATAGACGATTCTGCAGATGGTGCAGGTAGGGATGTTTTTCCTTTGCACATGAGAATTTCGATGGACAGAAAAGGAGTGTAGAAATTTCTGTGGACGGGAAGAGGCCACGCTCGTTGGTCCTGCCGAGCTACTGAAGGCTGAATCAGCGGTAGAGAGTAGAGACTTTTAACCGGGGAGGTTGTCCGGAGGACGGTGACCTTGGAAGCTCGGAGGTACGGCCGTCGAGGATGCGGCTGGTAGCTCTGCAAGGACGTTGGTGAGATGGCGACAGCGCGCGCGCGGTCCACGAACCTTTAACTTCTGATACATATTCTTCTCTTGAAAGAATAGAATCATGGATTGATGAACGCTCAAATGAAAGCAAACTCATCATCATTTCTTTGCTTTCGCTGGATAAAACTTCCTCACATTGTACGAAATTGTTGAACTGCGGCAGATCGGTCTGATTAGTTTGCATTGCATGCAAGGTCCTGGTATGATCCGATCAATAGGAAAAGGTATGGCAAGATTGCTAGATCCACGCAATAAGGATAAAGTTTTACTACTCATAGTTTTATTATTTAAATAATAGACTTCTCATGCTATATAAAAAGCGGCTGTTGTTATATTTATAGGCTTTCACGCACCCCGACGATTTGAATTTGCCGGCAACAATTGTAATAACAACGAAACACATCAGGCGTTATAGTTTTTTCGAAACAAAGAAAAACTCTAGTCTTTAAATACTCCGTTCCAAATTATAAGATATTCTAAAAATCTTAGAGAATCAAAGTATCTTAAGTTGGACCAATAATTATAGAGAAAATTATAAAGATTTATAACATCAAATAGTCATATTATAAAAATATAATTAATAAAGAATAGTTGGCATCATAAATATTATTATATCATCATATAAGTTTGGTCAAAGTTGAGATATTTTGACTCTCTAATATTTTTATGATATCTTATAATTTAAGATGGAGAGAGTAGGTTTGTGGGCTTTAATAAAATTGTGATTTTTTGATGCTGCAGTTTTCAGAATATGCAACATGCAAAGAGGTTGGGCCGCTCTCGGCAAACCGGCGCCGCGGGAGTTTGGCAGTTTGCTCTCCTTGCAAACCGGCAGCGCACTCGGCTGCCATGGGCTTCGGCAGGCTGGGCCAAGACTAGGCGCGGCCGCGCTTGTGCCACCTCCCGCCGCCGTGCCTCCGGAATTGGTCAGCCCCCGACGTCCTCTGCTGTGCTTTAGTTCGTAGGTTGAAGTCTGCTCAAAAAAAAAAAGTTCGTAGGTTGAAGAAGATGGGAAACCCATGACCCAAATGAACAGTGACGCACAATAATTCTAGGATGTGGGTTGATTTGTGAAATTTCTAGGATTCCCACGGCAAAGTGTGTTTTTCTGTTTCTGTTATCCTTTTCTTTTATGCATAAATAGGCTGAAAACTCCTAAAATGTGTAGAAAAATCCTAAAATGATAAATTCAGTTCCAGCTCACAGCAGTTTTTTCAAACACCAACAGTCCAACCAAACAACCTAAAGTAAAGATGACAAATGTGATGTCATTGGACAAGGTATATATATATAATTATGTCACCATGGGCAGTTACACCATTATGACTAATATGAACCAAAAAATTGAACAAAAAAAATTCGCAACCAAACCAATGCGGCATGGTTGTGTGCTCTGCGCTGTGCCACACCCTGACACCCATCTACAATCTATCTTAATTATGTACACATTAATCTTTTCTCTGCTTCTCTCTTAACAATAGTACTTTCCATGCTAATTAACCCTGAGAGCTACTACGCTCCTCTCTCTTTGACGTAGCTGGACGTCCTCCGGTGCCGCCGCAGCGCGCTAATGTGCGGCCCGAGTTCGCTGCCGGCCCGGTGGTGCAGCACCACGTCAGCGTGGACCGCTGAGTTGGGGAACTTCTGCCGGTGCCGGTCCTGATGGCTCTGGTGGTGCTTCTCCTCCACCTTCGTCTCTATCGTCACGTCGACCTTCTCCCCGTCAACAACCTTGCCTACGCCGCCGCCGCCGTTGCTCTTGCCGTTGCCATCTTCCACGACGACGGTGAACACGAACGGGGCGATCTGGAGGTAGTCGTCCATGACCAGAATGGGCTCCAGTGCCTGGACCACCTCCCTCATGGTGGGCCTAGACTTCGGGTTCTGGCTGAGGCACTTGTACGCCACCACGGCGGCGCGTTCGGACCCTCGGCACGAGTACTGGCACTCCATGGCCGGGTCCATGACCCGGTAGAGCTTATCGGGCTTCTTGAGGTACGGCCTGGCCCAGTCCACCAGGCTCTGCTCCCTGGGCCGCCGAGCCCGATCGACGGACCGACGGCCCGTCAGGAGCTCCAGCAGCACTACCCCGAAGCTGTAGACGTCGCTCTTGGCAGTGAGGTGGCCCGTCATGATGTACTCTGGCGCCGCGTATCCGTTCGTCCCCATCACACGTGTTGTGACATGGGTCGCGTCGCCCTGCGGCCCATCCTTGGCGAGCCCAAAGTCCGACAACTTGGTGTTGTAGTCCTGAAAATCCAAAGGAGCAGATTGAGTTAGGCAAAAAGATCGCATTCGTTCTTAGGTGACAATTACAGCGTAGTACTGCATGCTTGGATGCCAAGACAACGCCCCGGGACCCTCTCAGATCGACTATCAGTGTCAGCATCAAGCTGTTTATTAAGCTATACTAGCAGTGCTTTGATTCCAAGAAAAATAATGCAGTACGGATGAGGCAGCTGTTGAAGATTCTTTTAATTTTAATTGTCAATGTATCCATTAATTTTTTTTAGGAAGTACGTACTGTAGTAGACTACATGAGCTGGAATGTACAGGAATTGGGCATCCACGAAACTTCCAAGTTGCAATCATGCCGGGAGCTGGTCTTGTATATCGAAACCAGACCAGGCGACTTTGACATCCACCTCCTATGGACGATTCAGGGTCAACTCTCGAGAGAGAAGTGGATTTGTACTTGAGGTTTTTATATGAAATTTCCGTAGCGAATGAATTTTCTGGTTTTGTGAAGCCAGCAGGCAGGTGTACGTCGTCACTATCTTTTTCTACAGGTACGCAAGAGCTGCCGTGGAAAGCAGCGAGCCGTATGCGTCCGAAAAGACCATGCTTTTCCTAGCGTCGAAAGTCGAAACTACCAGCCACTAGACTCCAGTGCATGTAAGCGCGACGAAAACGTGGCTCCGGGATCGCTCACCTTGTCAAGCAGGATGTTGGAGGCCTTGAAGTCCCGGTAGATCACCGGCGTGTCTGCGTCGTGGAGGAAGGCGAGGCCCTTGGCCGCGCCGACGGCGATCTTCATCCTCCTCATCCATGGCATAGAGCCGTCCAGACCTGCAGTCAGTGGCAGAACCAATATGAATTTCCAAATGAAGAGCTAGCTAGCGTTTGTTAAAAAAAAAACTACTACTGTACTCACTTTTGAAGAGGTGCTTCTCGAGGCTCTGGTTGCACATGTACTCGTACACGAGCATCCGGTGCTGGTCCTCATAGCAGTAACCGACGAGCTTAACGAGGTTATGATGACGTAGCTGGCCAAGGAAGAAGACCTCAGCGAGCCACTCCCGGTGGCCCTGCGTGCCACAGTCAAGGTCGAGGTACTTAACAGCCACGTCCTGCGGCTCGTCGAGGCCCGGGCGGAGGCCGGCGTCGAGACGGCCTCTGTATACGGGGCCGAACCCGCCGGAGCCGAGGTAGTTGGCGCGGGAGAAGCTGGCCGTGACGGCCCTCAGCTCGGCGTAGGTGAAGGCGTGTAGGTTGGAGCCGGAGAGTGTCAGGGATAGGTCTTCGGGTGAGAGTGTCCCGCCGGAGGAGCTCAGGCTCGACAGCGACACCCGCGACGCCGACGACGAGGATGACGACGGTAGCAGCAGGAGCCGCTCTCGGTCTCTCGTCCTGCCCCTCGTCCTCCGCGGTGGCGGCGGCGATGGCACGTCGTCGTCCTCGCCTGGAACTGCGCCGCCGCTCACGCAGCAGAGCAGCGACCTCCACGGCTGCGTCGTCGCAGACATCGATCGGCGATCAAGTCCAGGAACTAGTGGAGGCGAATGCGCTTTGGTTAGTTCGTTGCTTTTGCTCGATTGCTTGCGGCGGCTAGCTGCGGAGTCAGTCGGAGAAGAGAATCGGCCGGCGGTGAGAGGGGAGGGAAAGTACGGCTGGAAGAGAGCTGAGACAGCACGCGCGGCTAGTGGCGTATATATAGGGGCTGGTCGTCCAACCAAGCGTGCGGCGTCCTAACGGAACGGAGCGTTTCCCTGCGTGTGCCCTGACCCTGTCGCTGGTAAACGCAGAAAAACCACGGGGCCGCGGAAACGGCGTCAGAACCCCCGGGCAAACAGGCTATTCTCGAAGTGGAAGGAAGCGGAGGTGGTTGAGTTGTTGAGCGCCCCCTGCTTTTGGACCCGCGGACGGACACCGGCACGGGCAGGGGCTGGGTGAAAGCTGAAATCAGCCGCCGCGGACGCGGGACGCCTCGTCGTCCCGCACGGTTTGGGAGCCACACGGGCGAGGCCCGAGTGTGGAATACGCGACGCTGACCGGTGAACGCAGCTCGCAGCGGGCGCACGCGTCACGTTTTTTTTTTTTTTTTGCCTCATCGGCGAGTCCGTCGGCGTTACGTGACGCCGATGAGGAGGACGTGACGTGACAAGGCGTGAGTGCGCGCGGTAACAGGTCGGTTTCTTACACGGGGAGATCCGGCCGATCCGAGGTTGCTTATAACGAAATCACGCGTGGTACATGCCATGCCATGCCATGCCCGGGGATTTTTGTTATTGTTTATTTATTTATTACCCATGGCCCATGGGCAAACAAAGCGACTGCTCAGTCAGACCATATACTATGCGAGAAATCTGCACGAGTATTTTATAATCATTGCTCAAGTAGCTTTCTTGCTGGTGCTCCTCTTTCTCTTGTTTCAGTTATTGTCAGGGGTGGCCCGAGGTTGCTATGACTAATCCTCTGTTTCGGCAGGAAATGAAATGTAGCTGTAGAAGCCTACTCCTACATACTAGAAGCTACGGATGCAAGGTGCTGCCAGAAAACCCTTAGCAACGCATGCATCAGATTCCTGCAGAGATCTTCTTCCACCCACGCAATACTAGTACTAGTATACGCCCCCGGTCCAGCGACTTGTAGTAGTAAACGGCACACACGACGATCCTTCCCCACCCTCTCTCTCTCTCTCTCTCTCTCTCTCTCTTCTCTTCTCTTCTCTTCAATCATGGTCGACATCTCTCTCAATCATACTAATGCTGTGCGGACAGAGGGTTCGCACGTACGCCCTGATGAGCAGCAGCCTGCTGGCTGTCTGAGCTCAACCTTCCCCGGCTGGAACGTACGTAGAATACAGTAATCCATATATGTATCCACAGGCCGGCCGATGTCAGGAGATAAGGGTGGTTCGTTCAGGACATGGCGCAGCCAGAGCCGTGTGTCTTCGGTTGCACTGGCACCTCAATTATGGTTGTTCGTGGAACACGACTGCGAGCCTTGCCAAGGATCGTGGCCTCCAGATTTAGCTGCTGGCTGACCGGGACTCAGCGTAGCTGTCGTGTTTATCAGTTTGGAATCTCTGAAAAACTAATGTCGGGATCAGATTATTCGACTCCATTGCCATGCCGATTATTCTAGCAGCAGCAGCATCCTGCCTCTTGCTCCGTAAGATTAGTTTACTACACGTACCGTCTTATTAGTCTGAATGAATTCCGATTGCTTCTGGTTTCTGCTGCCAAGGGAAAATAAAATGTATCGAGCAGCTTGTTCCTAGGGGACAAGAAACGACGACGGTTTGATGATGGAAATGGAAGCTCACAGTCGTCTCATCCGTGACGAAATCAATCGGTGTTGAACATTCTGCTTCTGCTTCTGCATGCCGTGCCGTGCCGTTGTGACGCGCATATATGCAGTTGAAGCATCAACGTTGGGGTTCGTCAGACTTCCTGACAAATGATCTCCTCTCTCTCTCTCTCGTCTGGTTCTTTAAGTAAGTGATATATAGGGAATCAGAAAAGGTTTCGATCTGGTGTGAGCTGACATGTTACCCTCTCTTTCGGGAAGTGGTGGTTCAAACGTTTTGTGCGCAATTGGGTGGTAAACAATACTACTCCTAGTCTCCTACACTGAGGGTGTTGTTTATCTCCCGATGCCAGCAAATTGGAAAAAGGGATAAAAATACATTGTGGGTCCTTGAGCTTGGGTCGGAATGTTTTTTTAAAAGATTTTTATTAAATTCCAAAATGCGCATCTATAATTTTCAAACTTATTATTATTATTATATCATATAACATCCAGATCATCCAAACATAGTTAATCCATCTACGTGACATGCTATTGCAAGATAACATTCAGCAAAATGTGTGTGCCACGTACCGGCCGGCCTCATCTCTCTCTCCCCCTACTGGTATGCGGACTCCACATGTGAGTGACATGTCATCATGCAATCAAAATGCTGCATACACAGAATAACTCAATTTATGGTGATTTCAATCTCACATGACATTTGGGGTGGAGGATTGAAGGACTGTAGCCCAGAACGTATATTTGGTTCGAGCACCGGCAATGGCGAGACACCTACCCGGTCAGTCAGTCAGCGTTCCAAACAGCCAACCGGCGGAGCAAATGACAAGGCGGTTCACTATCACTGACCTTTGAATTAGGCTTTTTTTTCGAAGAATTGGATTAGGCTTAAGCTCCCTCATAAAACCAAGCTGTTACTAGCTAGTACCGTACATTGTAGTGTTTCAAATACCACGACCGAATTATTCGTCAACACATGGTGATTTTTTTTGCTCCCGAAAACATAAATAAATCAGCGACAGGGCAGTGGAATTCAAGATGCCCGAGGCGACCAGCAGCCGGCCGGCCACGGCCAGCCAGGTACCCAGGTCGCAGCTCGCCCGGCCTAGGCAGGCGCACGCATTTTCTCGGGTGCTGCCGCTGCCCCTGTCCCTGCGCACGCACGCTGGCAGATCCATTGTAACCTACCGGGCAATGGCAATCATGGGGATGGGATGGGGGGTCACACGGACCGCGCGCCGATCGGCCGGCCCGAGAGCGGAAAGCGACGCCACGCCGCCGCTGACCCCACGCCCCATCGAGCAGGCGAGCACGAGCACGCATCCGCCTCCGCGCCGCGCCTCGTGCTGGGGTTTGCCGCGAAAAAACGTGCCGAAATGGGCGTTGTTCGATGACCGCGACCCTGTTTTCCGGTCAGGAGCTTCGCCGCGCACACCAGGTTCCCATACCAGCACTACTCACGCATGCATGCCACTGCTACAACACTCCCTTTCACAACCTCTCTCCAGTCTCCAGAAACAGAACATTATGGAATACTATACTACTAGTACTAGTCTTCCAATACAATCAGGGACACCGTTTTGCTCCTTTTTTTCCCCTCTTTGAATACGGTAGCGCTAATAACTAAATCTGACTTGAAAATATTGAACAATACTCAACGGTATCCAGTACTAGTGAGCAGTATGTATTAGCATCATGCATGATATTGAATAATACTGACACACAATTACTGAATTGAGCTGTTTTTTTTCAGTATAATAGTTTAGTGTAGTATAAAATTAATCAGTCTACATCTAGAGCGTAGAATATAGCTATATAAGAAGAGAAAGACAAATTATTTTTAGATAATGGAAGCTCGTCTCTTGTAATTAATTTGCAAAAGGATACAAGAAGAAATTCGCCATCTAGCAAGCACGATAAAAATGCGGTAGCAGCGATACATATTTGGATCGAGCCAGCTTTATAAAATTAGGGTTTACCTTCGGAAAAAAAAAAACGTCGACAACGAAGATCGAATAGAACGTATTGAAGCGAAAAACCATTCCGTATATGAAAAAAAACGTGGGAAATAATAAAATATTAATGCAACGATTCTTAAAACAAAAAAGTTGGTGCAACGACCGTGATGCTTAAGCTAGCCGTAGATGAATATGATGATTACGGTGCGTGCATGAACATGACAGTTGACCGGGCCCTATGCATAAGCGAATACAATTTGCTCTTGTTGGTTTGGGCTTCATTAATCTGAGCACTGCTGCCATTTTTTTTTCCTCTTGGCAAATTGGCAACAGAGAGTGGCAAATGGCAAATGATAAATTTTTGTTCTTTTGTCATTTTTTGTCTTACATGTTTGGATCCATTTGTCAAAAAATAGCAATTTTTTTACTCTTTTGCTAATTTATCAAGAGAATCTAAACACTCCCTATATACAGGGAACCAATCAACTCTATTTTGCATTATTGGAGCCTCGAGAAGGAGACATTCCAATTTGGGACCTTCTCGACTGCTACTCTGCTATAGTGACGTACGGGGGCTGATGATCGCCATGGCTTCTCGTCGCCTGCACTGCATGTAGCCAGCAGACAAAAATCCAAACTAGTAGTCGTCGGTCGCAACGGCAGGGGTCCACGTGCCAGCTGTCACTAGTGCACGCGCCATTGTAGGGCTCGTTCTTGTGGATGGCGGTGGTGTGCAGAGTTTCAAGGTGTGCGTTGCGTTGCGTTGCGTTGATTGACCATCGTGCTAATTTCGATCCCGTGATCGTATCGTCCTTCTTCCCAAATCCCAAGAGGAAAAATTGAAAATGTCTCGCATTTTGATTAGTTTGTTTATGCGCGATCGAGATATTTTGCAAATCGATCGATATCATCATTCTGTAGCAGATCGAGAGACGGCTCGTTGCTGTAGACTGTACGTATAGCAAATGGGGCCTTGGAAGAATTTATATATATATGCTGTGACAATCACAGCACACTGATTAGAATTTATTCTGTTTTTATTTCCGAACAAAAATCTTACGGTAGTCGTCGCTTCATCCGTGCTGACTTCACTGATGAGCTGAGTCGCAGCCAAAAGCTAGCACTGCCTTGTTGGAAATTCCATCCAGGTTCCTGTACGCGACGTTGCCACCAGCTTCGGGAGTTTTTGGGTTTCATGGACTCGGAGATTCGTGTGCAGCAATCACCTCACCAAACCTGAAAGCAACACCAGCTAGCAAAGTGGAAAAGCCGGTTCGACGACAAGGTGAGAACTGAGGAAGTGTTTACAGGGACTACTAGCTAATTGGATGGCACGAATCAGTGGTGCTGAAAAATCTGATTTGAAATTATCCATCTTTTTCACTACCATATATCCCATATACGGAGAAAATTTAAGGAGGGTTTTTTGTATTTCTCTCGTTCTCTGATGTATTATATTCTTGATTCTCTTGTGTTTCCTATTCTTGTGGTGTTAAGAATGACACGAATACTGATGACTAATAGACACTCACTGTTATTATTATCCTTTTCTATTTAAATAAATTTAGTTATATATTAATGGAGTGGGTATGCCTTATTGTGAAAGCAATGTAATAAAGTTACAAACACGTTATCAAGGATTACAGGATTTTGTTTGCCTGTACGTTGACATGGAACAAGGCCCATCTAGTAGAAAGAATATGAAAGCAAATTGGCTTTAGGATTTCCTTTTACGTTTGAATCCACATAAGTTGGACGAACAACTCCGCAAGGTTAAAAGTTTTCAACATTGACAGAATTCAGACTATATAAGTCTATAACTAACCCCAATAACGCCATGTGATGTTATGAAATGTTCAAAAACAAGGATAAACTACCACTAGTTGAGGCATGCTGTAGACACATTTATGTCACTTCCCACACCTTTGCTATTCTGAACTTTCAAGTTTGAAGATTGTTGACTGCAACTTGAACCCATTTTTTATCATTTCCAAAGGCACATGTAAGCGATGATAAATCTTTTGGTACATGGAAAAATAATCATATAGAAACACTAGTAATTCGTATGAAGTTGTGCATCCATCTCAGCACAACTTATCATGGTTCTATTTTATCCTGAAGTACAAAAAACCCAGATTTTTTTTGTTTGCTTTGCATTCTACTGGTTGCACATATTTGTGTCTACAATTGACATTATTATTCATACTTCTCTAAAAAAAATTATTCATGCACACATCTCTGTCCACCTTTCTGATGGATGTAGCAAAACTCATGTTGCAACACAAATATCTTTTTCGATATCTAGAAGATGATCAGTACCTATCTGAACAGTAGTGAGAGTACAATAATTTCGCTTTGGAAAGAAGCCAAGAAGTGACGCTATGCTAGTAACACTTCTTCCACTATTAGGACTAGCTCATTGGGGACTAATTAACTAATTAATTAACAACTGTCATTATCATCGCACATCACATCAATTAGCAAAAATATCTTGGGATCTCGACCATGCAAGTCATTACTGAAGAAAAATGCCAGGCCAAGAAAAAGATGGATCAGAGGTTCAAAAATCACGGTTAGGTGCTTCCGAATTCCGTGGCTGCGAAAGCAAATTCATCAATTTGAAAGGGAGTGGTGAGGATGGAAACTGAAACTTCTAGATGCTTAGTAGAACAACACGAGAGATGCTAGGAGAGTAGGACTTCTCCACAAGCTTGGCCTAATTGTACCCCATGTAATATTTGATGGGACTGATTAGAGGTGACCAGCAAATATCTCGCAAACATTTTAATTTTGGATATGAATTTGTTACATCATTTGATTGAGACACCGGAATCCAATCCAGAATTCTTCTTGAATTAATATAGCATGCCGGCTCATGTTGGTCATTTTTGCAGCATGTATTGTCCACTGTACAGTGTAAAAAAAATGATCGTTTGCATAATCACCAATGTAGATATTTTTTTTTTCTTGCAGAATTCACCCTGCAGTTTGAGTACTCAAATAGGCCGAGGCAAAGTTTGCGTCTGTGATTTGGAGTTTCCACTACTCAAAGCTTCGCTTTAAATAAAGATGAAAGTTGAGAGAACTAGGAGATTGTTACAAACATCCATTGTTCTTTTTCACCTTTTTAGTATCGGCATTCCTTTATAGCGCTAGTAAGCAGTTAGTCGTATCCTATATATATCAAGCAAATGAATAATTTGAGGGCCGAGGCAATGGAGCTCCAAATTGTTAAGATTGTGGTTCTCGAAACTAAGCACTACTCGAGGTTTATTAATCATGTCATAGCTGACATGTAATCGAGCATTTTAATGCTACATCCATCAAGATCCACGAAAAGTTCAGGCTTCATGGAGATCGTGAAAGACAGGCATAGTTCTGACGCAGATTAGCCAAGTCTTTCCTTGCTTCTCAAGTCTCTAACAGAGTTATCCGCAAAATAAAAATGTCTCCAGCAGAATTAGTCTAAAAGAAAAGAAAATCAGTCTTCGGTAGAGTTTCTTATAACCGTGAGTTGACAAAGGGAGATTCGTTAAGAGGACATGGGAGTACGGATGGCGTGATGACTGAAGAACTTGTAGCGTCAGCAACTCTGCATAGTAAGAGTGCAATAAGACCATGTTGCCTATTGCAAGGGCCATATATACTAATCTCATGCTTATGTCAGAGATGAGATAGCAAACTCTGATCTTCGACAAGATACGAACTAATCTGAAATCAACATAAATGCAGTCTTATTTTGTTCTTTGAAAAATTCTTTCAACAAAAGAAGCACCATAATTTCCGTGTAGGAAACAAGAGAGAGAAGCTCTTCGAAGTCAGCTATGGGTGATTTCAGTGGTTGTTGCTTCGTCATGTGAACAGTAAACAAAAGTAGAATCAGGCATTTCGAAGACCATGTTGCCTATGGGTGTTTCAACATTTTTGTTTCGTCACCGGATCCGAACAGGACTTTAATGGCGGTTTGGTCACCAACTGCACACAGTGCCCTAAAAAAAATGGATGTCTAGTCCTAGCATCACGAAGCTAAAGCCGCCGTATCAAATTACAAGTTTGAAACTACCAGCTTGCGCGAAATAGTCAGACCAAATGTCCAAAGAGATCGGCTTTGTTTGTTAACTTAAAGGCTCCTTGCTTTTGCCGCGGTTTCCTCTCGGAGCATACGCGGCCATGGTTTTCTCTTTTCTCGTGTGAACAGACGTGCGCTATGGAAAACCTGCTGAGAAGTGGTTCGGATGGTCGGATAGGTGAAACTGAAGCCAGGATTGAAAGCTGGCGAAGACAGCAGCGTGCTTGACACTCACGCAGATATTACCGTTCTCTTAGGCTCTTGGCTGAAGGAAACAACCATTACCATTAGCGTCACTGTCAGGCAAGTGTGATATTGTCACCACACCACACCTAGGCCAACAAGAAGCCCAAGCACAAAGGAAGAGCTCCAGAGCCCGTCGTAAGAATACTAAAGCCTTTGACCCACAATTTGACCCACAATGGGTTTGTAATAGGTGTGAGGCCCATGCTAGAAAGTAGAAAAGGGAATGCGTGAAGAAGGGGAAAGCATCTAAGAACTGTAAACAGAATTCTAAACTCGAGTTATCGTTTCCGGACCTCGTCGGTCCGTGGCTCCCGTGTCGCGAATTGTGTTGAGAGCTGAGTTCTTGTCGCCGGGGAGCGGCGGTGCTAACATACCTGGTATCAGAGACATCGATCCGTGGCGTCGCGTCGCCCACCCGCCGCGCCGCCGTCGCACGAGCACTACACCCGGCTTCAACGAGCCCAGGAGGTGATGGATCCGGTCGTCGTCAAGACGTTGGACGACGTGCTCAAGCGATTCGAAGAATTCGACGCTCGTTCTTCCGAGCGCGGGGAGCGTTGGGAGAAGCGCTTCGCGGAGTGTGCGTCAGTCGTCGACGGCCGTCTGGCAGATCTAGAAGGTTTCGCCTCGTCCCAGTACTCCGCCGCCGTCGTTGCCGACAACTGGGGCGCTCACTTCGAGTCCCGCGTCGACGATCTGGAGCACCGCGTCCTCGGCGTCGAATCCCTCCGCCTCGCCGAGATCTACGACGAGCGCGACGCCCGCGTGGCCGAGCTTGAATCCGCCGTCGGCCACATCGAGTCCTGGCGGCCGGAGATCGAGGCCTACCTCGACGACGTCCGCTACGACCTCCGCCGCCACAACAAGTTCGTCCCGGATCCGCCTCGGCAACCCTTGCCGACGGCGTTTCCTGAGTCGGCCGCCGCCACACTCCACCCTGGCGGACGAACGACCGACTGGCCCCACGGGCACCGCGTCGCCGTGTGGCTCCGGTCCCTGGTTCCGCAACCATGGGACCGTGCCCGGCCAACGGTACGTCGCAACATCTTCTTCTTGAACACCATCCCCCCATGTTCCAGTACACACCACACCCACCACCGCGTCCGCCATACCCACCACCTCCTCCGCATACTCCTCATCTCGGCCATCTTCCTAAAATGCAATTCCCCAAATTCGATGGCGAAGATCGATCCCCAATACTGGATGACTTGCGTACAAAACTACTTCGATTTGTACGCAGTTGATCCGTCCATGTGGGTGAAATGCTCCACTATGCAATTTAGCGGAGCCGCACGCCGTTGGTTCTAGTCAGTCGAGCGCCAGCTCGCGGGAATCAATTGGCCTTCCTTCTGCAACTTGATCCGTGAGCGGTTTTGCCGCGACCAACACGAGCTCCTTCACCGCCAACTCAATTGCATCCAGCAAACCTCCACAGTCCAGGATTACGTGGATCGTTTTGTGTAACACCCTAAAATTTGAAAATAGAAATTAGATTTGAATTTGCTTAAATTTGATTTATTTCAAATAATTTTGTGAGCATAGAATTAAATAAATAAAACTAAAACTAATATCATGCTAGGGTTCAACTTGTTTGTGCATAGCATGCCTCTGCATTTTCTTGTGTTGAGTGAATTTGCAAAACTCAAAAAGGATTTCAAAACCCTTTTGAAAATCTTTTGGAAAATCAATTTGCAAAAAGAAAATAAAAAGAAAAGAAGAAGGAAAACTGAAACCCTCTTCTCTCTCTCTTTCGACCTGTCTGGCCCAACACCCGGCCTGCTCCCTCTCCCTCCTCTTCTCCCGCGTGGGCCGCCCAGCTCGCCCGCGCCCGCGTCCCTCTCCTCCTCCCTTGTGCGGCTGACAGCACGGGCCCGCGTGTCAGCCCCTCTCCCTTCTCCTTCCTTGAGTCCGAGCCGAACACGCCGCGCGCCGCCGAGTCCGCAACCGCCACGCGACATCCGCGCACGCGTCGTAGCCGCGTGGGACTCTGTCTCCGGCCGCCATAAATAGCAACCGCCCCGCGCCGTTTTTCTCCCACCGCATCGCCTCGCAGTCGCAGCAGCGTCGCCGAGCAGAGCTCCGCCGCCGCGCAGAGCTCCCCCACCGCCGTTCCGCGCAAGTCTGGCTGCGGTAAACCTCTCCGACCCTCAAGTCTGGCTGCGGTAAACCTCTCCGACCCTCGCATCGTCTTCGCGGAGTCGCGGAACACCTTCCCTCTCTCTTTTCTCTCTCTTTTGTGCTCTGTTTGACCGCGCCGCCGTGCACAGGGGCTCCGCTGCCGTTGTTCGTCGCAGCCGGCTATCTCCATCCACCATCGAGCCCTGCCAGTGCCCTAGGTGAGTTCGCCTCGATTTCCTCTTTCTCCCGGTGCTTCTGGATTTGGATACCGAGCACTGGAGCTCCCTATCGGGTTTCGCCGGCGAGCTCCGCCACCGGCCACCCACGGCGCCGCCGTCTCGGCCTCTGGCTCCGGCAGAGCGCCGCCCGCTCCCTCCTCCTTCTAATCTGGTCCGTCCAGATTGGATCAGATGGATTAGAATCCATCATACCCCTTCGCGGGTCTATTTGCTAAAGAGCCCCCTGGCTTTTGGCAAACCAACCCGCCGTCCTTTCTCCCTCCTTCTAATCTGAGCCGATCAGATCAAATCCGACGGCCACAGATCAAAGATACCCCTTCGTCTGGTGTTTTTGCTAAAGAGACCCTCGGGTTCTCTGACTCTCAACCCGCCGTCCAAAGCGGTTTCCAGCGTTACGTTTTCCCCTCTGGAAAGCGTATTCTCTTTTTAGATCTGTTTAATTCGGATTTAAATGAAAATCCCTATTTACAGATTTGCCATCCGATTTCAAAACCCTATAACTTCTTTGTTTTTAATCCAAATCGATCCGTTCAAGTTGCGTTAGATTCGTAGTTTTATGCTCTATCCAGTAGTATAGTTTTCATCTATGTTAATTACTTTTGAAAATCAAAGTAAATTAATTCTTTTAATGCTTTAATCTTGCCCTTTTCAAAATCTTGTTTAATCTATATCTTCTTCGTTTTAGATCCGTTTTGTCCCGTTCGAGTTGTGTTGGTTTCGTAACGATAAGATCTACCTGTTAGTAACAATATTAAATATGTTTTATTCTCTGAAATAAACTGATGATTGATTAATCTATATGATCAATGGTTTTCCAATTTAAAATCAATTAGGGTTTTCCACCTCGGCTTTTCATAAAACAAAACATACTTAGTTTAATCTTGTTTTTACAAAGCAAATGTAATGTGACTTAATTTAATTTTGAAGTATCCAATATATGCTTTTTATATAAATAAAATAAATGAAGTCTAATTCTCTTATAAAAGCTAATCTTTCGGTAGTCGTTTCTTTTCGTTATAGATCCGATTAGCGTGATTCTCGTGTCTGCGTGATCGTATCAAGACGTAGATTTCTTTTAAATCTTTTTCATTGATTGGTGTATTGTTCTAAAGTAGATATATTGTATGCTTTGTATGATTGCCAGATGCTTATGTGGTGTTTATGATCTTGTCCAATCGGTGAGATTTACATGGAGATCAAGAAGAAGTCATCGGAAGATCGAGAATCAAGTGAAGAAAGGATCTAAGAGTTTAAGGCAAGTTTAACATGGGATCATCCTTGTTACCTATTCACCCTAATTCATCTAGTCATGATTGGATGTGTCTAATTTGATTCCTATTTAGATCTTTATCATAGTTTTGTTACCTTGTACCTTGTCACCATGGGTTTCTATGCATATGGGTAGGTTTGCTATGCTCCACAATAATGAATTATGAGATGAATCTTGATTAATGATATATGCAACGATGAGATAAAATTGGCTTTTATAGCAACATGGAATAGGACCCCACTATAGGGCAAAAGCTGGGACTCAAATGCAACCATGAGTGCTATAATGGCTCTGACTTTAGTCAAGTATGAAGATTCGTACTAGCATGTTGACAGTTCGTGAAAGGCACCATTGCCGAGCTGGTTGTAGGGCATGTCCTAGGGTGATTACCGCTTTGGGAGGGTACCATCGAGTAGGGGCTTTACATACCCCTTGCCCTTGGGTCCGTAGGGTCCGTCAACATGTTGGGAAGACTTTTGAAAGACTTCATAGTGTACCCTGCCCGCTCACCTTGGAAGTGTTTTGGGAGTTGCAAACCCGGGCATATGGGCAACACGGCTTGTGGGTAAAGTGCGTAACCTCTGCAGAGTGTAAATCTATCATGATAGCCGTGCTCACGGTCACGAGCGGCTGGAAAACTCACAGTGTTAGTAACTCCTGTTGTTGAACAACTTATGATGGTAAGTTTGGAGATATGATATATGAGATTGTTTCATTAATGATCATGTGGTTACCTACTGGGTTAAGCATAACTAAAGCTAATTATTGTTAAAACTTGACCAAGTTAAAAGCAACCGCAGTAAGCCAGTGTCAGCCTTTTGAGCTTCATAACCCTATGTTATTCTTGCTGAGTACATTAAATGCTCACCCTTGCCCTATCAACCATATCAGATTGCAAAGAGCAAGAGTTAAAGGAGTTAGGCTTGTGATCAACCAGTCAGTTGTCCCTGTGAAGTTGGAGCCTTCGCCTGAAGCTCGGAGTCGTCTTTCCGCTGTTTGCTGTGTTGAGGTTATCCTTTGACCTTATATGTTATGTATTTAAGTATTGTCTTTTGATATCACCTCAATTTGTGGCTATATGTGAGATTTGACTTCCTGGGCTCACATATGGTGTAAATCTGGTTTTGTTTTTAAAACCGGGTGTGACATTTCGTCGATCTCATAGAACAGCTGTCAACTTATACTCATAACGTTGACACACTTTCTCACATGACTAGATTCATTGATGGTTTAAATGATGATATCCGTGCTATTGTTCTTGTTCAACGTCCCAAGGATTTGGACTCTGCGTGTACCTTGGCTCTGTTACAGGAGGAGGCCGTCGACCCGAGCAAGCGTCGCACGGTGCAGCGCAGTGAGGGCTCTCCGTTCGCCAAACCTCCGATGGTGCGTGTTCCACTTCCACTTCCAGCGCCGCCGGCAGGACGTTTCGGAGCTACTACGAACGCCGATTAGCGTAAATTCCATGAAGACCGCCGCGCTCTGCCGAAACCAACGGCTGTCGAAGACAAGTTCTAGTCACTTCGTGCCCAGCGCAAAGCCCGCGGTCTCTGTATCCGTTGTGGCGAACGCTGGCATCCAGGCCACAAGTGCGCTCCTAACATTCAGCTACACGCTCTCCAGGAGGTTTGGAATCTGTGCCAAGAGTAGTTCGAAGTGTCCTCTTGTCTCGCCGATGATACAGTCCCAGACGCGCCGACAGATACAACTTTGTTCATGCAATCATGCTCTTGTCGGCGGAAGCTGTTACAGGTCACTCGTCTGTCCGCACCATGCAGTTTCGCGGGTTTGTCGAGCAACAGGAAGTGCTTATATTGGTCGATTCCGGCAGTAGCCACTCTTTCGTCAACCGCTCAGTTGCCAGCAAGATTACTGGTCTTCGTCAGTTGCCTACAGCTCTTCGAGTTCAAGTTGCTGATGGTTCTTCTATGGCCTGTTCTCAGGAGATTCCTATGGCTGCGTGGTCAATTCAGGGTTACGAGTTCCATTCAAACCTCAAGGTGTTATCCTTGGGTTCGTATGATATGATCATCGGAATGGATTGGTTACAGGTGTTTTCCCCTATGAAGGTGCACTGGGCACAAAAATGGATATCAATTCCCTATGGCTCCTCGCAAGTTTTGCTTCTCGGCGAATACCCTGAACCGGCTACTGGAGGTCTGGTGCAACTGTTTCACATTGCGCAGGACGTCACTGATCTGCTGCCGCCTGTTTTTCTTCCAGAGGTACAACAAATTGTCGATGAGTTCGCCTCAGTGGTTGATGATCCCAAGGGTCTTCCCCCTCGTCGCGCTTGTGACCACACCATGCCCTTGGTGCCCGGCGCGCAACCAGTGTCCGTTCGCCCCTACAGATACGCTCCAGCTCTGAAGACCGAAATTGAAACTCAAGTTTCTGAGATGCTTCAACCTGGCCTCATCAGACCCAGTAAGAGTGAATTCTCCTCCCCGGTCCTGCTTGTCCGTAAAAAGGACGGTAATTGGAGGTTCTGCGTGGACTATCAGATGTTGAATGCCCTTACTGTCAAGTCTAAGTTCCCAATTCCGGTTATTGACGAGCTGTTGGACGAACTCTCTCACGCTTCGTGGTTTTCAGTGTTGGACCTCCGAGCCGGGTTCAATCAGATCAGATTAGCTCAGGGGGAAGAGTACAAAACAGCGTTCCAGACAGATTGGGGACATTTTGAATTCTCCGTCATGTCCTTCGGTCTCACCGGCGCCCCAAATACTTTTCAGGGAGCGATGAACACTACTCTGTGTTCCTTACTGCGCAAGTGTGTCATCGTCTTCTTTGACGACATCTTGGTGTTCAGCCCGACTCTGGAGGCTCATCTCTCCCATCTCCGGCAAGTGCTTCACTTACTCGCTCGTGATCAATGGCAAGTCAAACTGTCCAAGTGCCGTTTCGCGCAACAAAGTATTGCCTACCTGGGCCATGTAGTGAGCAAAGACGGTGTGGCTATTGACCCTGGTAAGGTCCAGTCCATCCGTGATTGGCCAGTTCCGCAGGACACGAAGCAACTTCGCAACTTTCTGGGCCTGGCGGGTTACTACAAAAAATTCGTGCGCCATTTTGCCATCCTGGCTCATCCCCTGTCTGATTTGCTCAAGAAAGGGTCCCTATTCGTCTGGACTCCGTCGCATGACACAGAGAAATTTCAATATTTGACCCTGAGTTGGTAAGCCCCTCCAGATTTGACATCTAATTCGTAAGTCTTTCAAAATATAACCCTGGCTCGACGAATTCTTTGAATACGAGGGATTTCTCTCTTTTCCTCTCCTTTCTTAATTCTAATATATCCTATGTACTGTTTGGGACATGGGAAAAGACGTTTATGCCCCTTAGTCCATTGCCTTCTACTCCTTTCGCTGGGACTCGAGCGACTCCCGAACAGAGTCGCGGCTCTGGGTCGTGACCTCACTCGGCCGCCGCCCCCGTTCCCCATCCGCTCCGGCGCCGGTCCTCATCGCCGGCGCCCACCCACTGCTGCAGCAATAGGCCGCCCCAAGGCCCTACTCGCCGAGCACGCAGCAGCACCTTGGCAGAGCAACCTGCAGCCCACAGTCGTCGCCTAGGGTTCGGGCCGCGGCTGCAGGGGTTCGCCGTCGGCTTGCGTCCTCCACCAGTCGTCGCCGCCCATTGCCCTCCTCCGGCCGCCGCCACCCCACGCTCAGTCAGCGTCCTCCGTCAGCTGATGGCCTCTCCAGGGTAATGGCTGCAACCTAAATCTCTCTGTTTTTTTTGTTTTTGCAGATCCTGCTGTTTTGGGGGCACATATTTGATATTGTGTCTTTTTTTTGTACACGATAGAATCGTTCCGGATGGGGCACTTAGATTATGTGTCCAGTTTTCTCAGTTCACAGCTAAGTTGAACAATGGTTGTTCTATTGATGTGCCGCGAAAATTGTTTGAATGGGCTGTCGATTGTCGATGTTATACTTTAGAGATGCTACATAAGGATTTGGAATGTAGGGTGAACTGGGGAAGCGGCCAAAAGCCTGTAATACATGAATTTGACATGAGTGGTGGTGGTGAAAGGGAATTGGTGGATGATACAGAACTATCATTTGCATTTTTTGAGAGGAAGGATGATAAGAAACTATTCTTGTATGCAGTGAATGCTTAATGAACAAGATGTATGCAGTGAATAAAAAGGTTGAGCCATGGTTGAAAACAAATCACAAGTTGAAGTGGATGAGGAGCAAATTTTCAGAGGCAATAAAGTGTGACCATATCACCAGTAATGTGGCAGAGGTTTGGAACAATTGGGTCAAAGATATTAAAGACCTTCCCATAGCTGACCTTGCAGACACTCTTAGGTCCAAGTTCATGGAACTTTATGCAAGAAGGAGAAGAATAGGTGAGAAATTTGAAGGACATGTAATGTTGCCAATTGTTGTTCGCCAACTATATGCTATGAGTCGACAGTTGGGTAACTTGAATCTAAAAGAAGGTGGAAGGGATGAAGCAGAGGTGACAGAGATCAGTGCTTCACATAAGGTCATAAGACATGTGGTTAATATTCAAAATCACACATGCACCTGCAGGGAGTGGCAAGTCTTGGGCAAACCATGTGGACATGCTTTGTTACTCATAGCCACATGTAGAAATCCTAAGATGGAAGATTATTTGCATCCATACTATTCAGTGTACCATTTTAGACTAGCCTATGGTGGTGTGATCAAACCACTACCTGATAAGTCTCAATGGGCACGTGTGGATCTTGGATTCAAAGTGTTGCCACCTCTCAATAAGCGAGAAGTTGGGAGACAAAGGAAGCTAAGACACCCTAGCTGCATTGAGAACAAGGGAAACAAGCCCGCCAGAGGCAAAGGCATATGGCAGGTGAAATGTAAAAACTGCTTGAGTCTTGGCCATAGGACAACATCTCCAAAATGTCCTCTCAATGGAACAAAGAAGAGGTAAATGTGTATGCCTTTGTCTCAAATATAGTTGTTTGAACTTGCTTTATGTTTTCAACTTATCTCAAATTTACATTTACAGGAAAAGTCGGGCCAAGAAAGGGAGGGAGGGTAGGCCTGCTGGCTGTACGAAAAGTGACGCAGCTCCAAATCCACCCAAAAGGCAGAAGGTTAATGCGAAAGAAAATCCAGGGAATAATAGTCCTGTACCTACAACATTAACCACGGCAAGTCAAATGAACACTAGCCCTGGACCTGTTACAAGAAGGTGAGATTCTATGAACCGATTATTTGCTTTGATATGTACAATCTCTTATTTTTGTCTAAACTTGTAGTCTTATTTGTAGCCAAATGGTGGAACTTGGAGTGATAAATCAGATCACTACGAGCCCAAGAGCTATGACAAGAAGGTAAACTGATTCAATACAAGCCCAATTAATCATGTTATTCATCTACTGAACCATTCCATTTTCATGTTACTTAGTCAAACTGGAGAAGGGACAAGTAATGCAGTGAACACTCCAAGAAAGCGCCTGGTTGTGAAGAAAAAACTCACTCCAAGGAAAGGAAAAAAGAACGATGTTTGAATAATTCTAGAACCATGTTATGAGTCCTTTTGTATGGATCTATATTCTCAGGCCTATTGGTTCTTTTGTCCAAGTGAACTTTTATTTATTGAACCTCTCATGTACGGATGATTATTTTGTTTAGAGAACCTCTTATGTATGGATAGTTATTTGAGTGAATCTGTACTTGTATATGTGAATGAAATTTTCCCTATCTGATATTTGATTATAAGGGGAAATGCTGTTGGGAAAGGGACCCTGACATGCTGGGGAGAGTGCACGCAACCTGCACGGACGGAGAGGCAGCGACCAGAGGGTCAAAGCGGACGCCCAAGCTTATTTTTATTGAGAGGGGCATAAATGTCTTTTCCTGTGCCCAAAACAGTAGCTAGGATTTATTAGAATTAAGAAATGAGTGGAAGAGATAGAAATCCCTCGTATTCAAAGAATTCGTCGATCCAGAGTTATATTTTGAAAGGCTTACCAATTAGATGTCAAATCTGGAGGGACTTACCAACTCAGGGTCAAATATTGAAATTTCTCCATGACACAACCTTCGAGACTTTGCAACAGGCTTTGATGTCTGCACCCGTGTTGGCGCTACCTGACTTCTCCAAGCCCTTCCAGATACAAACTGACGCCAGTGCACTGGGTGTGGGAGCCGTGCTGCTTCAAGACGGACATCCTCTGGCTTACGTCAGTAAGGCGCTCGGCCCGCGGACTCAAGGATTGTCCAATTACGAGAAGGAATACCTAGCAGTGCTGGTGGCCATAGAGCAATGGCGTGCATACCTTCAACATGGCGAATTCACCATATTTACTGACCAACGAAGTTTGGTTCATATTACTGACCAGCGTTTGCATACACCTTGGCAGCTGAAGCTTTACACCAAATTGGTGGGATTGCAATACAAGATCGTCTACAAAACCTGGGCATCCAACCTGGCTGCAGATGCCCTGTCAAGGCATCCGACGCCATCATCTCACCTGCTAGCACTTTCCTCTTCGACACCCGCATGGCTGGCAGCGGTGGTCTCCGGGTATGATACTGATCCCTTCGCCCTCAAGCTCGTTCAAGAGTTGTCCCTGGCACCGTATTCGCGGCCTCCCTTTCAGCTCGTCGATGGTATACTCCGTCGTCATGGCCGCATCTGGGTCGGCTCCAACGTGAAACTTCAGCAGCAGCTCCTCGCCGCTCTGCATTCGAGTGCTGTCGGTGGCCACTCCGGATTCCCAGTTACGTTCAGTAAGATCAAAAAGTTGTTTGCCTGGCATGGTATGAAGACTGATGTCAAGAACTTCGTCAGTAGTTGCTCTATTTGCGCCCAGGCCAAGCCGGACCGAGCTCGCTACCCCGGCCTGCTGTCTCCTTTGCCAGTTCCAACTGAGTCATGGCAAGTAATTTCTATGGATTTCATTGAAGGGCTTCCGCGATCTGGTGTTGCTAATTGCTTGATGGTCGTGGTGGATAAATTTAGCAAGTTCGTACATTTTGTTCCTCTGCTGCACCCCTTCAATGCTCCTCAAGTGGCTCAGACCACGCTGTCCATCAGCTCTGCTTACCACCCGCAGACGGACGGCCAGACTGAGCGCGTCAATCAGTGCCTCGAGACGTTTCTCCATTGCTTCGTGCATTCTTGCCCTCGGCAATGGGCGAAATGGATTCCGCTGGCCGAGTTTTGGTATAATACAAGCCTTCACTCCGCCATCAACAGATCTCCATTTGAGGTACTATACGACCATCCACCTCGCCATTTTGGCCTATCAGTTTCATCTGTGTCTAAAGCTCCAGAGATCGACGCACTACTTGCTGAGCGCGCCACTATGCAAGCTTCGGTGCGCCAGCATCTTAGCGCCCAACAATGCATGAAGTCCCAGGCGGATAAACACCGCTCGGAACGTGTGTTCTCCATCGGCGACATGGTCTTCCTCAAGCTGCAGCCTTACGTCCAGTCGTCGTTGGCACCAAGAGCTCACAACAAGCTCTCATTCCGCTACTTCGTGCCTTTCAAGGTGGTCGACCGCATCGGCTCCGTCACCTACAAGTTGGAACTGCCACCTTCTTCGTCGATACATCCGGTCTTCCACGTCTCGTTGCTCAAGCCAGCTACATCAACGAAGCATTCTGCATCACCGGCCCTCCCCGACACCGACGACGCGCTGCAGATTCCTGAGGCGGTGCTCCAGCGACGCCTCCACCCGAATCATGCCGGCGCCGTTCCTCAAGTGCTGATCAAGTGGTCGGGGTTGGCCACCTCGCTGGCGACTTGGGAGAACGAAGAGGCTCTACGACAACAGTTTCCCCTTGCTCCGGCCTGGGGACATGCCGGAACCCAAGGAGAGGGAAGTGTCACCACACCACACCTAGGCCAACAAGAAGCCCAAGCACCAAGGAAGAGCTCTAGGGCCCGTCGCAAGAATACTAAAGCCTTTGGCCCACAATGGGTTTGTAATAGGTGTGAGGCCCATGCTGGGAAGTAGAAAAGGGAATGCGTGAAGAAGGGGAAAGCATCTAAGAAGTAAGAAATGTAAACAGAATTCTAAACTCGAGTTATCGTTTCCGGACCTCGTCGGTCCGTGGCTCCCGTGTCGCGAATTGTGTCGAGAGCCGAGTTCCCGTCGCCGGGGAGCGGCGGTGCTAACAGATATATGCACATTTGCAGCTATCTTTCTGGAAAAACTCTGTTTCATACTCTTGTATGGATGCTTGTCGTGGAAAAACAACTATTTCGGCAATATTTGCACACAATAAACTTTTTGTTCGTTTGAACTATTTTTAGCTTGTTTCAATTTATTCTCTCACATAACACTATTTAATCGGTCGAAATCGGCTTTTGTACCAGCCGAATAGAGCATCTTCTGCAATTGAAAAGCACATCATACCACCCTCACTCTGCCAGCAGACACAATCTGTTCAGCTGTCTGAGCTCTGATTCCTATCAAGCGCACGTACCCATAATCTGGCAGGTGGCAGCAAAGGAGATTTCCTTTTTTTTTAAAAAAAAAACTGCAGATTCATGGCATAGCTGCACCCGCACGCTCACACCGACCTGCATGTGCGCATCCGCACGGCGTAGGAAGCTTCTGCTGGATTTGGAGCAAGGGTGGCAAACTGGCAATGGCAATGATCGACGTTCCATATTCCCGGACAGACGTGGCACATAACGATTGGCTTACCCGCACATCCTTATCCACTCGTCTCCCACTATCCATATGTCCGCCCCCGTGACTCTCGCCTGGATCAGCTCACCCACTCATTCACGGAGTCGTCCCTATCCACTCGTTCACAGAACGCATGCACGCTCTGCAGTCTGCACTAGGCACCGCACGTGGACGACTCAGCTAGCCGATGCCGCCGCGGACTCTGCGTGCGTTGCTCACCAGCACCACCCTCCGCCATCACGGGACGGATCTCAGCTCGTCGGAGTCACTCCCGCCCGTGCCGCCGTCGGAGGATGCAACTTCGCTCGCCGGCGCCGCCCTTGCGCGGACAGATTCCGCTGGCGCCGCTCGCCTCCCCCGCGCCTCGCCTCTGCTCGGACGGACTATGTTTGCGTCGCTCGCTGCCCCTGTCCCACTCATGTCGCCCGCCATTGAGGGACATATTCCACTCACCCACGCGCCCCCACCCTCCACCTGTGTCGCCATTGCGGGACGAACTCCGCTCGCCCACGCCGCCCTCGCTCTCCACCCGCGCCGCCCACCAATGAAGGACGAACTCTGCCTGCGCCATTCACCGGCGTCGCCCTCTTGCCCTCCAGACCCATGCCTCCCATCCGCGGCTACACTCCATCTGCCTCTAGCGGCAACTACCGAGGTCCGTACGAGCTTCGCACCGGCATCGGCGACCTCTGAGCACCATGGCTTCGAGCTCCACAAGGATGAGCTCCATTCATCCAAGTAGTTAGGTGACATTACGCTGAAAGCACATGTTGCAAACTTATGTTTCGTGTGTTTCAGTAGTTTTGGACATATGTTGCAAGAGTTTCATACATATGTTGCAAAATCAGATCCGAATGTTGAATATGTTGCAATGGTTGTGCACTTATGTTGCAAACGTCTATCCACAATGTTTCATTTGTTTTTTTATACATATGTTGCAACTGTGTTTTATCTAAAAGTTGTGCATGTTTTAAGCATATGTTGCAAATGTTTTTATCTAGATGTTGTGTACATGTTGCAAAAGTTTTTCGAGTGTTTTTTTAAGTGTTTCAGATGTATATTTTAGATGTTTCATTCGTTCTCAAACCGTATGTTGTATTTGTGTAATTGGATGTTTTAAAACTCATCGAATGTTGCATCTTCCTCTTCTCCTTTCTATTGGCTCACCTTGATGACAAGCGCGGGAAGGCAAATGTGGTCATCGCTGAGGCGGACGGCTGCCTCGTCCTTGCGGGCAAGAGTAGCAGACAAGATGGGCGGACTGGGGCGGACTGGGGCGGGACGCAAGACCGGATATGGATGGACAGACGCAGGACTCAAGACGCGGGCGGACTGAGGCGGGACGCGGGACGCAAGACCGGATATGGATGGACAGACGCGAGACTCAAGACGCGGGACCGGGTAGTAGGGCTAGCGTCCGGACGGGGGTTGGTGTCCGGACGTCTGGGCGCTAGATACGCCCTTTGTTTTTCCTTTGTGAACCTAAAATCGGACAAACCATCTCCCTAAATTTTTAAACTGTGCGTTTTACCTCCCTCGCCCTGTTATAAGTGGTTTTGAAGGTGATTTTGTCTTTTTCTTTTTTTACTTATTTTAGCTAAATCATTATGAAATCATTGTAAATTACAAAAAACATAAAATAGAAACTCTAATTTTGTTGGACTCCACATGAATAGATCTACACAGTGAACATGTAATATGGTATGCTTTAGTATATTTTTTTGTTGTAGATTTAGATCTATTCATATTTGTAGTTTCTATCTTTCAATTATTGTGGAATTTTTATGGTGGACTATTTATTGTATGCTTGAACTACAGTGAAAATTTCATACTCATTAAATCATGTATAAATTAGTTATAAATTTATTTAGTGTTTATGCTTGTTAAATCTAAATAAGTCAATAACTAATTTATACCTGATCCGATTAGTATGAAATTTACTACAATTCAACCATACAATAACTAGGTCATCATAAAGATTTCATAAAAAAATGGACCATAGAATCTGTAGTTATGAATTATTCAAATTAATTAAAGAAAATAATAGATCTAAATCTACAACAATAAAATTATACTAAAATATATTATATTATATGTTTACTGTGTATATCTACTCATGTGGATTATAAATTTTATTTTCCATTTTATAATTTTTTGTGATTTACTATGATTTTTTAAAGATGCAGCTGGAATAAATAGAAAAAAGACAGACCGCCTTTAAAACTGCTTATAACTGGGCAGAGAGATAAAATGCATGATTTCAATAGTTAAGAAGGTGGTTTGGCTGGTTTTGAAGTTCAGAGAAAAAAGCAGACTTTCTTAAAAGTTAAGAGAGAACGTGGTCTTTTCTCGGAAAACAATAGTAGCTATTTTAGACGGAGGAAGAGGCCCATCGGCTATCAATGTAATCTGATGGATATATACTTGAGAAAAAAAATCCAATTTTTCTTTCCCAATTTTGACGTGGCTTCGTTTTTTTTCCCGAACTAAAAAAACAAGAAATCTTTCCTCCTCCAACTTTAAAAACCCGTTTATTTTATATCTATGGTCGGTTTTGGATGATGATTTTGCTACAATGATGGTGGTTTTATCTTATCTTATTTATTTATTTTGGCTGGTTCTTTACAAAATTAAAGTAAATCGTAAAATGAAAAATCCAACTTTTTTGGACTTCACATGAGTAGATAATGTTTTTAAAGATATTATGGTATGCTATAGTACAACTTTTTTTTTTATTGTACATATATTTTTTGTTGCTCAGGTCTATATTATGGCTAACAAAAAAAAGTATACTATATTACATGTTCACTATATAGATATACTCATGTGGACTTCAACAAAACTAGATTTTTCATTTCACGTTTTTTTTCTGTGATTTTCTATGATTTATAAAGATTCAGACGAAATAACCTACACTTTCAGATATGCATGTTTGTGTTTTTTTTTTATTTGGTTCACACGGAAGAGAAAAAACATTTCAGATATATCTTACCCAGCAATTGCATCACTCGTAACCTTTAAAACTAGGAGCATCGTTTTTTTTTTTTCAAAAAAAGCATCGTTAAGATGACTGAAAGTGCAGACGTACGACGAGGTGACAAATTTTTTGCACTGACGTCTAAAAAAATGAAGCCGGGAGGATAACATCAGCTCTCACTGAGAAGCCAGAGCTGCACAAAGGCTTGTACAGACACCCAAATTAGATGCTTTGAACACTTGCAAGTAACACCGGACAATATTATTAGACCCTGTAGTTTGATTTTATCATAATATTAATGAAGATTGGAATGCGTCCTACAGTGACAAACAATATTCATGTACCGTATATTTGGTTCGGGGACGAAGCGGGTTGGGTTGAATCCAACCTAGTTTTCTGAAATAAGATGAACCCATATAGTGTTTGGTTAACAAAATGAGTTGAATCCAGTTTTTTGTTTGGATGCAGGGATGAAATAAAGTTATTTTGACACCGCTAACGATAATCGGTAATGGAGCCCACCTATCAGCCTCTTTAGTTCCCCCCTTATCTCTTCTTCCTCTACTCGCCGCGACATCCCAGCTCCGTCCCGCCTCGCCGCGACGTCCCAGCGTCGCCTCGCCTCGCCGTGCGACGTCCCAACCGCCCAACCTCGCCGCGCGACGTCCCAGCGCCGCCCTGCCTTGTTCTGCCCCGCCTCCGGTGGCCAAGCGACGCCCTGGTGCTCCGCGCCACCCCACTCGGTTCCGCCTTGCCACCGGTGGCCCAGTAGCGCCTCGGTGGCCCGTGCCACCCTGCGCCCGCCCCAGTGGCCCCCACGAAGCTCCGGCCACGCACTACGCCACATTTGATTTACCACAACATGGTACTTTGGCGCCCCGTAGCGTGCGTCTCGGTTGCCCGCTGCGGTAATTTGGTGGTCGGCCGACCACTGAGTTGTCCGCTGCGGTTAATCTATTTACCGCAACGAACAACTTAATTGGCTCGCTACGATAAATAGCAATTAACAACAGTGGGCAACATAACGCGCCCGCTGCGGTAAATATGAATTAACCGCAACGGGCAACAAAACGCGCCCGCTGCGGTAAATGTATTAACCGCAGCAGACACGTTATGTTGCAGCAACCACCCCTTCTTCTTTCTCACGACTTCTCCTCTTCCAAAACAAAATTTCGCCGCCGCCATCATCATCGCCGTTGACCTCCTCCGCCACCGCTCCCACCCCCATCCTCCTCAGCCCCCCGTCTACACTGTTGGGGATATTACCTCGGCATATCCTCAGGGACCTTATGGGCCTGCCGACCAGACGACGACCCAGCCCACGAGGCCTTACGGCACGCGACCAACCCGTCGTGCTCGCCAAGGACTCCGAAGAAGCCTTGCTCGCCAAGAAGGATCCTAGAAGATAGACTCAGATCCCTTACCTAAAGGGGCCGATCGTAATCTGCTAGGATATGAAAACTGTAACCCTGATCCCTGGCTATATAAGGCGGGCAGGGCCCCCCTCCAAAACGATCCCTCTACAATCCCCTAAATCGCATCTACGGGTCTTGTAACCTAATACCCATATCAATTCAACCACCAGAACATATGACGTTGGGTATTACGGTGATTTGCCGACCCGAACCTGTCTAAATCGCCGTGTCTACGCTCTCTGTGTTACGCTTGATCGCCGTCGCCACACCTCCGCCTACAATCTACTACCGTGGGTACCCCTAGGTAGACTGCGACGCGTATTTCGTCGACAGTTGGCGCGCTAGGTAGGGGGTGTGTGTATCGACTTCATGGGTCGTCAAGCGGTTATGTTCCCAGATTCGATGGTCCTTCCGACGGCCGGCACCGTACTCTAGATCAGATCCATCTCCTGGACCGTCGGATCTGCTCCGCGAGAGGCTGATACACCAACACTCCCACGCCGCCCCACTAGACCGATACACCGCCCGCGAAAGAAGATCAGCATCGATGACCTAGTCGACGCCATCGACCGCTCCAACGCCAGCATCACCGGATGCATCGACCTCATTCAGGCGGTGCGACGTCGACTCCCTGGCCATCACGGCTGCCGACCACGCAGCCGCCGATCTACGAGGGCGACGACTGTCGCGACCAGAGGTATCCACCTTCCTACGACGATGCCGCATGGGCTCAGCAATCAGGCGCCGCTCCTCCAGCGACAAATGTTCCGATTGGTCTTCGACCAGATCCCATCACCTCCTGTCGTGAACACCGTCATCATCTCCGCAATCGACAGCAACTCTGAGTAGGCAGTATCTCTCGATGGCACCACCTCCCCAGGTTCGACCACCAGCGCGGGGACCGGGGTCGCAAGCTCATCCAGACCGACCGCTAGCTTTCCAGAGTTCCCTCCGGGCTTCGGAGGGAGGATCTTTCAAGTCTCCGTTGACAGCGTCGCCCCCGACAACGAAGTAGACGACGAACGCGCCGCAAGGCAACAGCGCAATGCTGACAGCGCACGAAGGCGTGATGATGAACACCGCGAGCAAGAAAGCAACAACCAGGAGCGTCTCGAGCAAGAGCGCATTGCACGAGAACAGCGCGAGCAGGATCAGAGGAACTGGGGTCAACTCCCACGACGCAATCTCCAGTACAAGCTCAAGATGATGGGCAACGTCCCGGTATACTCAACCCCCAGCGCCAATCTAGCGGCAGGCGTCTGCGAGCTGTCCAAACTCCAAGGCACGCCTGTGGTCGAGAAGATAGACGCCCACATCAAGGCGGCCTCACTCCAGGTAAAAAAGAAGCAGCGAGTGGTCGAATCCTTGGGCCAGTCCCACAACAGGAACCACTCACGAAGGCCCCCAAGAGATCACCAAGGAGGATCCCCAGAACACGATGAGGAAGATCATGACGAGGCCCGCCGTGGTCGAAAACCGGAACCTGTGTACCGGAGCCCTTCGAGAGATCGAAGACAGAGACCCCCACGGTACAATAACAGAGAGGACGACCGGATCCGGCGTCACCAGTCACCAACCCCGCCACGTCGAAGCCCTCCGATACAACATCGACAGAGATCGCCAAGGTACGACGATGACGAGTACCATAACCCCAGATACAATCGAGCGCCAGCACCCAGAGCTACCGGGGGACTACACCTATTCTCAGCTCGCCTGCGCGCCATCCGCTAGCCCCAGAGCTTCAGAGTGACATCAGTGGAGAAATACGACGACAAGGCAGATCCGGAACAATGGGCCTCCACATACGAGATCGCCGTGTGCGCCGCTGGAGACCGAGAAGTAATGCTGTCAACATCCACCATCGGCTGGCTACAGAAGATCCCAGAAGGCGCCATCGACAATTGGGAAGACCTCAAGGAAATCTTCATCGAAACATACAAAGCAACGTGCATCCAACCAGGAACACGCTACGACCTGGAAACTGTCCGCCAGAGAAGCAACGAGAGCCTCCGAGAATACATCAGGTGTTTCTCCGACAATCTCCTGAGCATAGCAGAAATCTCCGACCTTGAAGCCATCGCCATCTTCTCCAACGGTCTACGAGCAGACGACCTCCGAAACAAGTTGGCCCGGAAGAACGTAAAAACCATAGAACATATGATGATGATCGCCAACCCCTATGCCAATCAAGACGACGCCACTCGCAATAGAGAGAACATGCGGCGCTATTCTGGCTCCCCAGAACGAGCAAGGGACAACAACCGCTGACCAGATTACCGGAATGAGAGGGGGTCCAGCGACCATCGCGACCATCGGTCAGGTAACTCAGAGCGCCGACCGCAGAGGTACGACCACAGGCAAAACAACCGCTACGTTGCAAGCACGGACGCTCGCCCAAAGAAGAATTACTACGAAAGCTACGAGAAGATCCTCGACGGACAATGTCCCATACATAAAAACTCCAAGCATTCCTTGCGAAATTGCGACCTCATCGAGACGACAATGAAGGACAAGGCAGATAAGCGGCAGAAGAAGGACGGGGAAGATAGAGGCAAAGACCAAGGACCACCAGCGCCAGAATTCTGACCAATCTCGACGACATACTCCATATTTGGCGGAAGCGTGCTCATCGAGGAGGAAAGAAGATGCCGCCAAACCCGCCGGGACGTATATTCCCTAGCCGCCACGGGAGGAAGCACGACCGAAGCTCCTCCACTCCACTGGTTGGACCAACCAGTCAGTTTCTCAGGAGAGGACGAGTGGACGGACTACAAATATCCAGGTCGCTTCCCGCTGATCATCAACCCAACCATCGTAACATGCTGTTTCAGAAAGGTACTGGTCGACGGTGGCAGCGCCATCAACATCATTTTAGCCGACGCATTCCGCCAGCTCAACTGCTCAAAGAAAGATCTCCTCCTAGCAAACTTCTCTTTCTGGGGTATCATCCGGGACAAGGCGTCAACACCAATAGGGCAGATCACCCTACCAGTGCAATTCGGCGACAAGAGCCACTTCAGGGTCGAGAACATTAACTTTGTCGTCGCCAGTTTTGAGACAGCCTACCACGCGATTCTGGGGCGTTCGGCGCTCACCAAGATAATGGCAGTCCCACACAACACATACATGGTGTTGAAAATCCCGACGCCACAAGGTATCCTCAGCCTCCGAACCAATTTGAAGATAGCATACGAGTGCGAGCAGTAGACAATCAGCTCCATTGAGAAGTCCTGCACCCACGACGCAAACACCTCCAGTAACAACGACAGACCCCCACCAAGAAGCAGAAAGAAACAGAGTCAACTACGACCATCGCCGACCTCATCCGCAACCAGATGCAGAAGTCGCCACTACTCGATTGTATGTAAGGATTTCCAAATGTAACAATAAAGTCTGTACTAGGTGTTCCCCATCAATAAATAAAAGGTGCTTCATCTCCTACACGTCCTGTATAATGGCATTAACTTCTATAAAACGCCCACGGCGTGGCGACTACAACTGCACAAACGCCCACGGTGTACGACGACTTGTGCAAAACGCTCATGGTGTGACAAAAACCTCCCCACAAACGCCAATGGCGTACGATGACCTATGCAAGACGCCCACGACACACGACGGTGTGCACGACTAAGGCCATAACGACCGACGACCTCTCCAAAACACTCCCATAGTGTTCGACGACCTTGCCAAAAAACGCAATAGGGCGTTTCTCCAAACAGCCTGGCCGCGACTAGAAAGCTCCCGAAGCTGGCCCGCCGGTTAACCATAGCGAGTAGAAGTAGCTACCCTAAGCTCTATGATTACATCGACAGACCTCCCTAGCAGCATTTCCCCAGAAGCCGGGCAATACTGCTAGGGTTGGTAGCCATGAGGTTGCGCGCCCAGAATCTGTACACGACCACGATACGGTCGACGACTCTACAAGCAGCCTGGCTTTGCGCCTAGCATCTGCAGGAACGATCTCCACAGGCCCAAAAGTCACGCCACAATCGAGCCTCTCGGAAAAGGCCCTGTACATGGCATCTCCCTAAGCGTACATGAGTTGTTCGCCCTCTGCGCCGTGGGTTGTCACTGCGCGCCTCCTTGGGAATCCTTATGTATCCTACGCTTGCAGGGGCGCTAGCCCTACGATATGGACCATTTGAGAACCAAGGCCGAACGTTCATCGCTACGGCTCACTACTTAGTTGGCAGTAAAGGACATACAAGTGAAACAAAAGCTCACCGCCCGGATATATAACAACCTTGCAGTTTTTCACTTACACGTCCAACCACCAGCACCCGAGCAACTAGTCATAGTTGCCCCGCAATGCTCCTATAAAGCACCTGAAAATTTCAACCTCATCCTACTGATGCGATAAGCAACCACCTCACTAATATTCCTAGTCCAGAGATCGAACTCATGCCGAACCTGGCATTGCAGACTGCAGTACATAATGATCCCAGACATATGGCCACCGTCCGGACCAAAGCAACGACATCCCTCCTAGACACAAACATGAGGTTCGACAACGATCACCAAGTTCAGAATGTCCTCCGGGGCATGAATCCACCGCCACCTTCGAATGACATGAAGATCATTGCGTGAACACTCCCGAAGACTGCGAAGGCTTTTATCGCAAAAACGACCGTCCAGAAGGGCACCACCGCCAAGATAAGCGATGAGGTCAGGCGTCTCCGAGTTCGACAAATCTGCATAATACAACATCATAGCTCTAAAGTACATTGCGACACCATCGCCCGCCGCGACCGCCCGGCCAATCAATGATCGCCCAACAGGATCCTGCCCCCACATCATCAGTAGCTCCAGGCCACGAAAGAACAGAGCTTCTCGGTGGTCGGCATCAAGAAAACGCTTCTCGAAGGAAGTCTCCAGAAAAGGTTAGTTGGGCCGACAATAGTCCTAGACGCGGCGAAGGGACACAAGGCGAATCGTTGACGGATCATCACAGAAGTCGCGGACGAAGCGGCAGATTGGGTGAATCTTCACATACTCACGCACATTGATGCCACCATCGATCACATGAAGAAGAATCTGAAACGCCAAGTCTTCCGGCAGGGCCATCATGGCGGCAAGATCCATCGCAAGATGCGCGCCACCAGCTTCCACCAAGCCTGTACGGACTAAGCGCCGAGAAAACCCTCTCAAAGCCTCGCGGCTAAACAATACAAAGAAGAAGTCGACACAACATGAATCGGTACTCACCCGGATCTTCACGGGGATATATAGCCGAATCACTGCTGTAATCAAATATCCTGAACAATGAAGTCACGCCTCTTCGAATCCTACACACGCTCGGGCGAAGACCAAGCGACGCAACCATTCTCGCTCCGCTACAGATTTACCCTTTATACAAGCGGCGCAACGCTTCGTCTTCCAGGGTTTTGGGAAACCGCAACGGCCAAATACGGAACCACCACGACACCAATTTCCCAAGCCGTGTTTTGGGCCGTTAACCGCACTGCTAATATAGCCCAGCAACCCATCTTACCTTATTTTTGTACCCTCCTCCAGACAATTTCCATAATTTTTGACCAATACTTCCTAAAAAACTACTAACACCACAGTCTAGGGGGGTTGAGCGTACAATCTTGCTGTGATTTCCTTTTTTGGCAGGAACAGTAATAGAGCTTCAATACACCAGCGAAACAAAATTCCGCAGGATATTCGCTGCAACGCCACTCTGGGACTTTGCCGATAGGAAGCGACGGCTCAACCACCTGCTCACAGACTCGACCAGGCTCGGGGACTCCGTCCAGAGACACACCAAGCAAGGCTCGGGGATTGACTCCACGATGAAGCAACAACGACATCAACAAGCAAAATACCCGGGGATACAACCCGGGGACTGCGAACAAAGCAACATGACCCTGATACAAGAACCTCACAAGTCTCTTACATTAGGCTCGGGAACTACGGGTATTCGCAGCCGTTTTTACTAAACTTATATTCCAGCATTCTTCCTTTAAACCCTGATACAAAAACTTTACAAGTTTCTTACATCAGGCTCAGGGACTGCGGGTATTCGCAGTCGTTTTTTGCAAAACCCATATTCTGCTCATTATTTACACTTGTTTATATATCTATTATCTTTATAAAGCTCGACACCACGTGCATACTTCACCTGCTACCAAGCTCGGGGACTAAGTGGGTACACTTCACCTTGCGGTGAATGTATCTGTTTATCTTCTCGACAAACCTCTGCTGTTTCCTGTTGTCTTATTGCAGAGCTTAAGTGGGTACACTTCACTAGGGAACAAGTTGTTCAAAAGTTTTTTCTTCTTCAGCACGCCATATGCTCTTGACGAGCAGCCACAACATCCACCGAAGGTTATCTGCTCGCACACCGGACCTTGACGTCCTCGACCTGTCCGACCTGGTCGGGAGGCTTCTCCGACCACTGCTTGACCAGATAAACTGGTCGGGACCCTACAATGACGGCCTCATGCGACGCCGACCAGGTGTACACCTCCAAAGAAGATGCTGCTGACTCGCCAAGAAGGACATAACATGCTCAGGGACTTGTTGAGAATATTACCTCGGCATATCCCCAGGGACCTTATGAGCCTGCCGACCAGACGACGACCCAGCCCACGAGGCCTTGTGGCACGCGACCAGCCCGTCGTGCTCGTCAAGGACTCTGAAGAAGCCTTGCTTGCCAAGAAGGATCCTACAAGATAGGCTCAGATCCCTTACCTAAAGGGGCCGATCGTAATCTCCTAGGATATGGAAGTTGTAACCCTCCTCCCCGGCTATATAAGGCGGGCAGGGGCCCCCTCCAAAACGATCCCTCTACAATCCACTAGATCGCATCTACGGGTCTTGTAACCTAATACTCATATCAATCCAGCCACCAAAACACAGGACGTAGGGTATTACAGTGATTTGCCGGCACAAACCTGTCTAAATCGCCGTGTCTACGCTCTCTATGTTACGCTTGATCATCGTCGCCACACCTCCGCCTACAATCTACTACCGTGGGGTACCCCTAGGTAGACTGCGACGCGTATTTCGTTGACATACACCCCCATCTTGAGCGCGGGCCGGAACCCTAGCTCTGGCGTCATCGCCATCGCCGCCGCGGGCCGGAACCCTAGCTCCGACCGCTGCATCGCCCGCTGTTCGTTGACTCCACGTCCGCGACCTCACTCGTGGTCCCCAGCGTCTTGGAGCGTCGCAGAGGAGCCCCTCTTCGTCCTCGTTGTCGACCGCTGCCACCCACTCCGTCGAGGACCTCAGGCCTTCGCTGTTCACTTCTGATGCCGCCGTCCACTCCGTCAGCGACCTCGCGGGCCTGCTCCTAGCAACCTCGTCCCCTGCTTCATCCCCTGTTGCATCGGTTCTAAGGTTCTCACCGTCCATCTGTTCTTTGATTTTTGCCATTTTAGCCTGTCACTGAACTTGTGATTCTTAACTGCTGCGTGTGGTGCTTTAATTTGATACATTGTATGCCACATATCTGTTGCAGAGTGACTGAACTTTTTTTTCTATTTCGAGACATGAACGAATCTTTTAGAAACATGTCTGATATTTCACACAGTATGCCACATATATATTTTGGGATGTAAACAACCAATGCCATGTTCTTCAGATGTGAAGATTTCTGTATTTTTAATTATTATAAAGGTACTGACATAAGTATCTTTCCTTTGTTTTCTTGTTCATTGTAGGACTCATCACAATGGCCGATCGTGGAACCTTTGACATCTTATGGCCAAGGGACTGATCTTCCTGGTCCTAGACATTGAAGCTTGATAAACGGATAAAACTTAACCGATGTTGTCATAACCGGTAACTCTTTTATTCTGTCTTGTATATAGATGTTTCAGTTTTGTTATGTTCTTTAGTCAAAATTTAACGTCAATTGCATGTCTTATCCACTTATTCCAAGGAACAATAGAGATATTGATGGATAGGGCTTAGTATGGTGGCAGTGGCTGCTCTTCTCCCATGAACTGAACCATAGTCATCCTCATCTTTTAGAGTTTCTGTATTCTGAAGATATTGTGATCTCAAACTTGACATTCTTAAATTCACCAGCATGGAGCATACGTCCGGTGTAATGTATGTGTAGTGCCATTAACATAGCTATGTATGTAAGGTGTGGTTCGATGAATATTAGTTGCATTTGTATTAATGCATAATGTTTTTGTATTCTTTAATATGTAAAGGTCCACAATGTGACGATTGAGACCTCATTGGATGCTCCACTGGCTGATGGCATAGTTCCAGGTACGTTATTTTTCTCTAGTCTGAATACCATTTTTTATATAGCATAGATATTTTAATTCATTCTTGCTGCTGCCTCTAATGCCTAAGTGTTGGGGATATAACCTCGGCATATCCTCAGGGACCTTCTTGGGCCTGCCGACCAGGAGACGGCCCAGCCTATGAGGCCTTGCGGCACGCGACCAACCCGTTGTGCTCGCTAAGGACTCCTAAGAAGACTTGCTCGCCAAGGAAGATCCTAGTAGATAGACTCGGATCCCTTGCCATAGGGAACCGATCGTAATATGTTAGTATATGGAAATTGTAACCCTGCTCCCCGGCTATATAAGGCGAGCAAGGACCCCCCTCAAAAAGCCCAGACAACCTCTTTCAGATCATCTACAGATCTTGTAAACTGATACACAAGATCAATCTAGCCACTAGAACACAGGACGTAGGGTATTACGATGGTTTGCCGGCCCGAGCCTGTATAAATCGCCGTGTCTACGCTCTCTGTGTTACGCTTGATCGCCGTCGCCACACCTCCGCCTAACCATCTACTACCATGGGGTACCCCCTAGGTAGACTGCGACGCATATTTCGTCGACACTTGACGCGCCAGGTAGGGGGTGTGTGCATCGACTTCATGGCTCGTCAAGCGGTCACCTTCCCGGATTCGATGGTCCTTCCGGCGCCAGGCATCGTGATCCAGATTGGATCTATGTCTTGGACCATCGGATCCGCACCACGCAGGGTAAGTTCACCACCATCTCTGTGTCATCCCGCCATATCGATGTACCACCTGCGCAAAGACGTCAACATCGACGACCTGATCGGCGCCGTCGATCGCGCCAACGCCGTAATCATCAGCTGCATCGACCTCGTCCAGGCGGCGCGACGCCGACTCCCAGGTCACCACGGTCGTCGATCACGCCGCCGTCGGTCTCCGCCGAAGACAATGGTCACGATGACCAGGGACACTCGCCCCTCCCCATCGATGCCCTATGGGCTCAGTAATCAGGCCGCTGTCTTCCAGCGCCAAACGCATCGACTGATCTTCGACCAGATTCCCTCAGCATCCATCGTGAACACTGTCGTCATCTCCCCGGTCTCCGACGACTCCGACCAGGCAGTATCTCTCGATGGCACGGTCTCCTCAGCCTCGGTCGCCTCCACGAGGCTCGAAACGCCCGGTTCATTCGGATCGACCAGCGACATCTCAGAGTTCCCCCCAGGTTTCGGGTGGATAGTTTTTCAAGTCTCCGCCGACAACGAGGGAACAACGCAACAACGAGCGCACACGACGGCGCGAACGGGAGCGCGTTGAGCAAGAGAAACGAGACGAGGAGCACCGCGAATGCGAACGACTTGCACGTGAGCAGCGCGAGCGGGACCAGAGAAATGGTGGTCGCATGCGAGGACGTAATCTCCAGAATGACTTCGACCGGATAGGCGATGTTCCGATATACCCAACTCCGAGCGCCAACCTCGCCACAGCAACATGCGAGCTTTCCAAACTCCCCCCTACGCTCGAGACAGAGAAAATAGGAGCTCGCCTCAAAGCAGCAGTGGTCCAGGTGAATAAGGCAGCCCACCTGTCTGAATTTTCTGATCAGTCTCACAACAGAAACCACCGAGAAGCCCCCTGCGGGAGTACAGGCAAAGATCTCCGCCATGTGATGGTGAAGCACGCGACGACGCTCGGCGTGAGCGAACACCGGAGCAGGCACGTCGTAGCCCTCCGAGGGAGTACATGTGAAGATCTCCACTACGCAATGGGGAGGAACGCGGCTACCCGCGACGCAGACGAACACCAGAGCCGGCACGATGAAGCCCCCCGAGGGAGTACCAAGGCAGGTCCCCGCGGCGTGACGGCAATCCACGACGCGACCTAACACCACCACACGTTGGAAATTTGCGACCTCTTTCCCCTCGTCTGCGCGCCGTCCGGTGGCCAGTGAATTTCAGGGTAACATCAGTGGACAAATACGATGGCAAGATAAACCCAGAGCAATGGGCCTCCACCTACGAGATCGTCGTATATGCTTCGGGAGGAAACCAAGATGTGATGGCCAACTACCTCCCTGTGATGCTGTCGACCACGACCAACAATTGGCTCCAGAAGATCCCCGAAGGCACGATTGATAGCTGGGAACATCTCAAAGAAATTTTCATCAAAACATACAAAGCCACGTGTGTCCAGCCGGGAACGCGTTACGACCTGGAAAACGTCCGCCAGAGGAGCAACGAGAGTCTCCGCGAATACATCAGGCATTTCTCCGATAAGCGATTGAGCATCACGGATATCTCCGACCTAGAGGCCATCTCCATCTTCTCCAACGGTTTACGCACCGACGAACTCAGAAACAAGCTGGCACGAAAGATACCAACGACCATAGAAGAGTTCATGACGATCGCGAATCCTCACGCCAACCAAGACGACGCCGCTTGAAGCAGGGAGACCAGGCGACAATACTCCTGCTCTCCGGAGCGCAGAAGGGACAGGGATCGCCGATCAGACTAGCGCAATGATGGAAGACCTGGTGATCACCGGGACTACAGATCGAGCAACTCCGAGCGCTACCCGCAGAAGTACGATTACAGACGAGACTGTCGTTACATCGCTAATACAAACGCTAGACCAAGAAAGAACTACGACGAAAGCTACGACAAGATCCTCAACGGCCCATGCCCCATACACAAGAACGCCAAGCACTCCATGCGTAATTGCGACCTCCTCGAGCAGACGGTGAAAAGAAGAGGAGACAAGAGGGCAAGGAAGGACGATCCCGACAAGGGCAGAGATCAAGAACCTCCAGCACCGGAGTTCCGCGCACCATCAACAACGTACTCCATCTTCGGAGGCGTTGTGGTCGTTGAAGCAGAAAGGAGACGTCACCAGGTACGCAAGGATGTCTACTCGGTAGTAGCAACAGGCGAGGGCACGGACGACACACGCCACCTAGACTGGTCAGAACAGCCCATCAACTTCTCTGGAGAAGACGAGTGGACAGACTTCAGGTACCCGGGTCGCTTCCCGCTCATCGTTGATCCGACCATCGCCACGTGCCGCTTCAGGAAAGTACTGGTCGACGGCGGCAGTTCCCTCAACATCATATTCGCCGATGCCTTCCGCCAACTCGAGTACTCCAAGAAGGACCTCATGCCTGTGAGCTTCTCCTTCTGGGGGATCATCCCCAACAAGGCGTCAACACCGGTAGGCCGGATCACCCTCCCCGTGCAGTTCGGCAATCAAGACCACTTCAGGGTGGAACACATCACCTTCATCGTCGCCGACTTTGAAACAGCCTACCATGCAATACTGGGCCGACCAGCACTGGCCAAACTCATGGCGGTTCCGCATTACACCTACATGGTGATCAAGATCCCGACGCAGCAAGGCATCCTCAGCCTCCGAACCAACGTCAAGATCGCATACGAGTGCGAACAGCAAACGATAAACACCGTCGAAAACCCTTGTCTCCCGGACGCGCATAGCCCAGAAGGCAACGATAGCCCACCCGTGAAAAAGCAGAAGAAACAGCGATCACTCCCAACTCCAGCGGCAAACAAGCATAGAGGTCGATAGCTCCGAGTAATGCAAGATGCCCTAATATAATCCTAATTCAATAAAGTTTGTACTGTTGTATCTCCAAACAATGAATAAAAGCGCTTTATCTCCATTGTATCTCATCTAACCAAACCTGTTATGAAACGCTCATGGCATACGACAATCTCCACAAAGCGCCCACGGCGCACAAAGACCCTTGCGACGCGCTCATGGCGTAGATTAATCACTCCGAAGACACTTACAACTACCCTCATCGCAACAACGCCGATAACACATGACGACCACGACAGTGCAACTACTAACGACCGACGACCTCTCCAAAACACTCCCACAGTGTTCGACGACCTCTCCAAAACGCAACACGATGTTTCTCCAAATAGCCTGGCCATAACCAGAAAGCTCCCGAAGCTGGTCTATCAATGGGTCATAGTGAATAGAAGTGGCTACCCTAAGCACTACGACCATGTTGACAAACCTCCTAAGTGATACTTCCTCATAAACCGGGCGGTGTCATTTAGGTCGGGAGCCATGAGGCTATGCGCCCATAATCTGTAAACGACCATAGTACGGTCGACGACTCTACAGGTAGCATGGCTATTCGCCCAGCGTCTGCAGGAACGGTCGCCACAGGCCATAGTCACGCCACGATTAGTCCTCTCGGAAAAATGACCTGACCCTGGTATCATCGAAAGCGTGCATGAGCTGTTCGCCCTCTGCACCGCGGGTTGCCAACAATGTACCTCCTTGGGAGTCCTTATGTATCCTACGCGTGAAGTGGTGCTAGCCCTACGATCCGGAGCATTTGAGCCCCAAGGCAGAACAACTCATCGCTACGGCTCACGACTAGCGGGCACGACAGAACATACAAGTGAAACAAAAGCTCACCGCCTGGATATATTACAGCTTTGTAGTTTTCACTTACACGTCCGACCACTTGTATCCGAGATACAAATCACCGCTGTCTTGCAGCAAAACAGAGCATGATAACAAAATCAACATTGGAGAGACAACGTCTAAAAGAAAAGTTATTCCAACGATTACAACTTCATCCCACTGATGCGATAAGCGACCACCTCACAAATGTTCCTAGTCTAGAGATCAAACTCATGACGAATTTGACACTGCAGGCTACAGTACATAATGACCCATGGTATCTCACCAAAATGGCGACACTCATTCTAGACACATTGATGAGGCCCGATGACGACGACTAAGTCAGGCACATCCTCCGGGGGCACGAATCCCCAACCGTTGCCGGATCTTGTGCATGTCGTCACGAGAACGCTCCCGAAGACGACGCAAGCTTCGATCACAAAACCGACCATCTGGAAGAGCACCTCCGACGAGGCGGCCAAGGATAGCAGGCGTCTCCGAATTCGCCAAATCAGCATAATATAGCATCATAGCCCTGAAGTACATCGTGACATCGTCTCCGGCAGCCACCGCCCTGCGAATAAGATCCTGCCCACCAGGATCTCGGCCGAAAACCATCAACCACTCCAAGCCACGGAAGAACAATGCCTCACGGTGGTCGACATCAAGAAAGCGCTGCATAAAGGCAGACTCCAAGAAGGCATAGTAGGGTTGATAAAAGTCCTGAAGACGTCGGAGAGACACGAGCCGAATCGTCCAAGCATCGTCACAAAATCAGCAGAAGAGGCGGCAGATTGGGGGAATCCTCGCATACTCACGCACATTATCGCCGCCATCGATCAATTGAAGAAGAATCTGAAAGACCAACTCCTCCGGCAATGCCAGCAGAGCGGAGAAAGCCAATTGCAAGGAGAGCACCGTCTCCCTCCATCCTCGCCGATGAAACCCTAGTGCCGACGAACTCTCCTACACTTCACCCAAAATTCGCTGGTGGCAAGGGTGGAGATTGTTGAACAAGACGGATCGAAATCCCCATGAATGACCACAGATATATAGTACTGAATCGTCGGCTATTCGAGTCCTAATCGCACTAAAGCAAAGAAACGCGACCCTTTCCATTCCATCAACCACCGGAGTTACCCTTTATACCAAGCGGCGCGGCGCTTTGACTTCCAGGGTTTTTGGGAAACCGCAACGAGCAAATACGAAACCGCCACGCCGCCTACCTGTTACGCCCCAAAAATGGGCCGACAATCACGGCCCATTTACCCCTCCTTTTCCTTACATGTTTACTTAAAGTCAATTCCCCGATTCATGGTTAATAGTCCTCCTTGCAATTTCACGAAAGCTACAGTCCCGGGGACTGGACTCGCATCTTTGTTATTTTTTCAGGAAGAGGACATAACTACAGCACCCTGGCCGACACGGTCGATAGAGCTACACGCACAAACATGCTTGGGGACTCTATTAACACCGACTACTACCCTCGGTGTCAGTTGCATTCCCGACCAGGCTCGGGGACTTCGCCTAGATCCACGCTAAGCAAGGCTCGGGGACTGCGATCAGGGCGCCAGAAAACGACCACCAGACGGAGAACACCCGGGGACTGACGCCCGGGGACTGCGAATAAAGACCAAAAGACCCTGATACAAGAATCTCTCCGAGCTCCTTCCATCAGGCTCGGGGACCACGGTCATTTTTGCAAATTTACGCTCCAATCTCTATTTATATACTTTATGCACTACTTTATAAAGCATGGCACCACGTGCATACTTCACCTGCTACCATGCTCGGAGACTAAGTGGGTACACTTCACCTTGCGGTGAATGTACTGATCTTGTTCACAAACAAAGCTCTGCTGTTTTAATGTGCGTTTTTTGCAGAGCCTAAGTGGGTACACTTCACCAGGGAAAGACCTTTCAAATTTTTTTTCTTCTTCAGCACGTCACATTCTTCTAGCTAGCAGCCGCAGGATCTGACAATGCGACCAGCTCGCACGCCAAGTTACGACGTTCTCGACCAAAACCGACCTGGTTGGGAGACCTCTCCAAGCAACACCTCGACCAGCCAAGCTGGTCGGGACTCTATGACGACCACCCCGCATGACGGCGACCAGCTGGACGCCTCTCAGGATGACGCCGCGGGCTCGCCAGAAGAATATAACGTGCTCAGGGACTTGTTGGGGATATAACCTCGGCATATCCCTAGGGACCTTCTTGGGCTTGCCGACCAGGAGACGGCCCAGCCTACGAGGCCTTGCGGCACGCGACCAGCCCGTCGTGCTCGCTAAGGACTCCTAAGAATACTTGCTCGTCAAGGAAGATCCTAGTAGATAGACTCGGATCCCTTGCCATAGGGAACCGATCATAATCTGTTAGGATATGGAAATTGTAACCCTGCCCCCCGGCTATATAAGGCGAGCAGGGACCCCCCTCAAAAAGCCCAAACAACCTCTCTCAGATCATCTACAGATCTTGTAACCTGATACACAAGATCAATCTAGCCACCAGAACACATGACGTAGGGTATTACGGAGGTTTGCCGGCCTGAACCTGTATAAATCGTCGTGTCTACGCTCTCTGTGTTACACTTGATCGCCGTCGCCACACCTCCGCCTAACAATCTACTACCGTGGGGTACCCCTTAGGTAGACTGCGACGCATATTTCGTCGACACTAAGTGTCCTATTTCCTGAAGAAACACTGATCCTCCCTCCCTCCCCCTCCTTTTTATAACATCCAAGCATATGTAATATGCCCCAACTGTTCCTCCATAGCCTGAGGGCCTGTTTGGTTATAACCCCTAAAGTTTAGCCACTAAATTTAAGTGATTTTAGTCCCTAAAGTGCCCCCCTAAAGTTTAGTTTCTTTAGTTGGCTCATGGGAGCTAAAAGTCCCTAAATGACGCATGGACACCTTTACCCTGCTGTAGGATCGAGATGGCCGACTAGAGGGGGTGATTAGTCGTTTTCAAATTTTATTGCTCAACTTATCAAAGTTAATTCGGAAGCTTACAAGTTTTAGTTTCAATTACACACTTATTCAAATCTAGTGAACAAAGAGAGGCAAGGCTATGATCTCTAAGAGGAATAAAGCGGTAAACAAGGCACAAGCTTAAACAACACATGTATGATATATAGCAAAGTAAAGAACTTGTGTTGAGATAAGCAAACCACAATGGAGAGGATGACACGCGATGTTTTTATCGTGGTTCGGTGACTTGCCGGTCACTTAATCCACGTTGAGGCGAGTTCTAAGATTGTTGCTCCTCTTGTTAGTTCCAAGCCCACAAGCTTCGGACTACCTCACTAGGTAGGATCCACGTGAGCACTTAGCTTGAGACAACAAAATCAACTAGACAGTCTCACTTGCCTCGATTTTACTAGAGATGCTCTTTGCCTTCCTCCGGCGGGGATGAGCTCAATAGCCCCTCACAAAGCCAACTTCGGAGCACCGCACAATGCTTCTTGCGAGCTTCACGAAGACACAAAACACCAAGCCATCTAGGAACCGACAAGCTCCAAGAGTAACAAGTAACCACACCCACACGATGATCACCTAGTGCCACAAGCAATCTCTCACGCAAAGATCCGCACTAGTGAAGCACACTCACTCTCCAAATGTTGCCCTCAAGCAAGGAGTATGAGATGAGGTGCTAGGTTGGAGCTCTCTTGATGTATAAGCTGTTAGAATGGCCAAGAGAACCTCCCCCAACCGGCCAACCACGTTTACATAGAGGGTACCTCAAAAACTAGCCGTTATGGCTCTGAAACGTGATTCGCGGACAGTCCGCAGTGCAAAGCTCGGACAGTCCGCCATTCACTTCAACTAGCCGTTGCATTCAAACTGCTCACTTGCGGACAGTCCGCCATACAAGCTCGGACAGTCCATCGTTCAAAGTCGGCTTCCCAAACAGAACTACAACAACTCTGTTGCTCACTAGATGTTAGCCGGCGGACAGTCCACCACTCAGGGCGCGGACAGTCCGCCGTTCAATTGCAAAAATAGGACAAAAGTTCACAGATTCTATTTACTTTTCTCGGAATAGTCGGCGGACAGTCCGCCACCAGGACGCGGACAATCCGCCACTGCCTAGTAAAAGCTCATCTCCAAGCACCTTTTTCACCTATGCTTTGGCATATGAAATCAATCATCATACCAACTTCCAAAGCATATCCAAGTTAGTACTAGGTGCTCTCTAAGTCACAAGATAAACCACTAATCGTATCTCACACGTTAGAGCTCACAAGTGGCACTAGATAACCGTAATGCAAAGCATGTTTACCCCCCTTTATAGTACGGCTATCTATCTTAAATCCAGCCATCTTAATCTTCTCTAAAACACCATATGGCCGGTGAAATGAAACAACCTATGTTCCATACCTTTGCCTTGCAAAGAAGTAAGATTTACTATTTGATACTTGCAAAGGCTATATTTGACATCTTTACCAAGCCACTTGATATTACCAATGAATGTTTGGCTTGATCTTCATAGATGATGTAGATCACTCAAACCATCACATAGACTTCAAGTCCATCAACCTTAGACACTTGCTCTTCACTGTTGCTTCGGTCCTTCGGAGCCAAGCCCACTAGCTTGCCCTTCACCTATCGCCTTTTGTCCATCGATGCCAAGCCACACTAGCTTGCCCTTCACCATTGCGTCGCAACCGGTCCGTCGCAGCCAAGTCTTGCTTCGGTCTTCACTTGCTTGCTATGCTTGATTTGAACGATCCAACATACTTGCAATATAATCCGATGTCAATAATCATCTCATATTGTGATCTATAACCAATATCCTTCACACACTCAAATGAAAAGGTTAGATCACAAGTGCTGTCATTAATTACCAAAATCCAAGGATAGGCCTAGACCTTTCAATCTCCCCCTTTTTGGTAATTCATGACAACTTCAATAAGGAGTTAAGAATAATTGAAAGATGTAAGACCACTCCAATTGAGCTTTGCACAATTTATCCATGGCATGTAAGATCAAAGATAATAGAGGATAAATTGTACAAAACTCAACTATGTAGAGAAAAGCTCCCCCTAAATGTATGCATAGACATTTAAGATCAATTCATTCATGTATGCATATCTAGCAAGAATAATGGAGTTTTCCCTACATAGTGGTAACCAAGGAGCACAAGATATATGATATTACCTTTGAGATCATAAATATGAATCATCATCCTCGGAATACCACAACCAAGCTTAGAACCACAATAATGAGTGCAACACAATATTTAGAGAGCAATACCAAGAACAAGACAATATTAAAAGGTTCAAAGCTCAACACAAGTAGTACTAATTTAAGGTTATTACAACTTAGAGCATTAACAAGGTTCAAGTTTAAAACATAAATGAGACAAGTCCATGAACAAAGCCGGTCACATTGAAAGTGCAATCAAGCCCTAAAGTGGGTTTTGGTGACATGACAACATATTTAGGAAACTAATGAGACTTTGTGAGTATGACAAGCAGGGTAAACTTAAGGAGGTTGATGAACAGGTTGGCGGACCCCTCGAATTACAAAAGTGCATGGCAACAAGCTCAAAGGGTTTAAATTCTTTTATACTTTGAATTTGAGTTAGGTATGTCGTACTATTAAGAGGGATTCAACACACATGCCAACAAGTGAACCAAATGCATCTATCCTTTTACATCATACCTCCACATATAAAGAGGGCAAATCAGCCAGCTTATTGAAGATCAAATCCTTGTTGTTCTGCCCAGGCCGGCAGTGCTAGCCTCTAGGCCGGCAGTGCTGGCCTCCAGGCCGGCACTGCCGCGACTTGTTCAGCCAGTGGGCAGTAAGGAGGTATTTCATACCCCGTCACTCACCCCCAACGGCTAGTTCTGCCATTCACTCATTCTTACTTTGAAAGAACAGAAAGAGAAGCTTCTCTCTTGCTCTCCCTTCTCACTTGGTGCTCATCCACTCTCCTTCATTGATTTCCAATCATTCTTTGAGAGATTGAGCCTCCAAGCTTTGAGAAGAAGTCTCTCCCTCGGATCTTCACTCCTACAAGCATTTGGTTTGTGTGGTGGCCGGCGGTTTGAGTTCTTTACTCTTGGAGATTTGCTCCTAGCCGGCTAGAGGTTGCCCTTGAGCTTGCCTTCTTCGTGCGGCAGCCTAGGGAAGTTTGTATCACCCATCATTTGCTAATACACTTCTCTCATCTCAAGGGTTCATTCTCTTGACTTGAGACCGAGGAAAGAGCTAGCCTTTGTGGTGATCTTGAGCCTTGTGTGGCGCACCTCAACAACGTGGACGTAGGCAAGCCTTGGTGGCGAGCTGAACCACGAGTCAAATCTTGTGTCACCGTGTGCTTGTTACTTTACTTTCATATATCTTGTGTGCTAGGTGATTTCTAGGGTTTGGACCCGATCAACTCGGTGGGTGTGTTGCCACCACTTTCAAGTGGTGCTAGAGGTTTTCTACACCTCTAGAAAGGTTTCTATTCAAGCACAATTTGCATTCTCAGTTTATATTTTGAATTGTGCATTTATCTAATCTGGTGACCAGCACTGCTGCCCTAAGTCCAGCAGTGCAGGCCACCCCGGCAGTGCCGGCCTCATGCCCGACAGTGCCGGCTTCTCCGCTAACAGAAACTTGTCAAGTTGTTTTAAACAGGCCTATTCACCCCCCTCTAGGCTAATCAGGTCCTTACAAGTGGTATCAGAGCAAGATTACCTCAAGAAGCACTTAACCGTGTGAGGTAATGGCCGAAGAGGGTAAGGTTGTGGCGGTTGATCCCAAGGTCAAAGTGGTCGACCCCAAGGAGATGGACGTACATGCCACGGACAGTGAGAGTGTGGACTCAGAGGAATACTTGACCACGCCTCTCATGTATGTTGGAGATAGAGCAAGAAGAAAAGAAGAAATAAGATTGAGAAAAGAGGGGAAAAGGCTACAAAGAGAGGAAAAGCTCTTAATGAAACCAAGAGCTTGAAGCTTGCCAAAAAGCTTCATAGAAGAGAAGTGAGAGCTCTCAAGAAGGAACTCAAGGCAAAGGAGGAGGAGCTCAAGAAAAGCAAAGAGCAAGCCTCTCAAGTAGAGGTTGATTCTAGTAGCTCCGATGGTGATGATGATGCATCATACCAAGCCTCCAAGATTGCAAAGAAGGATGAGAAGAAGAAGAAGAAGGATGATGGCAGCAAGAAATACTCCGCCATATCCTTTGATGGGACTAACTTTGCGAAGTGGAAACACTTGATGAAAGGTTATCTTGTAGGTATTCACCCCGGTGCTTGGGAGATTGTGTACCATGGATGTGATCCTCCAGTTGATCCCACAAACCCTACCACTACCGAGCTCCGTTGCATACAACTAAATGCACAAGCAACTAGTGTGTTGCTAAGTGCATTGGATGGTGATGAGTACAACAAGGTCATGGGCTTGGAGGTTGCCAAGGAAATATGGGACACTTTGCATCTTGCACATGAGGGTGTGAGCAAAGTGAGACAATCCAAGATTGATTTATTCATGGCCAAGCTCAACCGATTTGTAATCAATGAAGGTGAAGGGCCACAAGAAATGTTTGATAGATTGATGACCATTATGGAAAAGATAAGGTGACATGGTGGTGAAGAAGTCAATGATCACAAGGTTGTCAAGATCATGATTGAAGCCTACTCTCCAAGGAATGAAACCGTGGTGACATTGATTAGAGACAAGAAGAGATTTGAGTACTTCACACCAAGTGATGTGCTTGGAAGGATCATCACTTTTGATCTACAAAGAGAAGAAGCACAAGAGAGAAAGAAGCTTGGAGAGATGCAAGCAAGGTTGGAGGGCATGAAGATCAAGGATGTGGCTCTCAAGGCAAACAAGAGCACAAAGAAATTAGCCCCTAGCTGCCCCAAAAACAGCAAGCTAGCATCTTCAAGCAAAGCTCTAGCAAGCAAAGCCATCAAGCATCAACCCGAAGTTTCAACATCAAGTGATGGTGGAAGTGAAGATGAGCAAGAAGAGAACATTGATGACATGGCTCTATTCATGAGAAGATTCAACAAGGGCATAAAGAGCAATGGGTACAAGCTCATGAAGAGAAGGTTTCCAAACAAGAAGTCAAGGACTTGCTTTAGATGTGGTAGCACCGAGCACTTCATTGCTGATTGCCCAAACAAGAAGGAAGAAAACAAATTTGGCAAATGCAAGAGAGAAGACAAGGGTGACTACAAGAAAGGCAAGAGATTTGGAGGTGAAGCTCACATTGGACATGGTTGGGATGAATCAACCGATAGCTCAAGTGAAGAAGAGGAGATGGCCACAATAGCTATTCACAAGTCATCCACTTCACCAAGGCTCTTCAACAACATGTCCGATGATGAAGACTTCCCTCACACTTGTCTCATGGCAAAGGGTTTGAAGGTAAAATCAAAATCCAAAGCCAAAGCTCCTCCCCCAAAGACATCTCTAGTAGTGATAGCTCTAGTGATGATGAATCTAGTGATGAAGAGATAAATGAAATAACTAGTAAAATGGATCCTAAGACCAAACTCTTTATTGCTAATATATTGGATGAATTAGAGGCAACCAAGGTTGAGCTTGCATCTAGAGAGAAGACTCTTATTAAATAAGAGGATCTTTATATTGCTAGTGAGGAAGCCCTTGCATTAGAAAGGAGTGAGGTGAGCTCTTTGACCAAGGCTTTGGCTAAGGAACAAAACGCTCATGCTCTCACTAAGAAGGAGTATGATGACCTCAAGCAAAATCATTGTGGCTTGACTGAAAAGCATCAAGAGCTTGAGGCACAATACTCTCTTCTTTGGGAGGGCAACTGTAGGGTCGAGATGGCAGACTAGAGGGGGGTGAATAGTCTTTTCTAAAACTTAATCGCTCCGGCTAACCGAATCAAATGCGGAATTAAAACTATCGGTCTAGCCAAGACTACACCCCTCTATCTATTACTCTAGCACCTAGCAAAGTATACTAATTGGGCTTACTAAGGTGCCAAGCTAGGAAGCTCACCTAAACAAGTCTAGGTTGCAAGGTCACACAAACCTAAGCAACTAGTACTCTAAGCACAAAGGGAGCTCCTACACATACTAGTAAGCAAAGCACAAAGCACCTAAGCTCACTAGAAATGCTCTCTAGCAAGACTACACAATCCAACTAGAGAGCTCAACTTACTTAGCTACACAAACTAGAAGGCAACTAGTTAAGCTACACAAGCTAACTAGTTACAAGAGCAACAACTAACCACTAGCACAAGTATGAATAAGTAAAAACAAGCTAGTGATTTGGAGAATGCAAACCACCGAGAAGATGTACAAGGTTGACACGTAGATTTTTCTCCCGAGGTTCACTTGGTCGCCACCAAGCTAGTCCCCGTTGTGTCGACCACTCACTTGGTGATTCGGCGGCTAATAGGCGTTCACAAGCCTAGCCCACTAACTCGGGCGCCGCAAGAATCTACCCACAAGTGAGGGTAGCTCAATGACACGCTCTACTAGAGTTGCTCTTCGCGATCTCCCGCGGGGCGAGCACAACACCCCTCACAAACACTTCTCCGGAGCGCCGCACAATCTTCTTGCGCGCTTCGACGGAGCCTCAAGCCACCAAGCCGTCTAGGAGGTGGCAACCTCCAAGAGTAACAAGCACCACGAGCTTGCAAGTCGATCACCTAGTGCCACACGAAGCTATCTCTCAAAGCAACGCACTAGTAATCGCTCTCTCACACAATCGGATGAACTCTATCAAGTGTGTGTGAGTTAGAGGGCTCCCAACCAAGCACAACTAAGGGTAACACAACCCCAAGGTGCTCAACCAGCCCCAAGGGCCTGCCATGAGCTATTTATAGGCTAGCCAAACAAACTAGCTGTTTTCCCCTTTCACTGGGCTTCCTGAAGAGGGTCCAGACGCACGCAACAGTGCGGGTCCGGACCATACAGCCTGTGTTCGGACTCGCTGCCATTAGAGAGAGCTGTTGGCGCACTGCGCCGATCGCCGCCACGTGCCTCCGGATGCGTGCAACAGTGCCGCATAGGACCAACAACCTGCATTCGGACCTCCACTCCAGAGAGCGTTAGACACCAGACGCGCGTCCGGATCCCTGCGTCCGGACGGCAAACAGCGTCCGGTCCACTCCTCCGAGCGATTACAGAGAGCTCCAACCTCTGGGCGTTGCATCCAGAGTTCACCGTCCGGACGACGAACAACGTCCAGATCACCTCTGTTAGCACAGCGCAGTCAGAGGGGGTGGCGTCCGGACGCATAGCCAATGGTACGGACCGCCCGAACCCCCCGCGTCCGGACTCACAGACTCGGCTGAGACCTAGGGTTTGGTTCAGGACCCAAATGCAATGGTCCGGACCCCCTAGGCCCTTGCGTCCGGAGCTCGGTTTTCAGCCGAGACTCCTCCGCACTTCTTCCTTTGCTTCTCAAGTGCTAACGCAAATGTGTTCACCGCCTTGTGCATGCGTGTTAGCATTTTCACAATCATTTTTCAAAGCATTTTCACTTGCTTCTCACCACGCCACTCGATCCTAATTCATCGCAAAGTTAGATCGCTCACAGTGGCACTAGATAACCGATATGCAAACAAGTTTGCTCCTCTTGATAGTACGGCTATCTATCCTAAACCCGGTCATAATCTTCTCTACACACCTATGACCGGTGAAACGAAATGCCCTATGGTTATACCTTTACCTTGTGCATTCCATTCCATCTCCTTCTCCCATGTTGATGCAACACATGCACCAACCACTTGTCAAATGATATGATCCACTTCATATCATCACATGACCGTGTTGGTTCATCGACCTTGACCTCACTTGCTCTTCACCATTTCCTTGGTCCATCGGCGCCAAGCATCACCCGCTTGCCCTTCACACTTGCAACCGGTACATCAAGGCAAGCCTCATCTTGATCTTCTCCACCTTGATCACATGACTCCATGTCATGTTTCATGTGCAATAAGATCCTTCATCATACAATCACATGTGAACTAATCTCCTGTGTATATATCACTTAAACACATATTAATTCACCTAAGTTGTCACTCAATTACCAAAATCACATACGAACTTTCTTTCAGTTCCATACACCCCTCAACAAAATGGTGTAGTAGAGAGGAAGAACCAGACACTCATTGACATGGCAAGGACGATGCTAGATGAGTACAAGACTTCGAATATCTTTTGGGCCGAAGCCATCAACACCGCTTGCCATGCCATCAACCAGCTCTATCTACACAAGATCTTGAAGAAGACTTCATATGAACTCCTAACCGGTAACAAACCAAAGGTGTCTTACATTAGAGTTTTTGGGTGCAAGTGTTTCATACTTAACAAGAAACCCAAAACCTCTAAGTTTGCACCTAAAGTTGATGAAGGTTTTCTTCTTGGTTATGGATCAAATGAGCATGCCTATCGTGTATTCAACAAGACCTTAGGGAAAATTGAAATCGCGATAGATGTGACATTTGATGAATCTAATGGCTCTCAAGTAGAGCAAATTGATCAAGTGATTGTAGGTAATGAGGAACCACCATGTGAAGCAATCAAGAATATGACTATTGGTGACATTAGGCCACAAGAAATCCAAGCCACAGCTATGGAACCTCAAGGTGATGAAGCTATTGCCCCTAGACTTGAAGAAGAAGGCCTAGCAGTGCTCCCTGGTCAGGGCTCTGCCCCTGTGGCCGGCAGTGCCGGCCTCTGGTCCAAGCAGACAGGCAACAATCACTTCACCAACAACTCCAAGAAACCTACATCCTATCTTTGAAGAGTATGAGTACAATGATGGCCAAGCTGAGCAACAAGAAGCCACAGAACACCCAAGGCTGAGGCAAACAGTTCAAAAGGATCACCCTGTTGATAATATACTTGGGAGTCTTCGAAGGGGGGTAACTACTCGTTCACATTTGGCAAATTTTTGTCACTTTTACTCTTTTGTCTCCTCTTTGGAACCTCTCAAGGTTGATCAAGCTCTAGATGATCCGGATTGGGTGATGGCTATGCAAGAAGAGCTAAATAGCTTTGAAAGGAACAAAGTGTGGTCATTGGTGGAAAGACCCAACACAAATGTGATTGGAACCAAGTGGGTCTTCCGCAACAAGCAAGATGAGCAAGGCGTGGTGACAAGGAACAAGGCAAGATTGGTGGCTCAAGGTTTCACTCAAATGGAGGGCCTAGACTTTGAAGAAACATATGCACTGGTGGCTAGGCTTGAAGCAATTCGAATGCTTTTGGCCTATGCTGCCCATCATGATTTCAAGCTTCAACAAATGGATGTGAAGAGTGCATTTCTCAATGGCCCAATCCAAGAGTTGGTCTATGTTGAGCAGCCACTGGGCTTTGAAGATCCCAAGTTCTCTCATCATGTCTTCAAGCTCCATAAGGCGCTCCATGGGGTTAAGCAAGCACCAAGAGCATGTAGGATCATGACTAAGAGATTTGAGATGTCCATGATGGGTGAGCTAAAGTTCTTCCTTGGTTTTCAAATCAAGCAACTCAAGGAAGGGACTTTCTTATGCCAAACCAAGTATACCCATGATATGTTGAGAAAGTTTGACATGGCCAATGCTAAGCCAATCAAGACTCCCATGCCAACTAATAGACATCTTGATCTTGATGAAGGAGGGAAATCCGTGGACATAAAGGTATATCGCTCCATGATTGGATCTCTCCTTTACTTATGTGCATCTAGGCCAGACATAATGCTTAGTGTGTGCATGTGTGCTAGATTTCAAGCTAATCCGAAAGAGTGTCATTTAATGGCTGTTAAGAGAATTTTGAGATATCTAGTTTTCACTCCTAACCTTGTCTTATGGTATCCTAAGGGCTCTAAGTTCGATCTACTTGGGTATTCGGATTCCGATTACGCCGGTTGCAAGGTAGACCGAAAAAGCACTTCGGGATGTGTCAATTCCTTGGACGGTCCCTAGTGTCTTGGAGTTCTAAGAAGCAAAATTGTGTAGCCCTTTCCACCGCCGAGGCTGAGTATGTTGCAGTCGGTGCTTGTTGTGCTCAACTACTTTGGATGAGGCAAACCTTAAAAGATTTCGGATGTCAATTCACCAAGATACCTCTCTTGTGTGATAACGAGAGTGCCATCAAACTCACAAACAACCCGGTTAGTCACTCTAGAACCAAACACATAGACATCCGTCATCACTTCTTGAGAGACCACGAATTAAAAGGAGATATCACAACTCGCCATGTGAGCACCGATAAGCAACTAGCCGATATCTTCACCAAGCCTCTCGATGAGACAAGGTTTTGTGCTTTGCGTAGTGAGCTGAATATACTTGATTCTCGTAACATGGTTTGAACTATAGCACACACTTGTTTGTCCACCTAGAGACTTAGGCAAAACTTTGAAAAGTTTCAATTATGTGCTTCAAAACAAATTTTGAAAGAAACTTGAGTGTGTTGGTCATGGTATGATTGTTGATTTGCTTACTGACCAGCACATGGCAAGGGGTATGTGTCCAAAATTGCATAAATTTATAGTATAATGGTGGCATAGTGCCTCACTGCCTGGCCAGGCCAGCAGTGCCGGGGTGTCCGGCAGTGCTGGGCTAAGGCCGGTAGTGCCAGGACTTAAGGGACTCGAGCCTGTCGGGCTCAAGTCCTAGCTCTCGGGTTTTGCTTTATTTTCTCTCCCCAACCCAAGGGAACACCATCCCAAGTCATATCCCCCCAATAGAAACAACTCTCCTCTCTTCTCTCAACCCTAAGGAGACACAAGGAGCCCGAAGGTCCCTCTCTTCCCCCTGGCAGTGCTGCCCCTTTGGAGGTGCTGCCATTGGAGGAGGTGTGGAGGATCTTCCCCATTGTGTCAAGCTCCATTCAAGCCCGACCTTCTTCATCCTCACCCCTCTCTTTCAAAGGTAATAACTTGAAACCCTAACTTGTGTCGATCTATGCAATGTATGGTTTTTGAGATGAGATTTAGGTTGTTAGTGGTTGCATTATGTATAGTAATGTACCTCCAGTAGTTAGATTTGATCAAAACTTAGTTTCAATGGAGGATTGATGAAGCATGCATAGGTGCTGTCTGCACCAGGCCGGTAGTGCCGGATCCTAGGTAGCAGCACCCATGCATATGCTTCTACAATCGTCTATTGACCCTAATTTTTGGTTAAATCTCTCCACTAGAGTTTCAGTCACTATTCTAAGTGCAGTAACTTAACCTTTCCTCCTTTTAAATGCATAGATGGATGCCGGTGGATCGCGTGGTGGTGCAAGAGGAAGAGTGAGGTCCAAGTCTCGCACTCGCTTAGCTGATGATGGCTTGAATCCCAGGCAGAGGATGGCTCAAGAGGAAGAATTGCAGAGGGCAGGGAGAACCATCAGGGATGGGGTGTGTCCTGAAACACCTCTAGATTTGGGTTTGTTCAATGGCTCACATCTCGTTGAGCATCCCGAGGAGGTCTTTGTCAAAGTGCCTCAGGACACTCCTGGCAGAGTTAGAGAAAGCTACTATCTTCAGTGGAGGACTGTCCAAGAGCAGAGGGCCATCAATCCCTATGATGTGCCAAAGGACATGAATGTGGATTATAGGTTTTGGAATATTTTTCATTCTGACTTTTACACCACTGTCCTCTTTCAAGCTGCAAAACCTAGAGTCATTAAAATGAAGTATGTTGATTGGGAGCACTTGGAAATCAAGAGAGATCCTGTATTTGACAGGGTCATTAATTAGTGCAGGCACCTTGGTATGTATTACTGGATGAGTTTCCAGAATGGGTGGAACATAGAGATCATCTATCAGTTCTACTCCACCTACTATCTTGATAGGGAGAACTTGGTGATGCATTGGATGACAGAGGGCATGCACTACAAGATTGACTATGTGACTTTTGCTCGTCTTCTGGGATTTGGTGAGGAGGACAGACAATGCAGTAATATTCATGATGAAAGAGGGCTGACCAATGAGGAGATCTCATAGCTCTACATTTATCCTCAGGAGGCAGATGGTCTGATAAAGGGTTTGAGGAGCAAATATTACATTCTGAACAACCTTTTCAGAAACACTGTCTATCCCAAGATGGGATCTGCCTCAAACCTCTACAACACATCCAAAAATGTGTTAAGGAGGATGAGAGGTGGAGCACCACCTTTCTTAGTTGCTAGATTCTTATGGGATGAGATATGCATTGCTGCAGAGGATGCAAGAAAGGGGCTTCCCTATGCTCCCTATCTGATGTTCATCATTGAGATGGTGACTGGCCGGATCTTCAACAAGGATGTTGTCCATGAGCCTTATAGAGAAGAGAAGGCCATTCATGCTACAACAATTCAGGAGGTGAACACTCCTCCCAGAGATACCAGGACAGCAGCAGCAGCAGATATTCTCGAGTCTTCAGGTGCAGCAGCTTCCAGAGGCAGGAAGAAGGGCAAGCTTGGTAGGATCTTAAAGAAGATCTTTGCTGGCATTTGCTATGCAAATGATCACTCTTACCAGACCAGGCTTGAGATCAGAGAGCTCCGAAAGGAGCAAGGTCTCAGGCAGCTTGATCCTCCCACACCACCACCACAGTTCAGTGAGGAGTCTACCTATTCTGGTGATGATGATGATGAGGATGATGATGAGGTGGAGATTGAGCAGCCACAGACTCGTAGATGCAGCAAGCGTGCATCAGCTCCTAGCACTCACTTCGCTTTAGCCCCTGATGATGATGAAGACGAAGATGAGGATGATGATGATGAAGACGAAGATGAGGATGATGACGATGATGACCATATGGAGGACAACGACTAGCTTGTATCTTTTCTTCTTGGTTCTTTTCTCTTTTTGGTGACTTGTTACCAAAGGGGGAGAATTACTAAGTGAAGGGGGTACAACAAATCTTCGTAGGTCATGGAGGAGCAGCAACTGCTAGTTATCTTAGTTTTTAGTTTGTGAGATGAGAGAGCAACATGAAACTATTTTATTGTAATATTGCCACTTAAGTACTTTATTTGTGTTATATGTGGACATGTAGTCTCTCTTATATATCATGCTTGTATTAGTGTGTTTTTAGTTTTTAATTCTAGCGTGATGTGTGGCTGTGCTTGTGCTTCCGCAGTCTTGCTGCCAGCAGTTAGGCCGGCAGTGCCGGGCTGCTTTGACAGCAAGTCCTCTGATTTGTGTTAAGACAGGTTCATACGCATCACGTATATATTTGTGACACTTTTTCAGCACCCCACAGCAGCCATGGATGTAGGGGGAGTCCTACTTCACTCCAATGTGTGAAAATTGGTCTTTCATGCCAAATTTGGAAATTCAAATTCCTATTCACACATTTAGGGGGAGCTCCTACACCCATGACTTGCATTGTCTCAGATTATTATTCACTTTTGTAAGTTCTAAGTGTGTTGTCATCAATCACCAAAAAGGGGGAGATTGAAAGTGCAATCAAGCCCTAAAGTGGGTTTTGGTGACATGACAACATATTTAGGAAACTAATGAGTCTTTGTGAGTATGACAAGCAGGTTAAACTTAAGGAGGTTGATGAACAGGTTGGCGGACCCCTCCAATTACAAAAGTGCATCGAAACAAGCTCAAAGGGTTTAAATTCTTTTATACTTTGAATTTGAGTTAGGTATGCCATACTATTAAGAGGGATTCAACACGCATGCCAACAAGTGAACCAAATGCATCTATCCTTTTACATCACACCTCCACATATAAAGAGGGCAAATCAGCCAGCTTATTTAAGATCAAATCCTTGCTGTTCTGCCCAGGCCGGCAGTGCTGGCCTCCAGGCCGGTAGTGTCGGGCAGGCCGGCACTGCTGGGCTACAGGCCGACACTGCCGGGCTACAGGCCGGCACTGCCGTGACTTGTTCAACCAGTGGGCAGTAAGGAGGTATTTCATACACCCTCACTCTCCTCCAACGGCTAGTTCTGCCATTCACTCATTCTTACTTCGAAAGAACAGAAAGAGAAGCTTCTCTCTTGCTCTCCCTTCTCCCTTGGTGCTCATCCACTCTCCTTCATTGATTTCCAATCATTCTTTGAGAGATTGAGCCTCCAAGCTTTGAGAAGAAGCCTCTCCCTCGGATCTTCACTCCTACAAGCATTTGGTTTGCGTGGTGGCCGACGGTTTGAGTTCTTTACTCTTGGAGCTTTGCTCCTAGCCGGCTAGAGGTTGCCCTTGAGCTTGCCTCCTTCGTGTGGCAGCCTAGGGAAGTTTGTATCACCCATCATTTGCTAATACACTTCTCTCATCTCAAGGGTTCATTCTCTTGACTTGAGACCAAGGAAAGAGCTAGCCTTTGTGGTGAGCTTGAGCCTTGTGTGGCGCACCTCAACCACGTGGATGTAGGCAAGCCTTGGTGGCCAGCTGAACCACGGGTCAAATCTTGTGTCACCGTGTGCTTGTTACTTGACTTTCATATATCTTGTGTGCTAGTTGATTTCTAGGGTTTGGACCCGATCTACTCGGTGGGTGTGTTGCCACCACATTCAAGTGGTGCTAGAGGTTTCCTACACCTCTAGAAAGGTTTCTATTCAAGCACAATTTGCATTCTCAGTTTATATTTTGAATTGTGCATTTATCTGATCTGGTGACTAGCACTGCTGCCCTAAGTCCAGCAGTGCCGGCCACCTCGGCCGTGCCGGCCTCAAGCCTGGCAGTGTCGGCCTCTCTGCTAACAGAAACTTGTCAAGTTGTTTTAAACAAGCCTATTCACCCCCATCTAGGCTAATCAGGTCCTTACACACATCCACATCATGATCTTCAATTTTCTTTAACTTCTTCTCAATCTCTCCCCCTTTTTCATTATATTACCCAAAAGGGTGGCCTCATTCATCATTGCCATCATTGTCATCACCAGGAGGAGGGAAGAACTATGGAGGATAGAAAGGCATGTATGGATACTGAGCTAGAGGAGGGACAGACCTAGGATATATCATGCTGAAATGATCACTGAAGGCATTGAAATTGTTGCTCAAATCATCAACCCTCTGCTCAATGTGACCTTGTCTGTCATGTAGCTGCTGATACTGCTCCTGAGTAGATATAGAACCAAGCTGTGTACTGAGAGCATCAATATCACTGTGCAGCCCCTGCTGGACTCCCTGAAGACTGGTCATGATAGGCTCATATATGGTGGAATGAATATGCTGGCCAAAACTCTAAAAGCTGCTGTCAATGTGACTCTGCCACTGCTGCCCCATAGCCTGAAATCCCTGCTGCATCTGTTGCTGCATGTTCTCCCCAAACTGAGCAAAGGAAGAATCCCAATTATTTTGCATGCTCTGAAAGTAGGGGTCAAAGTAACCTGCAGGGGGCACCCATCCATGTGCCTGAGCCTCTGGCTCCATCTGTGTCTGTGGTGGCTCCTCATAACCACCCATGTGCACATCACCACATCATGAATTTGACCACATCAAACTTCTTCCTATACATGATATGATGGAAAACATTCCAAAATTGTTCCCTTATAGCATCCTTGTTGCCTCCCTTAGGCATGAAAGTCAATCTGGCTATCTTGTTGATGAGAGCAGGGTGGTGCCTCAATCCCCTTGGATTTCCATACCTATATGGATGATTTGGATCTTCTTGTATTGGCTCATAGAACTGCCCCCACTGATCTTCAGGTAGATTAGCTTCTTCATCTAGATCAATAGACTGTGAAAGGAGAGCATAATCGATCTCATTTGCAGAAGCAAACTCATCAAAGGTAGCAGTGTATCTTCTCTTCCCAGTCATCCATTCAATCTCCCCTTTGTCAGTTCTGATTTCCATGGTTGCATAAAACTGCCTCACAACCATGTCATTGTAGTTGCATTGATGCTCAAGAAAGCTATACAAGCCCAATTCATGCAAAGTATTGATCAAACTAATAGCAACATCTTTTTCCATGAGAAATGACATGTTGATGTATTGGTGCTTGTGTATCTTAGAATGACGAATATACCCAAAATAAGCATCCTCTTGTACCTTGGTGAAGAAGTATGGCATAGTGGCATTGTTCTCCAAGTCATACTGATTTGGACTTCTGGATCGCCAATAGGAATTGGAGTCCCATTGCTTGACATGACCTCTGTAGGTTGATATATTCATTACTGCATCCTCACTTTCACTTTCTTCTTCCTCATCAGCCCCACGATTTGGAAACCAATCCTCATCACTGCTGCTATTTGTTCTTCTCTTCTTAGAGGTGCTTGCTTTCTTTTGCTTGCTAGAAGTAGCCTTCTTGCCTTTTCCACTGTCAATTCACATGTACAACAATGTATAAGTGTTGACACAAAAAGTATCGGATCTGCGAACACCTCGGGCTTATACCTGAATTTTCGATATCCAAGGTGTGCCAGTCGATTTGACCAGTTAATCGACAAGGACGATAACTAGAACAAGGTTGAACGAGACGACAGCGATACGCCCGGACGTCAAAGCTCAACTTCATCAAAACGTGGAACTTGCGAAGGCGACGGAGGTCGTGTAGATGCAGCCCGTCGAGACGTCGTAAGAACTCATAGATAAACTAGAACTAGTATGGTAAAAGTAGATGCTGGAAAAGTAGAAAAAAGTAATAGATTTGTATTTGATTGATTGTCTCTTTCTACACCGCCCCTGGGTACATATTTATACTCCGGTAAAAGGAGTTGTAAACAGACATGACTCATACCTAAACAGAACTCCTATTTTTAAGGAAATAAAATGACTCGTGCAAGAGTCGGACTCAAACTACAATAATAATACTAGTATAAAAGTCCCCAGTTTCCTTATCCGTTTTCCTTACGATAAAACTTTCCATCGGCAGATTCCTTCAATCCGCAATTTCCTTCTATTGCCAACGGCAACTTCCTGCTGACGTCAGCCGCATCAACTCATATCCATCGGCAATACCTCCTTATCGGCAAACATATCTTCTTTCTCCCTTGACGCTTCTTCAATCAAATTCACCATCGGCGATCGGTAATTTGACCGGCAGTATCTTAATGCCGATGAGGAACAACGATTACCCCCATGCCGATCAATGCACTTGGTTTAATATTGACCCGTACAAAAAATGGTGTCAACACATGCCCCCCAATTTTGGAGTATAAAATATCTTATGCACCAAAATTTGCTCTACTGTAATCTTTCCCTCCAAAATACCTGCACGATTTCATCGATTCCCGTGCGCCAAACCGTAAGTTACCAACAGAACCCCGCAACTGTAGCGCGAACAGTCACAATCCACTCTCATAATTCCTTGATCACTGCATGAATCCACTACCATACCCTTCCATATCTCTGCCTAGTGAAAGGGAAACTCCAAAATGCCCCCGGCGCTTCCAGGCCTATAAAAACAACCGCTCGACCATTTTAACCCTAAGCTTACATTATCATTCTCTTATTTCACCGGCGCCCCCGAAGAACAATCCAGTGATCTCCAGTTGGCGATTCCTCTTCTCCAACAAAGCACGACCTGCAAGAATCTACTCATCCTAATGGCGATTAGTTTCAATGTCCCCGCGGTTAGTTTCTCCTTCTCGCTTCATCCCTCGTGGTTTTCTTTTTTGCACCGATTCTTGATTTCCTTCTCTCTTCTTCTTTTGCTTTAGGAAATACGCAGCAAGACAGTGATTCCAATCGACCAAGGACACCTTTGCTACCTAGGTCCAATGGGAAATACTGATCCAACTGATCTCATCAATGCAGAGACCAATCGCATCCCTTTTAAAGCTGGATATTTCGATCTAGGGTTATGGACAGACACTTTTCGTTCTTGGCCCAAACCCACCAAAGGATGGAAGAACTGGTACCTTAGAATGTCCAGGTCAAAACAAGCTTATTGGTCAGAACACAACCTAGATCAATGCATCAGCCTATCTCTTGCCGATATGGCCAAAAATGAAAATATGATGATTGCGGCTTCTTATTTTTGGTCTGACACAATGAATGCCTTCTTGTTCAGACACGGACTAGCCACCCCCACACTTGCCGATGTATACATGCTCATTGGCCTTGACGTCTATTCTGCCGATAATGCCACCGTTTTCCGCAGGAAGTCTGAACATCGGGTGAGTACTCGCAATATCAGCGGCTGGACCGGATATATCCAAGAATATCAAAATACTGGATCGGTAAGCCAGAGGGAGCATTCTACTTTCCTAAACATGTGGTTGGAAAAATTCATCTTCTATGGCAGGACAGTTGGACCCACCAATATGTATCTTCCCACAGCAGAACTCCTAGCCGATGGAGGATTTCCTCTTGACTGATATCTCCTTAGCTCAGTCTATCACCTTCTGCACTATGTATCCAAAAAATTGCTGCTAGGCGAGCCCATAGGAAACCTCGGAGCCCCTTGGTGGTTCATCAACTTGTGGCTAAACGCCCATATGCACAAGTGTCTTCAGTTTGACTAATTCAGCCAACAATTCCCGAGAGATTTGCTTGAGGATTATACTCCTGATGACAATGAACCAGCAACCCATTCCCCCCTTAACTTTGGAGAAGCTATGATAGTGCTACCAGGAACTGATGCCAATAAGGGTCAACTTGGTCTATTCTTTCAGAGACTCTACTGTGGGATTCCTGTGACAGAACAGCTTTGGTGGCCTTATATCGATGAGGACAACCGATTCCCACTCTCTTTCAATCCTACCAATGGAAACATACCAGAGAATTAAAGAATTATGAAGGCCACCCTTACTCCCCGGGCTATTCCAGTCAACATTTTCGGGACCGGGAAGAATACTTTTCCAACTTATGAATTTTATTACCCATCAGCAGCAAGACAGTTGGCATTCGGTCAACTACCGGTCAAACTCAGCTATGCTGATGTAATAAAACCAAGAGAAGTCATCTCCAGCGCTATGGATTGGAACAAAATCGTCACTCTTCCCTCTCAGGCCGATGTGACCAACATTGATCTGTCTTCTTGGGCACCAACATCCTTCATCACCGAATCATACAAATCTTGGTGGCAAGAATGGAAGAATCAACTATTCGCTACATCGTCGCACTATTATCGACACTTGATCGATACCGATTACATTGTTCCAGATGATGTGGTAAGTTTATATCCGATACTACTTCTCTGTTATTTCCTTTCAAATGTATCGGTAACTGATTTTCTATTAACAGGCTGATGACCTAGCCCCAAGAAAGAGCACAAGTGGTAGGACCTTCAACTTACTACCGATAAATCCCATATCGTCAATCGGCAGCAAGGCTCCCTCACTAGCCTCCCTTATTTATGGAAAGGCACCCAAAATCACTCTTAAACCCAAGTCAAAACCAACTAGGGTAGCTGCTACTCCATCGGCCGCTGCTGCTGTTCTGGCGCAAGATTTCGAAGTAACAATCTCTATCTTCTTTTTCCGATCGCAACCTCTCATCGGTAACGCTTACTCTATTGTCAATTTGCACAAAAAATGCTTTCTTTTGTAGCCAACGAGTTCATCGGTAGCTATTCCAACCGTGCAAGCTTCTCCAATTCGGTTTTCCGATGCCCCCCAAACGCAAGGGTCGAAACGCCAAGGCTCCCCGACCAAAACGCAAGAAACCATCAGCTCCAGTCACATCGCTAGCTGCATCCCCTCGACCTCCTATCGATACACCAACACCAAAACCAGTATCGGCACCCATTCCTGATCAATCAATGGATGAGATCCCTGACCAAGGGATAGTACCATCGCCACAGAGGTTAGCCACAACAGCGGAAGCAACACCGGCATCAGTACCAGCACCAGCACCAACCGTCCCTCCTGCCGAGGCAAGTTCATCGGCAACTTTTGCTGATCTTCAAGATACGGTTGCATCAGCTACTCTACTAAGTCCAAGGCGAGAAATCGCTCTAAAGCAGGTAAACTAAAACATTTATCATAAACCTGCAAGACACAAGCTTTAACTGACAAATTTTAACTTTTTATCTTTTCAGGCCCAAGACTCTCCCAACAACTTATTCTCCTTTGTTGTCAACATCCTCGATGACGATGAAGAAGGAGAAAGCTCTGCTCAAGCTTCAACTGTTCTATCGGCAGAAGTGAAATCCAAACTTGAAGCACTGCTTCTCCTACTGCAACAAAATACATCTCAACTAGTCCAAGATTCTAGTACAGTAAGGGTAGCTTTCAGAGAAATTCAAGATCAATTGCCTGCCGATATTGAAGAACTGCTTTTCCAAGCGGCATTCCTCAAGAGTTGGCAATTATAATACCAAAGAGCCTCATGAAGCATTTCCGATAGAGCCACTCAAGCAACACTTGAAGAAGAAATACTTAAGTTTAAGCAAACTGCGGACAAAAAGCACAAGATATCGGCCGTCTTGAAGCCTCTAGCAGCACGCTTGAACAAGAGATTACTCGTTTATCGGCACAGAAAGAAGAGCTGTTGGCTGAGCTGAAGAGAGTAGATGCACCCTTAGACTCAGCCACCTAGAGAAAAACTCAACTCCCTATCGCTACTAAGGCTCTGCAACAAGAGAGGGATGCCTGTGCTCGTGAAGCTCTCCTGCTGAGGAGAAAAATCAAACTAGTTGAAGGCACTGCCGATGACAATGCTAGGGAAATAGAAGAAGCTGACCAAGTTCGCCTTCGTGCGATTTCATCTATCCAATCCTTGTTGTAATCCATTACATTCGAACTTGATAACTAATCTTGTGGTAATATAACGTCAACATCTTTTCTACCTATGTCTTGTATGATAACTCTGTGCGAACACATGGTGGATAAGTACCCATGTAGTTCAGCTTTGATGATGAGTGATTGTCCAACACGTGAGTGTTTCAGTTTGAGTGGCTTATCCTAACCTCTGCGAAAGCAGAAACATGTGCTTGTCTATCGGCTTGTGATGTGTAGGTGCTATGCCTAGTGACAGTGGTCAATGGCATGTAGAAGGTCGAGTAGAGGCTTGTCGTGCCGATGGACTGAGAGCGGTGAAGGGCGGAAGCGGGGCTCGGACTGAGGGACCATGGGCGCCGGCAGACTAGCTTTTGTGGCTAGTACTTGGCACCGGCGAGTGCGAGAAGACATGGAGGTAGATCGAGTCAGCCGAGTCAAGACGGTGGACGCGTGAGTCGAGCGGAGGCTCAGGGGACTCGGAGTCCGACCGGGCGAAGACAAGGTGGCTCGCGTCGAGTGGTTTGGTGGTTTGGGCCTCAAAACCATCCACGTCGGTTTCCGAGTTTGGGCCGCAAAACTCGGGGTTCGGTAGTTGAGCCCAAAGCTACCGGTGGCGGGTTTCCTGGGTTTGGGCCTCAAAACCTAGGCGGAGCTTCCGAGGAGGCGGGGATGGCACGTGGCGGAATCCTGGAGGTTGCGTCAAGGCGATGACAACTCCCGACAGGAAGCGGCGCCGTCCATTCAAAATGCGGGAGATATTTTCCGGAGCTTGGACTGCAATGCTTAGGCTAGGTAGTTCACTCAATGTATCTAGGGGGGTCTTTGGGAAATAGCCAAAGCCCGATAAGTAGGGGGTGAAGGGGTATCCCTCATCCCATCTCTTGAACCCTAATAACTTGCCCTCTCTCTCTGGTTCATGAGATCCCTAGGTTGCTTCCACCAATCTTTGTAAGAACTTGAGTTTGTCGCGAGGAATAGGAGGACGTAACCTCTGTAAGCCATGGTGGCTTCGATTTCGTGATTGTGTCCCCGTTTTGCTTGTGTTCTTCGTGTTTTGCTTTTGCAACCTCTTTTCCCGAGACGATTTCTCTTTGTAGGGAGTAGCTCTTGCAAATCCGTTTGAACCAAGTTGTACGTAATTGTGAGGAGTTCTTTGCACTGAAGGAATTCTCCTCAAACCTCACGAGTGCGTAGATCGGGTGTTTTCCTTGCGGAGTTCTTCGTTCTTGAGCTTTTCCCCAAATCTCTTTCCTCCCTTTGATCTAAGCCAAATTGAGGGATGATTTCTTTGGGATAGCTCCCCAATTGCACTAGGATCTTGCCTACAAAGTTTGGTTGCAGTTGGTGATCATTTGGTTGAGTTTTGGGAAGATTTGGCGGAGTGGAAACGATTTTCGCAAGCTTCAGCTTTTTTGTTTGTGAGCTTCGAACCACCCTCCGGACCACCTAGCCTGTGAGCACCGGACCATTGCAAGTAGTCCGGTGGCTCTGCTGAGGGTTTCACTCAAGCGTCGGACTAGGCTCATTAGTCCGACGGTGAGCGTCGGACGAGGTGTCTGGAGGTAGGGTGCTTTCTGTAGTTTTTGCTCTGTGGCAAGAGTGTGCACCGGACCATTTCCCATAGTCCGACGGTGAGCGTCGGACTAGTCGTCCGGAGCCTAGGCACTCACTGGTTGTCTTCTGTGTGAGCACCGAACTTCCGAAAGTGAGCGTCGGACTAGTCCGGAGCCTCTGGTCCGGAGCTAGGGTGCTCACTGTATCGGCCTGTCCCAGTGGGTGAAGGCATCGGACCTGAGCTCCGGACTACTTGCTCTAGTCCGGTGGCTCAGTCCCATCTGGTCCGGAGCTCCCTGTTGGTTGTTGTTTCTCCCGTTTTGCCTAGGTTCTTGCCTCTTTTCCCAAGGGGTTGAGAACCTATGTTTTGGGGTTTCCGGTGATTTTCCTCCACTGCCGGTGAGCACCCAACAACTGGGTTTGGTTTTTGGGAAGAGTGGCCCGAACATTTCGAGAGAAATTTGAGGCTCCCATTCACCCCCTTCAGGTCGCCGTTCTCGGTCCTTCACTCTATCATCGGTGTTTGTACTTACATTACTTGACGCATCCATCCAGATACTAGGATAATACTTCTTCAAATATTTACCATTTATTGCTCTGGAAAATGCAACTCCTTCGAGAGTTTCCAAAATATAAGTGTTGCCAGAAACAGACTGACTTATCCGAAAAAGACCTTCCCAATTAGGAGACCACTTCCCAAACTTCGAACTCTTGGTTCCAATCGGCAAATTCTTTTGCCTTCACCTTCTTGTTATACCATCTAGCAACCCTCTTCTTGTTATCTTCGATACTGATTAGAGCTCTTAGCCGACGACCCGCCAAATCTTCTAACGCATCCTTCATAAGGATATCATATTCATCGGTTGTTAGTTGGTCTTGGGAAAACAATCGCCTAGAACCAATTTTAATTTTCCAAGGTAGGACAACATCGTGTCCGTACACCAGGTGATATGGCGAAACCTTAGTAGCACTATGACACGCCATCCGATACACCCATAAAGGTTCATTCAGTACGGTATGCCACCTCCTAGGGTTCTCTTCAATCTTGCGCTTGATAAGCTTGATTATTCCCTTATTAGTTGCCTCAGCCTAACCATTAGCTTGAGCATAATAAGGAGAAGAATTCAACACTTTGAACCCCATACCGATAGCAAATTCATCAAACTCCCCCGACGTGAACATAGTTCCTTGATCAGTTGTAATAGTCTGAGGAATTCCGAATCGGTAAACAATATGCTCCTTCATGAAATCTATCATGTTTGCCGATGTTACATTCTTCAAAGGAACGACTTCAACCTACTTCGTGAAATAATCAGTAGCAACAAGTATAAATTTATGCCCCTTGCTCGATGGTGGGTAAATTTGGCTGATGAGATCAATGGCCCATCCTCTAAACGGCCAAGGCTTGATTATAGGATTCATTGCAGACGCAGGTGCCCTTTGAATATTACCGAACTTCTGACAATCTTGACACCCTTTGAAGTACTCAAAACAATCCTCAAGAATTGTCGGCCAATAATATCCATTTTGCCTAATCATCCACTTCATCTTGAATGCCGATTGGTGCGCTCCACATACCCCCTCATGAATTTCGCACATTAACCTCTTTGATTCCTCTCCATTAAGGCATCTGAGCAAAACTCCATTAATTGTACGATAATACAATCCATCATCAAGGAGCACATACTTGGTAGCCTGAAACCTCAAACGTCTTTCAACTTTCCTAGACAGATCTCTTAAGTAATCGGTAATCTCTTTTCTCCAGTCATCGGTAACCATTACCGATGTCATTACTTCTTGAATCGGCTGATATCCCTAGGCATGTTGCGCTAATCGATTGGCTTCTTCATTATGCAACCTGGGAACATGTTCAAGATGGTATTCTTTAAATTACTTTAATAACTGCAAACACTTCTCATGATATGCAATTAAAATATTACTTCGACACTCGTATGTCCCAATCAACTGATTGATCACTAACATAGAATCACCAAAGACTTCAACGGCATCGACACACACATCCGTAAGCAATTCCAACCCCTTCAGCAATGCCTCGTATTCAGCCTGATTATTTGTCGAAGTGGCAACAATCGGCAATGAGATTTCGTACTTCTGTCCTCGGGGTGAAACTAAAATAATGCCGATACCTGCTCCCTCCTTACACGTGGAACCATCAAAGAACAAAGTCCAAGGAGCAATCTCCACGGAGTTCCCTATACCACAATGCTGAGTAACAAAATCAGCCATCACCTGCCCTTTAACTGGCTTAGTCGATTCATACCTCAGATCAAATTCTGACAGCGCCAAAATCCATTTGCCGATCCTTCCACTCAATATCGGCATCGGCAGCATATACTTGACCACATCATCTTTGCATATGACAGTACACTCGGTCGATAGCAAATAATGCCTTAACTTGGTACAAGAGAAGTATAAACATAAACACAATTTCTCAATGGCCGAATACCAGGTTTAAGCGTCCACCAGCCTTCTACTCAAATAATAAATCACACATTCTTTCCCTTCAAATTCTTGAATCAAGGCTGACCCAATAACGCCGTCATTGGCAGACAAATATAATGTGAAGGGTTTCCCGTGTTGAGGCGGAATTAAAACTGGAGGATTCACCAGATACCTCTTAATTTCTTCCATGGCCGATTGCTGCTCCTCTTTCCACACAAATTCCTAACCGACTTTCAGCTTCAGCAATGGGCTAAAAGATTTAATCTTCCCAGACAAATTAGATATAAAATTAATCTTGCCGATCAAAGATTGCAACTCAGTCTTGTTTGTAGGAGCAACCACTTTGTTAATTGCATCAATAGACTTTCTGCCGATCTCTATACCCCTTTGATGCACCATGAACCCTAGGAATTTACCTGCCGATACGCCAAACGCGCACTTATTTGGATTCATCTTCAGCCCATGCTCCCTTGTGCACTCCAGAATCTTCTGCAGATCGGCAAGATGCTTCTCAAAGTCTCCGGACTTAACCACCACATCGTCAATATAGATTTCAACCAATGTAGTGATGTACTTATGAAAAATAAAATTCATTGCTCTTTGATAAGTAGCACCGGCGTTCTTCAACCCAAAAGTCATTACGACCCACTCAAACAAACCGACGTGACTTGGACACCTAAAAGCAGTTTTGGATATATCCTCTTCAGCCATGAATATTTGATTATATCCAGCATTACCATCCATAAAACTGATAATTTTATGTCCAGCAGAAGCATCAACTAGTAGATCGGCAACGGGCATTGGATAGCCGTCCATCGGCGTGGCTTTATTGAGATTCCTAAAATCAATACAAACACGAAATTTTACATTCTTCTTATATACAGGAACCACATTAGAAATCCATTCGGCATATCGGCATTGCCAAATAAATCCAGCTTCGATTAACTTTGTAATCTCAGCTTTAATATCAGGTAACACAGTAGGGTTGCACCGACGCGCTGGCTACCGATGTGGTTGAAAACCCGACTTGATAGCTAACCGATGTTCAACGATTGATCGGTCTAAACCAGGCATCTCTGTATAATCCCAAGCAAAACAATCTTTATATTCTTTTAATAAATCACTCAACTGTTGCTTACATTGGGAATCTGACTTAGCGTTAATAAAAGTTGGCCTAGGCTTGCTACCGTCGCCGATGTCTATTTCTAGCAAATCATCGGCTGATGTGAACCCATGTCCAAGTTTTCCATCATCGGCGAACTGATCCATTAAACCTCTTCTTCAGAACCGACTGCTTGGATCGGTGTAATCCGGTAATCGGCCACCTTGAGGAATTCTGTATCCCAAGCTTCACCAGATATGCACTTGGTCTGCTCATAGGTTTCCGATTCTGCCGATGCAACAATTGACGGGGCTTCACTTCGGACGACTTCAATTTTATCTCCAACCCATTGCACAAGGCTTTGGTGCATTGTGGAAGGTACACAGCAATTAGTGTGGATCCAATCTCTTCCCAAGAGCAAGTTGTAGGAGCCTTTACCACTGATCACGAAAAATGTCGTCGGCAAAGTTTTGCTATCGATAGTGAACTCGACACATACTGCCCCCATAGCTGGTGACACATTGCCTTCAAAATCCTTTAACTTCATGTTTGTTTTGACTAAGTCTTGGTCACCTTTTCCAAGCTTCCTGAACATGACATACGGCATTATATTGATTGACGCTCCACCATCTACCAACATTCTTGATACTGGCTGCCCATCAACTTTGCCTTTGACAAACAACACCCTCAAATGTTGCCTTTCATCATCGGCAGGCTTTTCAAAGACAACTGCCATCGGGTCCAGAATTAACTGAGCCATCTCATCAACCTCTTCCTCAGCCTCAGCAAGTGCCATAAATTCCATCGGCAACATAACAACCATGTTGACTTCTGCCGATGGACTCCTCTCCTGGTGTTTTGGCCTCCACTCCCAAACTAGAGATTCTCCCTTCGAAGGGTTTTCACCATAACACAGATCATTATGGAGTTCATGCTGGATCCTCCTTCTCTGAGTATTCGTTAGGCCTTTGGGACACCATTGAGGAAGCTTAGTCTTCCAAACAGGTTGGTACTGTTTCTCACTGTGTCGGCTTGTATTACCCCTTATGTTTGGATCTCTAGAGAATATCTCTTCATCGGGCACCCTTGCATTAGCCTTCTCTTCGAGCTTCTCTTGACGGACATGCTTGCCAAGCCTGTCATGCACACTGAGCTTGCCCCCCAGCCGATCATGTACTGATTCCTTTCCTCTTATCGGCCTAGCATATCTTGATCCCCGATCATCCGAACAGGATCTCTTTTCCGACCGATCGGAAGGATAGTACCTGTTACACTCGGGGCAATTATCCACAGTGGGTAGCTTGATGCTTTCTTCCCAACAATAAACGAAGAAAGGACAATTCCAATGATCTTTATGCCGACGCCATTCCCGGCTCCTTTCTTCTTCCCGCTGCCGATATTGCTCCTCTTGAGAACGCCGATATTCCTGTCGTGGTTGTCTGTGTGTGATTACAACGCCATGTCTACGAGATCCCCGACGTCGTTACCTTCGTCAGCAACTCTCTTGTCCTTCTTAGCATCGGCACATCCTTTTCCCTTTACATCATGCACAACTATTTGATGTTTAGGATCTACCGATGCATTCTTCTTGGCAGCTTCCGATGTTAGTACTTTAACCTTCTCACTAGCTTCCACCATATTGCATGGAAATGGGTGCTGGTCGATCTTCATCGGCTTCTGGGTTTTAGAATTTTCAAATTTAATTCGTCCAGCCCCGATTTCTGACTGCAATTGCTGCCTAAAGACTTTACAATCATTGGTAGTGTGTGAGGTTGCGTCATGCCACTTACAATACCTCATCCTTCTAAGCTCTTCAGCCGATGGAATCACTTGATTAGGCGCCAGCTTAATTCGCCCTTCTTGAAGCAACAAATCAAATATCCTATCGGCTTTGGCAGTATCAAAAGTGAATCTTTCAGCCTCCTTCTGACCAAACGGACAGGATATCTGCTTCTTAACTTTCACCCATTCAGCAACGCCGATATCTGTCCCTTCATCTGACTCAGACTCTTCTTCCTGTTCGATGAAGGACACCTTCTTGTTCCAAGTCTTTCAAGGTTCGAAGGCTTTGATTTCCTGATCGGCAACTCTCTGTACGAGATGGCTCAGACTCTCGAACTCTTGAGATGCGTACTTGTCCTTGATGTGTGGCAGTAATCCCTGGAAGGCTAAATTTGCCAATTACCGATCATCCAGCACTAAGCTGTAGCATTTATTCTTCACGTCCCGAAGCCTTTGGATGAAACTTTCTACCGATTCGTCATTGCACTATTTAAGCTTGACCAAATCGGTAATCCTCTTCTCATGAACGCCAGAGAAGAAGTATTTGTGAAACTGCTTCTCTAGATCGGCCCAAGTAATCACAGAATTTGGAGGAAGTGAGATGAACCATGTAAACGCTGATCCAGATAAAGATGATGAAAACAATCTTACCCTCATCTCATCTCTGCTAGCTGCCTCTCTACACTAAATAATGAAGCGATTGATATGCTCCATTGTTGATGTATCATCTTGACCAGAAAACTTGGTGAAATCCGGCACCTTGTACCGATTTGGGAGAGGAATCAAATCATACGCCTGAGGGTACGGCGTCCGATAAGAGTACGTATTGACCTTAAGTTTGATGCTGAACTGCTCTTTCATCACTTCGGCAATTTTGTCGGCCCAGTATGCATCCTAATCCTGCCGATGCACTGGCTGGATATTTATTGGCTGGACTGGTTGATACGCTCCTTCTTGCCTTTGCGGTGAGTAAGCTGGCTCGGTCGGCACAAACACAGCACCACCTCGCTAAACACTGGGCATCGGTTGACCTACCGATGTATATCCTTGACCACCCACTGGGGTATATTGAGGCATCATCAGTTGGTACACCGATGTCTCATTCTGAATATTCGTCAGGTGACAGTATTGTTGCGCTCCTGTTACCTGATGTCCAGGTTGCATCACTTGCTGTTGAATCGATGTCTGACCAGTCCATCCAGGATTATAAATCATCGGCATGTGACTTGCTGACAACTAACAACTAGCTGGCGCTTGTTGCTCATGTACCCCAGAGTAATCACCAAATTGGCCTCCTTGGTGCACCGATACTCCAGTCTAAGGATTCGCCATCATCATGGAATGGTTTACAACAGCCATATCTTGTTGCATCGGCAAAGAACTTGTCGATGGTTGTCCATAAGACACTTTAGGAACCACCATCTGAAGACTTCCTGGTGGCAACTGCACATTTGGAGAAGACGTGGCATAACGTGTCATTGGGTTTATCGGTTGTGCCGATATCGTCGATTCCACAGGGACCTTTCCCGCTGCATTGTTACCTTGGATCAGATTAGTGTCGGCAGATGGATCTGGAGGCATACCGTATCCCCACCAGCTAGCAGGATTTGGTTGACTCTGAATCACCGGTCCTAACATCCCCGATGCTACTGAATCTGTATTCAATTGGACAACGCTCACAGTGCTTGACCTTGGTGGAGTAACTTCACCGGCAGACGGCTTTGCAGGTTGGGTAGATGCCGCTGGAGCCGCCGATGGAGCCGTAGTAGATGCCGATCCAGGTTGATGATATGCTGGACCAACATAATGGGGTGCCTGCCCTTCTTTGAAAGATTGCATAACAACATTGTATACAGTATTGGACAGCACAGTAGAATGGCTAATTAATGCTTGATTTAATGCAGAATTAACCATCTCTTGTAATTTACCAGGATTGGCATCGAAAGTGACCCGCCGCGGCAATGGCGGATCGTGCTTCTGGATAGCTTCGCCGCTCCTGCTTAGGCTGAAGGATTTCAGATACAACTGCTTGTATTCCTCCATAGCCTTCTCCATGATCTTCTTTTGATCATCTTTCAGATCTGCTTCAGAGACCTTGATGACGTTCTTCGGAATGACATCAGTAGAATCATTCATGATCGTGATCAAAGATGTATCTAATGTCCACCGGGTGTGCCAAAAGAGGTGTTGATAGAAAAAGCGTCGGATCTGCGAACACCTCGGGCTTATACCCGAATTTTCGATATCCAAGGTGTGCCAGTCGATTTGACCAGTTAATCGACAAGGACGAAAACTAGAACAAAGTTCAACGAGACGACAGCGATACGCACGGACGTCAAAGCTCAACTTGATCAAAATGCGGAACTTGCGAAGGCGACGGAGGTCATGTAGATGCAGCCCATCGAGACGTCGTAAGAACTCGTAGATAAACTAGAACTAGTACGGTAAAAGTAGATGCTGGAAAAGTAGAAAAAAGTAATAGATTTGTATTTGATTGATTGTCTCTTTCTACACCGCCCCTGGGTACATATTTATACTCCGGTAAAAGGAGTTGTAAACAGACACGACTCATACCTAAACAGAACTCCTATTTTTAAGGAAATAAAACGACTCGTGCAAGAGTCGGACTCAAACTACAATAATAATACTAGTATAAAAGTCACCAGTTTCCTTATCCATTTTCCTTATGATGAAACATTCCATCGGCAGATTCCTTCAATCCGTAATTTCCTTCTATTGCCATCGGCAACTTCCTGCTGACGTCAGCCACATCAACTCGTATCCATCGGCAATACCTCCTTATCGGCAAACATATCTTCTTTCTCCCTTGATGCTTCTTCAATCAAATTCACCATCGGCGATCGGTAATTTGACCGGTAGTATCTTAATGCCGATGAGGAACAACGATTACTCCCTTGTCGATCAATGCACTTGGTTTAATATTGACCCGTACAAATAACGGTGTCAACAATAAGTGACATGCATAAGTATTCAAGGATGAAACATTGTCATTGAGTCTTGATTCATTGCATTTTGAAAGCAAATAATTATTGGCATATTTGATAGACAAAGAATTCCATGACCATAATCAATAATTGAGTCACACTTGAGCAATGATAGGTGTATATATATATATGAACTGTATGACAAAGCATTGCTAGTAGTACTGACTTTGAATGATATCATCAATTTGTAACCATTGTAGCATCTAGAGTTGTTACTGCTGTGCTGAACCAGTAGCCTCGGACAGTCCACCGTAGTGGGCTTAGACAGTCCAAGAGCACTGTTCACGCACGAACAGCACAATACAGGTTCATCCAATCCACTCCATGAAACTCAGGATTCAACCAAAAACTTTTGCTCAAACTTTCGGCATAGTATCACCTCATCATTACTAACTAATTCCCCCAAACAATTTCTCAAATCCATGGCTCAAAACTAGATTGGGATTCATCCCCAAATATCATTCAAACACGAAATCCATCCAAATCTGAGAGGGGATCAATGAAATACCGAGATGCCATGGTGGAGATGCTTGCGGAGTGTCTGGGAAATTTCTCGGAGTGTCCGGGGAAGCCTCCAATCCCTTGGTCCCCTCCCTTCTTCCTCCTTGAGCTTTCACGGTTGAGAGAGAGAGGTCTCTGTGTTTTTCCCGAAGGGGTATGAGGCAGGCAAGTGACTCAGTCGGGCTCGGTCTGGGTTAAACCCGAGGCGTGGACAGTCCGCGGGGATATGGCGGACAGTCCGCCATTGTAATCTTTCCAGCCTGACCTTTTGAAAGATCTCTATTGTTTTGGGTAATTGATCAAACCTAAATACTAACCTAGCTCTAAGTGGATGAGTAGGTTAAGTACACAAGGTGATGAGAAAAGGTGACAAGTCATGGAGCAAAGGAGGCTAAGGAGACAGCTAGCAACGGTTCCACACTTGGAGAAGAAGAGAAGAGGAGGAGTCCCTAAAGCTTTTCAAGGCAAAGGTATAATAGGGATTTTCTATTTTGGTGATCAAGACACCTAGTGGGTGTGATCACATGTAGGATAGGTAACCGTACTATGAAGAGGGGAAATAGTTAGTGGTTACACCTATCAAGTGCCATTAGGAGTTCATTACTTGCATTGCATCTAATCCTAATGAGCAACCCTTGTAAAACTTGATAAAATATGCCACACACATGCACAAGTCAGTGAAACACTTGGTGGTGGCACATGAGGAGCAAGGGAAGCAAAGAGAAGTGAGAACAGCACAAGATAGAGCGTCGGACCAGTTGAGCTTAGGAGCGTCGGACCAAGGCGAGTGGTTTGGTGGTTGCTCCTAGCACTGTCCTGGCAACAGAGGAAGCGTCGGACCAAGGCTCAGATGAGGCACCGGACCATAGACGAGTGGTCCGGTGGCTCGACTCAGACTCAGCAGAAGACCGAGACAGGCGTCGGACCAGTCTGCATGGTCCGACGGCCTAGTCCGATGATGAGGTCTGGAGCTCGGGTGCTCCCTGCATGATTTGTCCAAGACTCGGAGGAGGCTCCGGACCACTCGGTATGGTCCGGTGGACTAGTCCAGAGGTGAGGTCCGGAGCTCGGGTGCTTACTGGACTCAGGTTTCGGCTGAAGCAAACACATCACACCAAGGCAAGTGGTCCAACGGTGACTAATCAGCGTGCCAACGGTCAAAATTCATAGCGTCGGACCACTCGCTATGGTCCGACGGTGGCACCCAAAAGTGGTCCGGTGGTTACGTTTCTGCAGCTTCAAAAGTGAAAAATGGCTAGTTTCTTTGTGGAGGCTATTTAAGGGTATGTGGCTGGTTCAAGGAACCTCTCTTGCACATTTGGCTATTGCATACTCTTGTGAGCAAACCACACACACTCCCACTCATCTCATAATTGATTGTTCATCCATTTGAGTATTCAAGTGCATTGCATGAGTGATTCATCTTAGTAGCACTTGGGAGTTGATACCGCTGCTAGTTTCTTGTTAATCTTGGTGATTGCCATCACCTAGACGGTTTGGAGCAAGCGGTGTGGATTCGAGAAGCTTGGTGATTGTGCTTCGTCGACCACAAGTGAAGATTGTGAGGGGTTCTTGTGCCTTCCCCGCGGGAGATCGCAAAGGTAACTCTAGTGGATTGCGCGTGTCGTTGAGTGCCCTCTCTTGTGTTGGTTGTGCGGCACCCGGTGACGGGTTTGGTGTGTGATGCCAATCAGCTCGTGAACCTCCAAGTGAGTGAGCCAACACAACGAGGACGTAGCTAGTTGGCAAACTAGTGAACCTCGGGAGAAAAATCAAGTGTCAACTCTCTTGTCTCCCTTGTGATTGTTTGGTGATCTTGGAGCTCTATTGATTGACTCATTACCTCGACATGGCGGTATAATCACGCAACCTATCTCTTTCATACTTGCAAGTAGCATATTAGGTTGTGCCTAGAGGGCTACTAGACTTGAGTAGGATTTGAGTGATCCTTAGAGCTATTAGGTTAGCATTTGCGGTTAGAAGGCTTCGCATCCCTTAGTTTGCTAGTGCAAGTCAATCTTCGCCATATTGTAGTCTAACTTGTTGTTGAGAATTATTTTAGATTTCAGATTAGGCTATTCACCCCCCCCCTCTAGCCTTTGGATTAGGACCTTACACGTGGTATTAAAGCTAGTACACCGTTGAATTGAGGCTTAACAACCTACAGTGTGATCATGGCTCAAATCAACAACATGAAGAAACCACCAAGATTTGATGGTTCCAACTATGGCTATTGGAAGGTCAAGATGACCGCACACATCAAGTCAATTAGCCGGAAGGTGTGGCTTGTGGTGGACAAGAAATTTGAGGTTGCCAATGTGGAGGCTCCAACTCCACAAGAGGAAGAGAAGTTGCAACACAATGACATTGCTCTTAGTTCCATCCATGAGGCTCTTGATGAGAAGGTATTTGAGCAAATCAAGAATCTTGAGAGTGCTCATGAGGCTTGGAAAAATCTTGAAGAATCATTTGAGGGCACACAAGCCGTCAAGGGGGCCAAGGCATATATTCTCAAGGAGAAGTTTGCTAGCTTCAAGATGAAGGATGATGAAAATGTGTCAGAGATGTTCCATCGGCTTCAAGTGCTAGTCAATGATCTCACGGCTCTTGGTGAGAAGGTTGAGGACCAGGACTTCTCTCACAAGTTCTTGAGGTGTCTTCCATCCTGGTTTGACACGCTTGTGACCTTGATTGTGAGAGGTGGGCTAGACACCATGACTCCAAATCAAGTCTTGGGAGATGTCATGACTCAAGATGCATATCGGGAGAACAAAGAGGAAGATGTTAAGAAGGAAGACAAGAAGGATGAGAAGAAGAAGAGCATAGCCTTCAAGGCTACTTCATCACGCAAGAGCAAAGGCAAGAGCAATATTGAAGAATCTAGTGAAAGTGAAGACCAAAGTGCTAGTGATCTTGATGAGGAGGAGATGGCTCTCTTTGTGAGGAAATTTGGAAGATTCATGAAGAAGAAGGGCTATGGTGCAAGGAGGAAGAAGACTTCTTTCAAGAATCATGATGAACCAAGGAAGTGCTTCAAGTGTGGAAGCTTTGATCATCTCATCGCTCATTGTCCTTACAATAGTGACAAGGATGATGATGATCACAAGAAGAGAGGCAAGAAAGAGAAGAAGCCCCTATTTGACAACAAGAAGAAGAAGAAGGGCTACTCTCATATTGTCACTTGGGATAGTGATTCTTCTTGTGGTGATGATAGTGATCAAGAAAAGAAGAACACTACCAAGAAGAAGGCTTTTGCAAGCATGCATTGCAATGAGGGACAAGATCTCTCTATTTGACACTCCATCATCATGCTTCATGGCTAAGTCCACTAAGGTACTTTCTCATGATGAGAGTGAGAGTGAGAGCGATAGTGATAGTGAGGAGCCCTCAGGGGAGGAACTCATGGACATGCTTGAGCAAGCTAAGGATTACATTGACAAGAAGAGAAAGGAATGCAATGAATTGCGCAAGACCAATGTGGCTCTTGAGCAAAACCTTGATGAGGCTGTAGAATCTCATGAGAGGCTAATGGAAGCCCATGAGAAGCTAGTGAAGTCTCACTCTAAGATTGAAAGGGCTCATTCCTCTCTCCTTGACCAAAGTAAGAAGGAGATTGCTCAAACATGTGACATGGGAGTTACTTGTAATATTCTTGATGAGTCTTTCTATACTCCTATCAATGTTACTCCCACTAACCCCTCTTGTAGCACTACCACTTCTACTTCATCTACTAGTGATGGTGTCACTTGTGATGCTTCACTAATGGTGGAAAATGAAACCCTCAAGAAGGAGGTTACAAATCTCAATCACTCTTTAGCTAAGGCTTATGGAGGTGAGGACCACTTGCTTATGTGCTTGGGTAGCCAAATAGCTTCTCTCTACAAAGAGGGATTGTGCTATACCCCCAAGAAAGGCAAGCCCGCCTTTGTTACTCACAAAACTCATTTTGTTAAGAACATCGGTAGCTATTGCAAGAGTTGCAAGCAAGTTGGTCACAATGAGCAAGCATGCAAGATCAAGAAGGCCAAGCAATATGTATCCTCCATGAGAGTTGATTCATTTTATGTACTTTCCAAGGGTACTAATGGTGTTCATGCCAAGTTTGTTGGTGCACCTTGGATTGTCGACAAAATATGCATCGCAGTCTACCTAGGGGGTACGCCACGGTAGTAGATTGTTAGGCGGAGGTGTGGCGACGACGATCAAGCGTAACACAGAGAGCGTAGACACAGCGATTTAGACAGGTTCGGGCTGGCAAACCGCCGTAATACCTTAGGTCCTGTGTTCTGGTGGCTAGATTGATCTCGTATATCAAGTTACAAGATCTGTAGATGATCTGAGAGAGGTTATCTAGGGGTTTTTGAGGGGGTCCCTGCTCGCCTTATATAGCCGGGGAGCAGGGTTACAATTTCCATATCCTAACCGATTACGATCGGTTCCCTATGGCAAGGGATCCGAGTCTATCTACTAGGATCTCCCTTGGCGAGCAAGTCTTCTTAGGAGTCCTTAGCGAGCACGACGGGCTGGTCGCGTCCCGCAAGGCCTCGTAGGCTGGGTCGTCTCCTGGTCGGCAGGCCCAAGAAGGTCCCTGGGGATATGCCGAGGTTATATCCCCAACAAGTCCCCGAGAACGTTATATTCTTCTGGCGAGCCCGCGGCGTCATCCTGAGAGGCGTCCGGCTAGTTGCCGTCATACGGGCTGGTCGTCATAGAGTCCCGACCAACATGGCTGGTCGAGGTGCTGCTCGAAGAGGTCTCCCGACCAGGTCGATCTGGTCGAGAACGTCGTAACTTGGCATGCGAGCTGGTCGCCTTGCCGGATGCTGCGGCTGCTTGCTGGAAAAATGTGGCGTGCTGAAGAAGAAAAAACTTTTGAAAGGTCTTTCCCTGGTGAAGTGTACCCACTTAGGCTCTGCAAAAACAGCACATTAAAATAGCAGAGCGTTGTTTGTGAACAAGACCAATACATTCACTGCAAGGTGAAGTGTACCCACTTAGTCCCCGAGCATGGTAGTAGGTGAAGTATGCACGTGGTGCCATGCTCTATAAAGTAGTGCATAAAGTAAATAAATAGAGATTGGAGCATAAATTTGCAAAAACGACTACGAATACTCGTAGTCCCCGAGCCTGATGGAAGGAGCTCGGAGAGATTCTTGTATCGGGGTCTTTTGGTTTTTGTTCGCAGTACCCAGGTGTCAGTCCCTGGATGTTGTCCGTCTAGTGGTCGTTTTGTGGCGCCCTGATCACAGTCCCTGAGCCTTGCTCGGCGTAGAGCTAGGCGAAGTCCCCGAGCCTGGTCGGGAGTGCAACTGACACTGAGGGTGGTAGTCAGTGTTGACGGAGTCCCCGAGCGTGTTTGTGCGTGTAGATCTGTCGACCGTGTCGGCCAGGTTGCTGTAGTTATATCCTTTTCCTGAAAAAATAACAAAGATGCGCGTCTAGTTCCCAGGACTGTAGCATTGGTAATATTGCACAGAAAGATTATAAGTCGTAAATCATGTAATTGATTGTAGGCGAATGTTTATGGGCCGAAACGACCGGTGAGGACAGCGGCCCAAGTCACAGCGCAGAAAGTGGGCGTGGTGGGTTCTTGTTTGGCCTGCGCAGTTTCCCAAAAACCCCGGATTGGGAAGCGTTGCGCCCCTTGGTATAAAAGAGGGAAGGGCGGCGGCGGTTTTCATTAGCGTTGTGGTGAGGAATCCTTCGTCTTCCGCCACGATTATCTCATTATATCAGTCGTTCCCTTGCCGATTAACCTGCCATCATAGTCTCTGGCTGCTCTATCCACATGAGATGACGCCGAAGAAGGGTGTGAATAGAAGGTCATCGTCGGCGGTCAGGGGAGCTTCTGCGTCGTTGCCCCAAAATGCTAGTGTCGAGGATTTGGTGGTGCCGCCTTGGGCGGAGTACTGGACTCAGCGTACGTTGGAGGAAGATGACATCAATGCTCTTGTTTTTGGCGGTCTTCTTCCAGATAAGGAGGTCGGCGGGTGGCGGTCAGTGTTCGGTGAGTCATATCCGACGCCGAACACTGGTGAGCTTGTGGTGTTCGAACCTTTCTTTTGCTGCGGATTTGGGATTCCGGTTCATCCTTTCCTTCGTGGCCTTTTGCGATACTATGATATTTCACTCTGCAATCTGAACCCCAACTCGATCGTTCACATTGCGACGTTTATTCATATGTGTGAGGCATTTATTGGGATCTATCCCCACTTTGATTTGTTCCGGTACTTCTTTCGTTTGAAGACAAATGGGAGCAAGTCGGTTGGTGTTATTAGTTCAGTTTACCTTCAACTCAGAGATGGTATGGCTAGGGAATACGTCTCGATGCCGCTGCATTCCAAATTTGCTGGACACAAGTCGAGGTGGATTTATATTCATCAAGAGGAACCCTTTGCGCCATGTGATCCTTCGCTAGTGCCAACAGCTTTGGAGACCTGGTCCGACCTGCCGACTGGGGCTAATTTGGATACCGTGAACTTGCTTTTGGAGCTGCTCGACCGCCGCACTCTCGATGGGGTGGTGGTAGCTTGTAGTTTTATTGCCAGGCGATGTCAGCCCTGCAAGGACAGGGCGCATCCAGCTTTTGAGTACGCTAGGATTGTTGACGGTACCCGCGAAGCGCCGGAGAATATTGAGAGCATTGTTGGTGAAAAGCGTCTAAACTACATCTTTGACCTGTCGAAGCGTTTGCGGCCATCGCGTTCGAGGGATGCTTTTTATCTTCGTCGTCCTCCTCCTCAGGTTTTGATCTATATCTTTGCTCTGCATTGTATCATTGTAGCTAGTGGTGTACTTATGTGCCTCTGTTATGCAGGTTTGTGGTGAGGACCGTGCTCACTATTTTGCCATCTTGCCGACCCCTGGTCTGTTGCCAGAGTTTTGTACGCCCTTGGCGGGTTTTGGTCAGTCGGCTGGGTCTGGTCGTTCTAAGGGGATTGATGATGAGGACCTTATCGGCGAAGAGCTTCCCGTCGTTGGGACAACTGTTGCCGATCCGGAGCCTTTGAGGTCGGAGCCCTGGGCTGCAGATCCCCCGGGACTTGGTAGTGGACTTGCTTCTTCGGGGAGTCCCGAGATACCTTCCGGTTTTGCCGCAGAAATTGATGATGACGATGTGCCACTGGCGTTTACCCATAGTTCGAAGAGGAGGAAGCGGGCTTCTGTTATAATTGAAGATGATTTTGTGGGAGTGTCTCCCCCGCCGGAGGGTCTGGTCGGTGATGAAGACTCTGATTCTGGTTGGGGCATCTTGAGTGGTGTGGAGGTGAGTCATCAGCTTGTTTTCATCATGAACTGGCCGCATGCTTATCCTTGTTTCTTAGGTGTTGCTGATAACTGGTCAGGAATGTAAGCTTCGTGTTGCGTCTTTGGAGAAATCTTTGCGGGAATCTCGTGTGCGGACGCATGAATTGGAGAGGGCTCTGCTGGAGAAGGATCGTGACATCGATCATCTTTCACAGGCGAAGAAAGGTTGGCTCGTAGTGGTCTATGGAGCTCCTCTAGTTGTTGCTTTTGTACTTACACATTTTGTCATTTGTAGAACTGGCGGATCAAGTTGTTGCCTGGCGTCATCGGTTTTGGGATGTGATTGAAGAGGTAGGCCTGGTGGTGGCCTGTGTGGACGATGTTGCCTTCGCTTCCACTCCTGCGTCGGATGATATTGTTGGTGACATTGTGGCGAAGGTGCGAGGCTTCTGTGGTGGCTTCAAGACATTCGTGACTTTGGTGGCGCAGGAGACGCTTTCCCATGGGTTATCGATGTTGTAGTCGCATTACCCGCGCGTCAGTCTTCGAAGGTTGGAGACTAGTTATGCGGCCGGTATTTCAGACTCTGATATTAGTCGTTTGGAGAGGGAAGCTGACGTGGTAGCTAAGGGTTTGCTTTGCGATATGGAGTTTTTTTCTACTAGATAGCTGTCGTTGTATGTGATGGGGGGTTGGTATGGACGTGTAAATGAAATGTGTCAAAGCTTTTGTTTATCCGGGCGATGAGCTTTTATTTCACTTGTATGTCCCTTCATGCCTACTGAGTCGTGAGCCGTAGCGAATCAAGCGTTCTGCCTTGGGTCTCAAATGGTCCAGGTCGTAGGGCTATCGCCACTTCACGTGTAGGATACATAAGGACTCCCAAGGAGGCACACTGCTGGCAATCCGCGGCGCAGAGGGCGAACAGCTCATGCACGCTTTGAATGATACCAGAGTTAGGGCCCTTTTCCGAGAGGCTCTATCGTGGCGTGACCAGGGCCTATGGAGAGCGTTCCTGCAGACGCTGGGCGCAAAGCCATGCTGCTTGTAGAGTCGTCGACCGTTCCGTGGTTGTACACAGATTCTGGGCGCATAACCTCATGGCCTCCGACCCAAATGATACCGCCCGGTTTATGGGGAAATATCAGTTGGGAGTTCTGTCACCATGGTCATAACGAGTAGGGTAGCTACTTCTATTCGCTATGACCCGTTGGCAGACTAGCTTCGGGGGCTTTCTGGTTATGGCCAGGCTGTTTGGAGAACGCCGCGATGCGTTTGGAGAGGTCGTCGAACACTGTGGGAGTGTTTTAGGGGAGTCGTCGATCGCCATATGCATTTTGTAGTGGTCGTCGGGCGCTGTGGTCGCGAAATAGATGACAAAAAGGGAGAACATATATGGGTGGGATCGTCGAACTTTATTGATATTGGTGGGAGAAATTATATAAGTATTCAAGCGTAGAAACGTCTGAGGTGTTCTATGCTCCATGAGTTAGGTACGTCGATGCCTTCCTGGTCGGCGATTCGGTAAGACCCTGGTCGGGTTACCTCTTTGACAATGTAGGGGCCTTCCCAATGTGATGAGAGTTTGTGCATGCCTTCGGTCTTGAGTTTCCTCTTGAGTACGAGGTCTCCAACGGTGAATGATCTGTTATTGACATTGCGGTTGTAGTATCGTCGAACGCCTTCTAGGTACTTGGTCGTGCGTCTACACGAAGTTAGCCTCTGTTCTTCTAGATGGTCGATGTTGTCGATGCGAGCCTGGTCGGGTGTTTCTTTGTCGTAGTTTTCCACACGTGGAGAGCCAAAGGCGACCTCGGTTGGCATTACTGCTTCCGAGCCAAAAACCATGAAGTATGGGGAGACGCCGGTGTTACGACTGGGTTGCGTACGTAGTCCCCAATGCACTGCGGGCAGTTCGTGTAACCAGCGACCTGCGTTCTTCTCTTCCTCCTGGTATAGCCTTTTCTTGAGTGCGTCTAGTATCATTCTGTTTACGCGTTCGGCCTGGCCGTTTGCTCTTGGGTGGGCGACGGAGACGTACTTGACCAGTATTTTATTGTCTTCGCAAAAATCCCAGAAAGAAGTTCCAGTGAAATTTGATGCCAGGTCGGTGATGATTGAATTTGGGACGTCGAATCGGTGTATGATCTCATCAATGAAGGTTACCGTGTTTCCGGCCGATGCCTTGGTGATTGGTTTGACTTCGATCCACTTGGAGGACTTGTCGACGACCACGTAGATCCATTTAAAGTTTGCCGGTGCTAGTAGGAAGGGACCGAGCATATCCAAACCCCAACAAGCGAAGGGCCAAGAAGCTGGTATTGTTTGTAATTCCTGGGCGGGACGGTGAGTTTGTTTGGCGAAGAATTGGCACCCCTTGCAGGTTCGCACCATTTGCTCTGCGTCGGCGACCGCCGTCGGCTAGTAGAAGCCTGCTCGGAAAGCTTTTCGTACCAGTGTCTTTGCGGCGGCATGATTCCCACAGGTGCCGGCGTGGATGTCTTGCAGGATCGCTGCGCCCTCTTCTTTGGAGACGCATTTTTGTAGCACTTCCATCTTGGAGTTTCTCCTCATCAGCCTGCCATCCACTAGGACATAGTTGTGAGCTCGGCAGGTCAATCGTTCTGCTTCTGTCTCGTCTGATGGCACTGCGTTGTTGGAAAGGTACTGGACGAAGTCATCTCGCCAGTCGAATGACCAGCTGGTGTTTGCGACGGTGAGTACGATAGTCTGCGGTGGTGGTACTTCCTCAGGTGGAGCTGTGCGCTCGTCGGCGATTGACGGTTCATGTAGGTCTTGGATAAAGACTCCCTCCGGGATGGGGGATCATGCCGATCCTAACTTGGACATTTCATCTGCAGCTTGGTTTCGGTCTCGCGGAACATGGTGGTATTCGATCCCGAAGAACTTGCCTTCTAGCTTTCGAATTGCGGTGCAGTACGCGTCCATCTTCTCATTGGAGCACTTCCATTCTTTGTTGAGTTGATTGATTACTAGGGCTGAATCGCCGTTGACGATGATGCGCTTTATGCCGAGTTCGTTTGTGATTCTGAGCCCGTGAAGGGCTGCTTCGTATTCAGCGGCGTTGTTGGAGGCTGGAAATAGTAGCCGTAGGACGTATCGTAGCTTATCGCCGGATGGTGATATGAAAAATAGGTCGGCGCCAGCCCCGTGGATGGATAGTGACCCGTCAAAGAATAGGGTCCAGTGTTCAGGGACGTCGGTGCTTATAGGGACATGTATGTCGGTCCATTCGGCGATGAAATCAGCGAGTGCTTGTGATTTGATCGTATGCCTCTCCTGGAAGGCTATGTTGAAGGTTCCCAGTTCCATCGCCCATTTGATTATTCGCCCAATGGCATCCTTGTTACGCAGTATGTCACCTAACAGGAACTCGGTGATGACTGTCACCGTGGTTAATCGTTCAAAATAATACCGGAGCTTGCGTGCGGTTATGAGGACTGCGTATAGTAGCTTCTAGACCTGGGGGTATCTCGTTTTTGATTCGTTCAGTACTTCGCTTACAAAATAGCATGGCCAAAGGAACCGAGTATACACATCCGCTTTCGTTGCGCTCGACCACCATGACGGTGCTGATGACTCGATTTGTGGCGGCGATGTAAAGCAACATTGGCTCGTCTTTCTTTGGTGCGACCAGGACTGGTGGCTCAGTTAGGTACCGCTTAAGATCGTTGAATGCGCGATTTGCTTCGTCGTTCCACTCGAACCTTTGTCCACCTTCAAGAGTCTGAAGAACGGAAGTCCTTTCTCTCCCAAGCGAGAGATGAAGCGGTTGAGGGCAGCCATGCACCCTGCGAGATTTTGTACGTCCTATGCGTTGGATGGAGGTTTCATTTGGAGAACTACGGCGGTTTTTTCGGGTTGGCTCGAATGCCGGACTGACTAACGATGTTGCCCAGGAGGTTCCTGAAGGTACCCTGAAAATGCACTTCTTTGGTTTTAGCTTCCATCTGAACTGGTTGAGGGCCTTGAAGGTTTCCTCTATGTTGGCGATCAACGTTTCAACAGAGTGTGTTTTTACGACTACGTCATCTACGTAGCCCTCGACTTTTCCTGGAATGAGGTCTTTCAAGCACTCTTGTATGGCATGTTGGTACGTGGCGCCGACGTTTTTTTAGCCTGAAGGACATTGTCGTGTAATAGTAGGCGTCGAAAGGCGTTATAAACGATGTTTTGATCTGATCTTCGACCTTCAAGGCTATTTGGTGGTAACCAGAATAACAGTCGAGGAAGGAGAGGAGTTCGCATCCCATAGTAGAGTCGACAACTTCATCGATTCGCGGCAGAGGAAAGGGGTCAGGGGGGCAATGCTTGTTGAGACTCGTATAATCAACACACATTCTCCATTCATTATTCTTTTTTCGTACAAGGACTGGATTGGCCAGCCAGTCTGGATGATTTACTTCTCTAATAAATCCCGTGGCTAGGAGCTGGGTTATTTCGGCTTTTATGGCTTCCTTGCGATCCGGTGCGAAACTTCTAAGCTTTTGTCGAGTCGGTTTGGCTCCTTCAACCACGTTCAATGAGTGCTCGGCGAGGCCCGCGGGGACACCTGACATATCGGCCGGTTGGCATATCGGTCGGTTTCTAGGCGAAGATGTTGATGTTACGCCGCAGGAAGCCGACGAGCGCGCTTTCTTGTTCGGGGGCGAGGCCGGCGCCGATCACAGCGGTCTTCTCTGGGTCGTCGTCGACCAGGGCCACAGTCTTTGTTTCCCTGGACTTTTTCGAGGCGCGTGTAGTTGGACGTTCTGGGATGTCGAAATCCCCTGCGTGAGGCTTGGCCGCATCGGACAGGCAGATCTGGGTGCAATGTAGATGTTCGCGACTGGTCGCGTTTTCGATCGCCTCTTGTTGACACTCGTAGGGAGTTTGTAGATCGGAGCGGATGCTGATGACGCCCTACGGTGTCGGCATCTTGAGCAGTAAATACATATAATGTGGTATCTCCATGAGCTTTGAGAGTGCGGGTCGTCCGAGGATGGCGTCATATGGAGTATCAATGTCGGCGACCACAAAGTCGACGGGCTCCTCGGGGTTAGTCTGTCAGAATCAAATCGCATCGGGAGAGTGATTTGTCCGAATGGTGATGACTTTTCACCAGGGATGATGATGTGAAGGGAGAAGTTCACAGGTTGGAGATTGCTTTCACGATACTCAAGCCGCTAGAGGGTGTTTGGAAATATGATGTTGACAGAGCTGCCGTCGTCGACAAGTATCTTCTTGAAGAGACCAGTTGAGATAGCCACGCCGACGACCAGGGGGAAGCGACCAGGGTAGTGGTGACGTACTTGGTGGTCGTCCCTCGAAAATTCGATCCGCTACTTTGTCCAATCTGGGGAAGGGACATGAACGTTGTTGCAGTTGTAAAAGGAGCGGCGACGCTTACCGTTATCACCCGGGTGCCCACCGAATATGGGGAAGATGTGCGCGGCCTTCATGAAGCCAGTAGTCGGAGTCTCCGTTAGATCTCCCTTTGCTGGAGTACTGTTAGATTGCTTTGAGTCTGCCTTGCTCTGGAAAGCCTCCTTAAGGGCGATGCACTCCCGCATGGTGTATTTTCCCTGTCCGTGAAGAGGGCAGGGACCGTCGAGGATCTCTTTGTACCCGTTACCACGTCGGCGCTTTCGCCCGGTGCCGTGGCCGACGAGGTCGGGCGCCGAGTGCTGCAGTGGTGCTTCGGATTTGGTCTTTCGTGAAGCCAATGCGTGTGAACGAAGTCGGTGACGAGCGATGCTGATGAGGCTGATGCATTCAGCGATGTTTTCATCAACCTGGTCGACGGCGCTCGCATAGTCATCACGGGTAGTATGGTCAGGGGTGTTTTGAACCGCCTTAGCGACCGGGTCTTCGATTGGAGGAGAGTTCAGCGTGAGAAGTTGCGTTGATTCCAACTTTTCGGTGATGGAGACGGTGCCATGGATGGTCCAGATCATAGATCCAATCTGGAGGGTGGCGCCGCCTGCGGGGATAACCATGGATCCGGGGAAGGTGACCGCTTGATGAGCCATGGAGTCGATGCACACACCCCCTACCTGGCGTGCCAACTGTCGACGAAATATGTGTCACAGTCTACCTAGGGGGTACCCCACGGTAGTAGATTGTTAGGCGGAGGTGTGGCGACGGCGATCAAGCGTAACACAGAGAGCGTAGACACGGCGATTTAGACAGGTTTGGGCTGGCAAACCGCCGTAATACCCTACGTCCTATGTTCTGGTGGCTAGATTGATCTCGTATATCAAGTTACAAGATCTGTAGATGATCTGAGAGAGGTTATCTGGGGGTTTTTGAGGGGGGGTCCCTGCTCGCCTTATATAGCCGGGGAGTAGGGTTACAATTTCCATATCCTAACCGATTACGATCGATTCCTTATGGCAAGGGATCCGAGTCTATCTACTAGGATCTCCCCTTGGCGAGCAAGTCTTCTTAGGAGTCCTTAGCGAGCACGACGGGCTGATCGCGTGCCGCAAGGCCTCGTAGGCTGGGTCGTCTCCTGGTCGGCAGGCCCAAGAAGGTCCCTGGGGATATGCCGAGGTTATATCCCCAACATGGATGGCCTCAAAGAAGTCCATTTGGGTACCAAAATCTTTGGTAGCTAACATTGGAGGACCCAAGCAAGTTTGGGTACCTAAAAGAATTGATCTCTCTTATAGGTCAATTACAAAGCCGGAGGGAGGCATTGGGTGCTTGATAGTGGGTGCACTCAACACATGACTGGTGATGGAAGGATGTTCAACTCAATCAACCAAGATAATACACAAGGCTTTGATAGTATCACATTTGGTGACAATGGCAAAGGCAAGGTGAAAGGGCTTGGGAAGATTGCTATCTCCAATGATCTAAGCATTAGCAATGTGCTTCTAGTGGAAAGTCTTGAGTTCAATCTATTGTCGGTTGCCCAATTGTGTGATCTCGGTTTCAAGTGCATCTTTGGAGTGGAGGATGTGGAAATCATAAGTGTAGATGGTTCAAACATGATCTTCAAGGGTTTTCGGTATGAGAACCTCTACCTAGTGGATTTCAATGCTAGTGAGACCCAACTCTCTACATGTCTCATCTCAAGATCTAGCATGGGTTGGTTATGGCATAGAAGGCTTGGACATGTTGGCATGAAGCAATTGAACAAGCTAATCAAGCATGATCTAGTGAAGGGCTTGAAGGATGTCACATTTGAGAAGGACAAGCTATGTAGTGCATGTCAAGACGGAAAGCAAGTTGGCAATACTCATCCAAAGAAGAGCATCATGAGTATAAGCAAAGCTTTTGAGTTATTGCACATGGATCTATTTGGACCAACAACATACATGAGCATTGGTGGCAATAAGTATGGATTTGTGATAGTGGATGACTTCACAAGATACACATGGGTATTCTTCTTGAGTGACAAGAGTGACACATTTGATATCTTCAAGTCATTTGTCAAGAGGTGCCAAAATGAGTTTGAAACAACTATCAAAAGAGTTAGAAGTGACAATGGGAGTGAGTTCAAGAACACAAGAGTTGAAGAACTTTGTGATGACTTTGGAATCAATCATCAATTCTCTCCAAAGTACACTCCTCAATCCAATGGGATAGTTGAAAGGAAGAATAGAACTTTGATTGACATGGCAAGATCAATGCTAAGTGAATACAATGTTAGTGATTCTTTTTGGGCCGAAGCTATCAATACGGCTTGCTACTCTAGCAACCATCTCTATTGTCATGGAATGATTGAGAAGACTCCCTATGATCTATTGAATGGAAGAAAGCCAAACATTGCCTACTTTAGGGTGTTTGGATGCAAGTGCTATATCTTGAAGAAGGGAACTAGGTTGAGAAAATTTGAGAAGAAATGTGATGAAGGATTTCTCTTGGGTTACTCAACAACTAGCAAGGCTTATAGAGTATGGAACTTGACTAGTGGCATTCTTGAGGAAGTACATGATGTTGAATTTGATGAAACTCAAGGCTCTCAAGATGAAGAAGAAAACTTGGATGATGTGAGAGGTGACAAGTTGGTCAATGCTATGAAATATATGGATATTGGTGACATTAGACCAAGACAAGTCCAAGATGAAGATGAAGATCAAGTAACCATTCCAAGTGATCAAGCTAGTGGTTCTCCAACTCAAGATCAAGAAAATGCAAGTGGAGATCAAGTTCAAGCTAGTTCATCATCTCAACCAAATAACATCAACATACAAGTTCTCCAACCTACCAATATTGCAAGAGATCATCATTTAGATCAAGTGATTGGAGGCATTCAAAGTGGTGTTCAAACAAGATCAAGATTGGCTTCATTTTGTGAGCATTATTCTTTTGTCTCATCACTTGAGCCAACCAAGATTGATGAAGCTTTGAAGGATGTTGATTGGATCAATGCTATGCATGAAGAGCTCAACAACTTCACAAGAAATCAAGTTTGGGAATTGGTAGAAAGACCAAAGAAGCACAATGTCATTGGAACCAAATGGGTTTTCAAGAACAAGCAAGATCAAGATGGAATAGTGGTGAGGAACAAAGCAAGACTAGTAGCTCAAGGTTACTCACAAGTTGAAGGTCTTGACTTTGGGGAAACATATACTCCGGTGGCAAGATTAGAGGCAATAAGAATCCTATTGGCCTATGCTTGTGCACACAATATCAAGCTATACCAAATGGATGTCAAGAGTGCATTCCTAAATGGGTATATCAATTAGGAGGTGTATGTTGAGCGACCACCCGGTTTTGAAGATGCTAAGAAGCCCGACCATGTATTCAAGCTCAAGAAGGCTCTCTATGGATTGAAGCAAGCACCAAGAGCATGGTATGAGAGATTGAGAAGCTTTCTCCTCTCTAAGGGATTCAAGATGGGATTGGTTGATACTACCCTATTCACCAAGAAGATTGGAAATGACTTGTTCATCTTGCAAATCTATGTGGATGACATTATCTTTGGATCTTCAAATCAAGATTTTTGTGAAGAGTTTGGGGAAATGATGGCTAATGAATTTGAAATGTCAATGATCGGTGAACTTAGCTACTTCCTTGGACTTCAAATCAAGAAATTGAAGAATGGTACATTTGTAAGTCAAGGAAAGTACATCAAGGATATGATGAAGAAGTTTGGGCTAGAAGAAGCTAAAGGCATTAGTACTCCCATGGGGACTAATGGACATTTGGATAGTGATTCAAGTGGCATGATGATAGATCAAACACTCTATCGGTCTATGATTGGAAGCTTACTATATGTGACCGCTTCAAGACCGGATGTCATGTTTTAGTGTATGCATGTGTGCAAGGTTTCAAGCATCTCCTAGAGAGAGAGTCATTTGAAAGCCACAAAGAGAATATTGAGATATCTCAAACATACACAAGAGGTTGGATTATGGTTTCCAAAGGGGTCAAGGCTTGAATTGATTGCATATTCTGACTCTGACTATGCGGGTTGCAAAGTGGATAGAAAGAGCACTAGTGGTATATGTCAAATGTTGGGAAGGTCACTAGTCTCATGGTCATCCAAGAAGCAAAATAGTGTGGCACTCTCTACAGCCGAAGCCAAATACATTTGTGCGGGGAGTTGTTGTGCACAACTATTATGGATGAAAGCCACTTTGGAAGACTATGGAATTCAATTCAAGAAAGTTCCATTGCTTTGTGATAATGAAAGTGCGGTGAAGCTCACCAACAACCCCATCCAACACTTAAGAACAAGGCATATAGATCTGAGACATCACTTCATAAGAGATCATCAACAAAACGGTGACATCTTCATTGACAATGTGGGCACCGATGATCAATTAGCCGACATATTCACCAAGCCACTTGATGAAAAGAGGTTTTGCAAGTTGAGGAATGAGTTGAACATCTTAGATTTCTCCAACATGAGTTGATGCACCCCACCTATGACATGCATCTACTCCAACATAGCAAGGTACAATTAATTGACATATGCATTCATCTTTTGCTAGTCTTGTGTAGAAGCCTATAGACATCACTCATGATATGCTCATTCATGAAAATTAAATGTTTTCTATGGACATATGACATCACTATAGTTTCTATGAGTTGATTGATCTAGTGGTGGAATATGACATGTTGATAAGCTTGCAACCTCACATGTTTAGTCTAGAATGCTTATTCTTGTACTTAACCAACATGGCTAAGATAACCATTGCAAGATGTGTGAAGAAGCTTGTCCATAGTTTAAACCGTGTTAAGTATCTAGGACAAGTAATCTAGGTTGAATATAATTTGATAATTCACCCCACTTCTTTCTATATTGACTTGATAAACAAATCTTCCTAAGTATCCTCAAGTGATACATGTTACTACAAGTGGCTTCCTTTGTGGTAATGTGTGACAAAGGGGGAGAAATTGTGTTAAAATGATAGTAGTAAGGGGAGAAAGTAGTAAGGGGGAGAATGTTTGAAGGGGGAGAAATGTTAAAATGAAAAACATGATAAGAGAAAAGAAACAAGTCGAATCTAGAAATAGGGGGAGAAACAAGATTTTGGAAAAATGAAAAATTAAAATTTGAGCACACAAGTAGGGGGAGCAAGCCTATGAACAATTTGTTTCATTTGAATGTGCATTCACTCATATGCTTGCTTGCATTGAAGTTATAGTACTTTTTAAGTGGTTCTTTCTTGTGTGGTGCATGACTAGTTGTAATCTTGATTGATGATTTGATCACTAGCATGCATAGGAAGTTAGCTAGATATCCTCTTGTGTTTAAATTGGGTATTCCATGTGGTATCGAGCTAACCATGTTGCTAAGGGTGAAATGAAAGGCGCACTTCGATTGGTATCACGCTTCAAAGGTCTATTCTTAAAACCTTAGCATCATGTCATAGTTTGTTAGTTGTTCACCCCTCCAAGAGTTCTATCTAAGCATGTGTGCAAAGCTTGATTCTTACTCTTAGTAGTGCACACATGTAGGGGGAGTTAACACTATCAAACCAACTTAGAAATGATGGACCACCTTCTTTATTCCTTGATATTGTCTTCAAGTGGTATCAATCATTTCAGGTTGAAATCAAAATCATAATACATATCATTTTATATGGGTTGTCATCGATTACCAAAAAGGGGAGATTGAAAGATCTCTATTGTTTTGGGTAATTGATGAAACCTAAGTACTAACCTAGCTCTAAGTGGATGAGTAGGTTAAGTACACAAGGTGATGAGAAAAGGTGACAAGTCATGGAGCAAAGGAGGCTAAGGAGACAGCTAGCAAAGGTTCCACACTTGGAGAAGAAGAGAAGAGGAGTCCCTAAAGCTTTTCAAGGCAAAGGTATAATAGGGCTTTTCTATTTTGGTGATCAAGACACCTAGTGGGTGTGATCACATGTAGGATAGGCAACCGTACTATGAAGAGGGGAAAATAGTTAGTGGTTACACCTATCAAGTGCCATTAAGAGTTCATTACTTTCATTGCATCTAATCCTAATGAGCAACCCTTGTAAAACTTGATAAAATATGCCACACACATGCACAAGTCAGTGAAACACTTGTGGTGGCACATGAGGAGCAAGGGAAGCAAAGAGAAGTGAGAACCGCACAAGACAGAGCGTCGGACCAGTTGAGCTTAGGAGTGTCGGACCAAGGCGAGTGGTCTGGTGACTGCTCCTAGCACTGTCCTGGCAACAGAGGAAGCGTCGGACCAGGGCTCAGATGAGGCACTGGACCATAGACGAGTGGTCCGGTGGCTCGACTCAGACTCAGCAGAAGACCGAGACAAGCGTCGGACTAGTCTACATGGGCCGACGGACTAGTCCGATGATGAGGTCCGGAGCTCGGGTGCTCCCTGCATGATTTGTCCAAGACTCGGAGGAGGCTCCGGACCACTCGGTATGGTCCGGTGGACTAGTCCGGAGGTGAGGTCCGGAGCTCGGGTGCTTACCGGACTCAGGTTTCGGCTGAAGCAAACACATCGGACCAGGCATCGGACCAAGGCAAGTGGTCCGACGGTGACTAATCAGCGTGCCAACGGTCAAAGTTCAAAGCGTCGGACCACTCGCTATGGCCCGACGGTGGCGCCCAAAGTGGTCCGGTGGTTACGTTTCTGCAGCTTCAAAAGTGAAAAATGGCTAGTTTCTTTGTGGAGGCTATTTAAGGGTATGTGTCTGGTTCAAGGAACCTCTCTTGCACATTTGGCTATTGCATACTCTTGTGAGCAAACCACACACACTCCCACTCATCTTATAGTTGATTGTTCATCCATTTGAGTGAGATTTGAGTATTCAAGTGCATTGCATGAGTGATTCATCTTAGTGGCACTTGGGAGTTGATACCGCTGCTAGTTTCTTATTACTCTTGGTGATTGCCATCACCTAGACGATTTGGAGCAAGCGGTGTGGATTCGAGAAGCTTGGTAATTGTGCTTCGTCGACCACAAGTGAAGATTGTGAGGGGTTCTTGTGCCTTCCCCGCGGGAGATCGCAAAGGTAACTCTAGTGGATTGCGCGTGTCGTTGAGTGCCCTCTCTTGTGTTGGTTGTGCGGCACCCGGTGACGGGTTTGGCATGTGATGCCAATCAGCTCGTGAACCTCCAAGTGAGTGAGTCGACACAACGAGGACGTAGCTAGTTGGCAAACTAGTGAACCTCAGGAGAAAAATCAAGTGTCAACTCTCTTGTCTCCCTTGTGATTGTTTGGTGATCTTGGAGCTCTATTGATTGGCTCATTACCTCGACACGGCTGTATAATCACCCAACCTATCTCTTTCATACTTGCAAGTAGCATATTAGGTTGTGCCTAGAGGGCTACTAGACTTGAGTAGGATTGAGTGATCCTTAGAGCTTTTAGGTTAGCATTTGCGGTTAGAAGGTTTCACATCCCTTAGTTTGCTAGTGCAAGTCTAGCTTCGCCATACTGTAGTCTAACTTGTTGTTGAGAATTGTTTTAGATTTCAGATTAGGCTATTCACCCCCCCCCTCTAGCCTTGGATTAGGACCTTACACCTTTCTATCCAGAACCTGTTCTATTTCTTGCAAATGTACGTCGGACAGTCCGAGAGTTCATGTCGGACAGTCCGAGACTGTCAATTTTGTACAGACACTTTGCTATTTTGTTTGGTATGAATTTCCAATAAATTCCAAACTGTTTCAGCTGCTTCTCAAACTGACCAAATATGTTCTCAAGACTGTTTTTCAATGAATTCCAATTCAGACACCTCAACTTCATCATATTTTGGATTTGTGGTGGCATTGCTCATGAACAAATCTCAAGAATGTTCATTTAAAACACATTTTAAGCAACACAAGAATATGAAACGAAAACTAATACAAGAGCTAGGTTTCTAGGGTCAAGCTAGGTGATATGCTATGTAAAGGAATAGCCAATTTTTCATACCACCGGTTGGAGTAAAGTGATGATCCAATATACAAGAATTTCATATGAGAATCAATTAGTATGATATATCCATGATAATATTCTTGAATCACCAATTCTCCATGGCCTAGATACTTTCAATTTTGGCCAATACACCAAGCAATCAGAAAAATATGAATTTCATTGCTTTGCTTGAGATATATCACTGTCATGACCTTCCAACAACAAGAATGCCCCAAATGCTTTAATTTCGGTTTAAACCTTCTTCAAGCTTCTTCACACGCTCTTGAGCGGTTATCTTGTCGAAGTTGAACTTGTGACATTGAGACCCATTTATACCAATAGAAATATGTTGGCTCGTGAAACATCACACCATAATAGCATTGGCTTGAGATATGAAGTATGTTGGCTCAAACTTGGCTTTATGTTGATAAGAGATAAAGAATCACTTGGCCAAGCTTCCAATGCCACTTATGGTACCTACTAATCATTCAATTATTTGATGGTACCCAAGCTATGTTGGGTCCTCTCATGTTAGTAACCTCATGCTTTGGCACCCAAATTGCCTTAGCATGCACAATAGAATGACTAGCACTAGCAACATTCCTAAGTGAATAATCATGAATTACACTTGACTTAGGATTTTCACCTTTGGGGCTGTTGACACCGTTTTTGGCGCGTGTCAATATAATCTAAGGATGATGCCAATCGGCAAGAGGCTGGTTGCTGTTCCTCATCGACATCGGCATATTATCGGTCAGACTGCCGATAGGGGCGAGAATGTTGCTGATGAAGAGACTTGTTGCCGATGGAGGTGGGAAGACTTGATGAAGGCAAAGGTCAGCTTGCCGATGAGAAGCCAGTACCAATGGAAGCTGGAGGTTTCAGATGTTGCCGATGCCGATTGCCGATAAAGTTGATTGGTGAAGTCAAGTCACCTGGGCTGCAAAGTTGCTATTGCCGATTACCGATGGGGGGATGTACCGATTGCCGATGAGAAGAGGTTGCCGATTGCCGATCAAGGAGTACTGCCGATGCCGATGCCGATGCCGATGAGTATAGGTTGACTTAGCGTTTGATGTTAGCGGAAGATTACTGATGGCCAAAGAAGGAAGTCGCGGATTGGAGGAATCTGCCGATGGAAAGTTTCCATCGAAGGAAAGATGTAAGGAAACTGGTGATTTTATGCCAGTATTATTATAGTAGTTTGAGTTTGACTCTTGCATGAGTCATTTTATTCCCTTAATAATAGTAGAATCTGTTTAGGAAAGGATTGTTTCTGTTTGGGTCCGACTCCTGCGCGAGTCAATTATTTCCTTAAAGTTAGGAACGTTTGTTTAGGGAAGGTACGAGTCGTATCTATCTACAACTCCCTCTGCTGGAGTATAAATAGGTACCCAGGGTGTACGTGAAAAATATATCCAAGCATATCAACCAAATCAATTACTTTTTATTCTATTTACCTTTCCAGCAATTTATCCTTTACTGCATTAGCTGTAGTTTATCAACGAGTTCTTTCAAGCTTCGACGGGCTGCATCACCTTGATCTCCGTCAAAACCTTGCTAGTTCCGCGTGGGAGTACCTCTAGGCTTTGGCAATCCGGGCGCATCGCTGTTTGCCTCGTCTAGCTCTGCTCTAGTTATCCTTGATCAATCTGAGCCTTGACGTCCGGGCGCATCGCTGTCGTCTCGTTCAGTTTGTCATAGTTATCATCCTTGTCGATTGATTGGTCAAATCGACGGGCACGCCCTCGACATCGAGCTTTGAGTAATAGCCCGAGGTGTTCACAGATCTGACGCTTTTTGTGTCAACACCTCTTTTGGCACACCCGGTGGGACACGATTATACAAATCTACGCATTCGGCATGGGTGATCACGCCGATGTCAACCAGAGGAATGTCATTGAAGTTTCTGAAGCCAATCTGAGAGATGATCAGAAGCAGGCTATGAGCAGGCTATGGAGGAGTACAAGCGGTTATATCTCAAATCCTTCAGCCTAAGCAGAATCGGCGAAGCAGTCCAGAAGCAAGATCCGCCGTCACCGCGGCAGATCACTTTCGACGCCGATCCTGGTAAAATACAAGACATGGTTAATTCTGCATTTGATAATGTATTAATTAGCCAATCCAATGTATTGTCCGATGCTGTATGCAATGCTGTCAAGCAAATTTTCAAGGGACAGGCACCATATTATGTTGGTCCGGAGCGTCGTCAACTCGGATCGACATCTGTTACAATCCCATCGGCGGTTCCAAGGGTGTCTTCACCAATTATGAAACCGATCGGTCGATGAGATTATGCCACCAAGATCGAGCCCAGCAAGCTTCACTCAGAATACGAATCTGGTGGCCTCGGCGTCGTCTGGACTTGTGATCCAGAATCAGTCAACTTCTGCCAGCTGGTGGGGATACGGCATGTCTCCAAGTCCATCTACAGATTCCAGATTGGTCCAAGGTAACCACGCAGGGTGGACGATTCCCATGGCATCGGCAACATCTGTACAGCCGATGGTTCCAGACATGCATTATGCTACGTCTTATCCAACGATGCAGCTGTCGACAGGGAATCTTCAAATGGCAATACCCAGAGTGCCTTACGCTCAACCATCGGCAAACCGCTTGCCGATGCAACAAGGCCCAGCAGTCGTAAGTCAGCCCGTGGTGGCAATGAGTTACCTGGCGCCACAAGAACGACAGGCGTCATCTGGCTATCTACCATCGGCAAATTCTTGGCCGATGCAACAAGGCACGCCGATTGTCAATCAGCCTGTATCGGCAATGGCTCCTCAACATATGGTACCCACAAGTCAAGGCTATCATCCAAGGGTACAAGGGCTACAGGAGTCAGGTGGTTATCACCCATCGGTAAGTTACATGCCGATGCCACCTAATGTAGGTTGGGTCGGTCAATTACCGATTCAGCAGCAAGTTGTGCAGCCTGAACACCAAGTGGCGAGAGCTCCGCAGTGTCATCTGGCGAGTCTTCAGAATGAAATATCGGTACAATCAGCCGATAAGTACTACACCGCAATGCTCGCAAGTGAATGCGCACAATGGAACATCGGTACCAAAACCGATGAATATAATGCCACAAGCACAAGCCAGTGGGTGTGCAAAATTGCCCATCGGCAACTCAGTCGATGCATAGTACTCAGATGACTGATACTGCGCATGAGCCAATCACTACAAGCACTTCGACGTCAGGACCTGAGGTACATCAATCTACTCAACCGGTGGATGTTCAAAGTCGCCCATCGGCCAATCAGCCGATGCAATGATATTCAACAGACTGATGCCGCAAATATGCCAATGGTCCATTCTGTTTACCGCAAAAATATGAAGAGATGCATTGATCTGCTCAACCAGTCAGTGTTCAGCCAGTACATATGCAGGATCAAGATGCATACTTAGCCGATAAGATTGCCGAAGTAGCGAGGGAGCAATTCGGCATCAAGCCGAAAGTGGATATGTGTTCTTATCAGGCTCCATACCCTCCAGCTTATGATTTAATCCCTTTCCCGGATCGGTACAAAGTGCCAGATTTCACCAAGTTTTCTGGTCAAGGTGACATGTTACAATGGAGCACATTAACCGATTCGTTGTCCAATGTGGGGAAGTAGCCAACAAGGAAAGAGTTGAGGGTAAGATTGTTCTCGTCGTCATTCACGTGGTTTATTTTATTGCCTCCGAACTCTATAATCACATGGGTCGATCTGGAAGAACAATTTCACAAATAATTCTTCACTGGTGTACATGAAAAGAAGATTACCGATTTGATCAAATTGAAGCAGCGCAATGATGAATCAGTAGAAAGCTTTGTGCAGAGACTGCGAGATGTGAAGAACAAGTGTTATAGCTTGGTACTTGATGATCGGCAATTGGCGGATTTGGCTCTCCAGGGATTACTGCCGCACCTCAGGGACAAATATGCATATCAAGAGTTCGAAGCTTGAACCATCTTGTGCAAAGGGTTGCCGATCGAGACACCGAAGTGTTTGAGCCTGGAGAAAATTGGGATGAGGTGTCTTCAACTAAGACAGATTCGGATGAAGAAGCAAGTATCGGCTTAGTTGAATCAGTGGAAAACGAAAAGCTGATATCTTGTCTGTTCGATCAAACAGAAGCTAAGAGATGCACTTTTGACATCGCCAAGGCCGATAGGATGTTTGACCTATTGCTCCAGGAAGGGAAGATTAAGGTGGCACCTAACCAGATAATTCCATCGGCAAAGAGCTCAAGAAAATCAGGTATTGTAAGTGGCACAATGCAACTTCACACAATACCAATGACTGCAAAGTCTTTGGGCAGCAGTTGCGGTTAGGAATTGAATCTGGGTGGGTTAAGGTTGAAAATTCCAAAGCCCAGAAGCGATGAAGATCAATCAGCGCCCGTTTCCCAATAACATGGTGGAAACTAGTGGAAAAATTAAAGTGCTAACATCGAAGCTGCCAGGAAGAATGCATCGGTGGATCTTGACCATCAAATAGCTGAACATGATGTGAAGAGGTTTGCCGATGACAGAAAGGGCAGAGGGTTGCCGATGGAAGCAGTAGCAAGAAACCTCATCGGTGCGCACCATGTGGCGTTGTAATCACGCGTAAAACGACCAAGGCAAGAGTATCAGCAGTCACGGGAGGGGCAAAAATCGGTTGCAAGGGATG